>JBBBDQ010001348.1:3967500-4387318 GCA_037127315.1 Ascarosepion bandense
TGTAGATGGTTTAATACCATAGAATAGTGACGTTATGCCAAACAGGAGAAACGATAAATTCTCACATTTTATATAACGCTGTGCCATTGATGAAATGTATTTTAGTGACACGTTTCAGCATTGCGCCGAGAGAGAAATTAACATTTCATATTTGCTTGTTTGTTCATATAACTTCATGTTTAACAGTTAATGGATGACAAAATATATGTGTTGACTGTTGAGTAAATCATATCGCGTCGGAGGTCAACAGTGTAAAAATACCTTCCAACGTGGGTTGGGTAAATAAATCGCGTATTGGTCATTAGTGTATAAAGAGAATACTAGAAGGAGAAATGAATGACAAATACTTGTTCTCGGAAACACATTTATGATATGCACAGAATTATACATTATATCAATTGTCCGCACTTGGAGAAATACATATATTTTTTCAGCTATTTAGTGCAGGTGCCTACACTAGAGTATTTTGCTTACTAGAAATAATAAATTGAATGATTTAGCTTTCAATTAAAACTAAAATAAATTTCAAGAAAACTTTTTTATTTTTAAAAATTCAATTTAAAAGTTAGTTATCGAAAATGAGTGGAGGTACCTACTCTGGTTTATTTCAAAGAAAAATTATATTTAATTTGAGATTTTTTATATTTAAGAAAAAATTTTGGCCATTTTTGAGCGATCGACACGTTTGTAAACATAACTTAATTCTCGGTTCTAAAAATTTTGCAAAATAAAATATACATCTGCGACACATTGTTTTTGGAAAATTAGCAAATTTAATGTTAAATTAAGTTAACATTGGTTTACACATGTATCACTTAATTATAGCATGAAATGTAAACTAAAACTACTTCATAATCACGGAGTGTTGATCTGTCTTACCTTTCCCGTATGATTTGAATTGTGTCGGCAGAAAAATAAGTTCGCATTCGGAGCCGATCATGTGATTGAGTTGGCTACTTATTCACATTCTCAGTCTGTCAGTCAGAGAGACGAGGAAGCAGAGAACACCAGCCACTGTGTAACTGAAATCGTAACCGTCTGGACATTTATCTTGGCGATTCGTATATGCACCCTCTCATCTTCATCTCTCGTACTGCTTTCTTTATCTTTCCTTCCTCTTCACCTACTTACCGACAACAACAGAAAAAGAGAAACAAAGACTTTACTACTATTTGTTGATATACACAGCGAAACATAAATTTATATTTTTCTGTACAAATCAGATTTCGCTAAAACAAACGAACTCTTAATTCTTTAAACTTTTTCACGATTTCATAATTTCATACATACAAATTGATGTTATACTGTTCGATAAATAAATTTTCATTTATTTGTACAAACGAGTTTTATCTTTCCGACCTTCTGATAATAAGTTGTTAGGAGTTCGGTTATGTTTGGCACAAGACCAATTTAAGAAACATGATCGAGCTCCCTACACATATACTGTTTGCTTGATTGGTATTATTTTTACATTGTTCTTTTCTTTATCGTGTTATTGTTTACTGCAAACTTTGTCAATTCTGTTTGCTAGACATTTCTACCAATTACATTTTATCATGGCCACTTATTCTACACAAACTTTGATTAAAACGGCTATGAAGTCGTTCAACTTGTTTAATTTAAGCCTCGGAAGATTCCGGAAAGTTTTTTTTAATAGAGATCTTTACTGAAAATGCTTAATTTTTTGGGGATTTTTTTTTCGTCTCTTTTTTTTTTTTCTTGAGATTAAAGAAAAATAATCAGAGAATGTTGCCGAACTTTCCCCCTTGTCCCACCGATACTTTCATTAAATGTTAGCATATTTTACTGTTACGTAATTTAACACTGCATATAGTTGATCTAATCTCTGATTTTAATGTTAATTAAAACATGAATATTAGCTATTAAAAAAAAACTAATTTAAGTAACGCATATTCATAACAAGTTAAGAAATAAAATGTTTTGGTTGCATCACTTCTTAAAGAAAGACGAGATTTACAACAATTACACTCAATAACACGTAATACTGATTAACATCTATCGATATGTCCCTTTATTTTCTTACGTTTATACTTGTCGTTCTTTTTAGTCAGTCAATCATTAATTGCCAAACGTGATACACGCTTGAGTGATCATGTCTATTTCGAGACATGACCGACCAGACAGATTTTCCCGCGGTATATTGCCATTACTTTCTGCGGTAGATTGATTGCCAACCAAGACTACAGAACCCAATCTGTCCTGCTATTCAATCCATCACTGAAAGGAGAAGAAACGAATTCGGCCAAGTTCGAATTCCAGTTGAATTCGTTGCATTCACTTACGCACAAATAACCTTAGGAAAGATATTAATCTATCTTCGCTCTTTTTAGTACACTTATGAAGTAAAATCGATATAAATTTAAATTTGAGTTACTGATCCGTCCATAATTATTTAAAATCGAATAAATTTTTCATCTGTAAATGATTTTCTAATTTAACTCTGATTTAAATCTTCCGCTGCCCTGCGGCTCTACCTAATCATGGGGAAGGGTTCGAAAGTAAAACCTGAAAACGAATCCAGAGTTCCTAAAACAGTCCGATGTTATGTTCAGCTTCGTCCTGGGAACTCCTGCGACGACGACGGTACCAAGCTGTATTTGGCCACTTGCTTTCCCTTGAGACAACATCAGTGGCATAGAGAGTGAAAAATCGCCGATCTCTCGTCAAACCCTGCCGAGGCCTGCACACCTGAAGAGGAATCAGCAGCTGAGGCATAACTCTTTGGGCACAGATCCAAGTTTTCTCGAGATCAACGGATACCACATAGGTTGTCGGTTGCATTCACTTTTGCACAAATGTCTTTAGAGAATGCATAAATATATTTATTCTCTCCACTCCTAGCTATGGGTTAAATATCAGTGTAGACAGAGCTTCCTAGCCTTCAGTGGCAATTAAATCTCTATAAGAAATTCTACTCTGAATTCAACATCGTATAGAAGGCAACGGGAAAATTCTTTCGAGAGCTCTTCTCAATTTACACATGTTAAAGCTGTGAAGATCTGTGATCACCTGATTTCTGAAAAGACATGGCATTAAAATCCTTGCATTGATTCGATGAACGATTTTATGAGGTTTTATTTATTAACCAGCAGTTTGCATTATAGAGTAAACGGAAGTTGACTGTTTCAGATCAAAAGAGGAAATGACAAAAATAAACACACCACGAAAAGGTTTCGCGCAGACTTCCGGTTTAAAAATATATTTCGAATTTTCAAATAAACAAAAATAAAGAATAGCCAATAAAATCAGCTCCCGCCAATAAATAAACATAGCTACACGAAACCATATAAACCAGACATCCATTCAATTCAGCAGAAAGACTGACAGTAATAAACGAACTCTAGTCAACCTTGACGTCCTGTTTTTATCACCAAAACAACAGCGGACTGCCTTTGAGCGTGTCTCTCAACTCCACTTTCTCGTTTCCTCGCTGAAAGACTATTTATATTCGTTTCCATTTTTCTGTCAGAGAGAAGAATTTTCTGAGTAAAAAATTTTACTTCGTGATAGAGACAGTAAGGAATTTTTGTGTATTTTACCTTAAACAAATGTTGTCATTTTATTTAAAGACGCAGCAACCCTTTCACTTTATTTTTCTATACAACAAAAAAAAAACGGTAACTCATGGAATTTTTCCGCAATAGTATATTTGATTGGGCAAAGGTTAAAGGAGCTAGTCTATTCTTAGTAGCGAGTTCGATCCTCGCCGTCTTTGTTTATTTGTTTTTTATTTTGTTTTTTGTTACCCAAGACAACAGTAGTGGTGCCCTATAATTGGAGTCTTGTGCCAAAAATAAAATAACCTAATATCGGCAAATAATAACAATTAACACTAACAGATTTTAATTTTGTTGCTCACACAGCCATTAGAAACAGTTCATTTAAATAAAAATGTTAAAATAAGGTAATCGTCAGAGTGTCAAAAGGGCGCCTTTCCCCCATAATCCACCTTTATTTTCGGCAATGTTTATTGTTTTAAAAGGTGATGATTAGAATTAAAACCTAAACATATGATGAAAGTGAATTTATACATTTGGTGGGGGGGGGTTGTTTTTTTAGAATTGACAGCAACTCGCAGTGGGGGCTGATAGTTATAACAGTGATGCATGTTATTTCAAAGAAAGCAAAATCAAGAAGGACTTGATATGAATATCGAAGTTTGACAACACAAGTTAATAACTTTAGAACCATACAGAAAATATTATAGAAATCATTAAGACATTGGAATGTCTCGGGCGGAAAATCAGTGAAGAGATGTAAATGCTTTCAGATTAAAGGTAGAAATCCTAAAATACATCGGAGGAGAAAATTAATATTAAATGAAATGATTACCTCAAAGACCATAGTAAATACATTGAACATGCTTACCAAGCTTGTCTCATTAGAAAGTTTACGACAGAGTAATGAGTTCGATCCTGACTGAAAGCTCCATACTTACTTATACTTAGAAAATCACCACACTGAGCAACACTAAAAAAAAAATCTATAAAAATTAATCATGTGAATCCAGTGAATAATAGCGTTGGTTAGATCCAGTGATTTGACCCAAAGAGTGGTGGTTTGTCTACAGTAGTGGTTCACAAAACAAAAACAAAAAAACTTAAAGAGTTGAGTTAAATTGAGATAACTAAGACACCTGCAAGTGCATGACTCATAGAACGAGAACAATCTATCCCAGTGATCGAAATAAAGGGTTCGGTTCGAAATTCTAATCACCTAAAGAAGGCCGGATCCTGCAACGGCTACAATGTCGTTAATATGGCAATACGGATGAGGACAACAGTCCGAACAATGTAAATAATTAAAATACCTCATCTCAGAAATATAAACAAAAATTCATTATTTCTCATAAAACTTTGAATAGTTAGGAAAATCTGCGGCACTTTCAAGAATTATCGAGGTACAAGGATTTTCTTAGAGATAGTTGCAGGACGAAGAGGAAAGAGCGCACTGATTTGCAGTTTGCCTTCAAATTGAAACGGCTCTTATGATGTTGTTTTCGAAATGCTTCGATAATATTTGTTTTAATTTTTTACAATTTTAATTTAGAATAATGTTTTTAAATTTTTTGAAATTCAGTTTTCACTGGTTTATTTGGAAATATTGTGAAGTAAAACTATATTTACTAATCATATATCGTGTGTCTTATTACGATGACGACTCCGGGTATTTTTAAAATGATTTTGAATTGTTTTTGTATATCTATACGTACTTCATTTTCTATATACGATGGACCATACACGACACTATCAGAAAATAAGAGCGATATCTATAGTAAATTTTGAGCAAAAATTCTCTAAAATTTAATAAAACATTAGATTACAGGAAATACTTTCTTAATTTTTTAAGATTACCGAGTATTTAGAAGGCGCTTGCATAATATCCATCCATTAAATAAAAATCTGTCTTCTTGCTGCCACGGAGCTGTCATATTTTATCAATGTAAATAAAGAAGCTGCCGTCGTGTTAAAAATTGTATTTCTCTGATATTTTTAGCTAAAAGTAAATAATATTTGTTTTAGATCAAATTAATCAAACGTTTATGGGATAGACGAAGTTAAGATAATAAATGAGTAAAGGTCAGATTTTAATAACTATACCTCCATTTTATTTTTTGTGACTCCATAAGGTTACATCTTTTGTTATATCTGAATGATTATCATTTCTGTCCTTTTTGTATTTTGTGTCTTTGATATGTTTCTTGTATAAGTCATTGTGGTATTCATGCGAATGTTCATTATTATATATGTATTTCTGTGTTCAGGTTATAAAGGAATTTTCTTTCGTGTATTTGCATATTTATGTAAATATAGTATATTTGTTACTCCATGTGTGTGTCAGGTGGAATGTAGTATCATGTTGCTGTTTGTGTTGTTATATTATGCTCTGGGAATGTGAGTGTATGAATTGTATTATTGAATTCATTCCTTGTTTTTTTTTTTTTTTTTTTTTTTTGGTGGGGGGTTGTTTTTTTTTTTGCATATTCTTTTCGTGAGGATTATTTAAGCACAACTCTGGTTTGCAAGGATGAAGTCTTCTTCTGGCTGGTTGGTGTGTTGATTGAATCTCTGACGACTGACTCAACTCTACACGCACGATGTGCGAACTGTGAACCAACCGCTACGCACGTGTTCACTTTTTTTTATATATATACTTACGTTAGCCTACGCGTTTCTGAATTGATTTCGGCGGGAGTGTTAGTTATTGGTTGACTTTCTCATGAGGTCAGTTGACCACATAAGCGATGTCCGGGTTATATCTGTCTTACCAGAAATATGGAAGAACAGAAAGAGGGAAAGGATGCATGTGTTGATAGAAAAAAAAGAGAGAGAGAGTTTCTCTGTCACTCTATTAGTAAAGAGGAAAGGATATATTTCAGTACGTTTAACTACTAATAATCTACTCACCACACCTTAAATCAATTAATATTCCTCAAATAACGTTTCAGAAAAGTATACTTTATTTTTGGAAGATATTTTAATAAAGAGATTTATATTTTTATAAAAGTTTACTAAAAATGACGCTAAATCAATTTTTTTAGAAATATCAAAACGAAAATACTTTCCAAACAATTTAAATTAGTTTTGAAACACAACATAGTATTTTGTTTATTGGAAATATTAAATTTAATTTATCAACTTGAAATTGAAACTAGAATAAAAGTTTCAACAAGAATTTTTTATTATTAAAAATTAATTTAAAACGTTAAACATCGCATTTTTGTCGAGATACCTCATATAAAAAATGACGAAAGATCGACACTTAAATGAAATAAAAAACAATTCAGCATCCAACTTGTTTTCACACTTTCCATTTTTCCCTACTTTGTTGCTTATTCCACATCGATTACTTATCATAATCTTTGCAGAAATATTTCTTATAAACTTTTTTTCAATCCACGAATAAGATTATAAACAAGTTTTGCGAATTGGGTCATATTTCCTTTTTTAAATATTGTTAAATGATTAATAATCAATTGATAACAAATTAACTGTATAAGATTTGTTAATGTTTATTTATATTTCACACACAAAATTTACGTAGTGTGTTGAAAGTCAACTATAGTGATCTCACTCTGAACCAGTTATAAAACAATAAGCTCTACTCTGTTGCCAGAGTTGAGTAAAGCATTAAGTAAAGCTTCTACCTCGTTTGGTTTTCATTACATAAATACATTTTTATTTATTAGGTTTGATTAGGATTTATTTAGTCATTACCTTTTTAGTGCCAGAATTGTCTTTAAGAACCAAAGTCTGTTTATCAAGCGTTTACATAACTTATTTACTCTAAATTAAGAGTCTTGATTTTGTGTAACCGTTAGCGACTAGAAAAGAAAAATCGAATTACAATCAAATTTACATTCGCTTTTGCACAAATACCCTTAGGAAAGGAAGGAATCCAACTCTCCTCTCACTCCCTCAGCTATGGGCTAAATAGCAAGGATGACTAGACTTTCTTGCTTTAAAGTAACACCCAGTCTAAAATTTCTAATTCAAAACCAGCCTGAAGAGGGATGAGATTCATCGGGTTATTTTATCCTAGCTATAGTACATGTATGGTGAAGGGCAATGGTCACCCTTGTGATATTAATAATTACAAAAATATAGAATTTTGTTTATAGATGAGAAAATAATCTGTGGTAAAGTTTGTGCCTCAGGAATCTGTGCTTCGTCAGAATAATTAATAGAAAATGCCAACACAATAGTTTTTATATACGACTTTGCAAAAAAATACATAAAGAGTAAATTGTTTATTCCCGGGAGAGTAGAAATTGTACTTTAAAAATATATCATGGAGGGAGATTGGTGTGGTCGAACTAGGGAAAGAAGTCAATAATCGGGATGTTTTCTCACTTTCCAACCACCCCGAGTTTCTGTCACCACCACCAGCTTCTATTTAAGCGCGTATTTGCGCGAGCACAGACAGTTGAGTGTAGTTGAGGTGAGTTGAGTCGAGGAGCGTCGAGGCAGTGGGGTAGAGTTGACTAAGGAGAGAGAGAGAGAGAAAGGAAAGCGTCCACTGCTGCTGTAATTAAGCAAAGATTTGAACTTAGGTCATCTGCAATCTTCGCGCAACACTGCCGGTAAATTCCCTTATACACTAATAGTGAAGGAAGTATGGTGACTTTTCTTCTTCTGTGTGCCATGTCCTTTTAGGACGTAGGAGATCACGTCTCCCTATCCCTGGTGGCTCTTAGCACGCTTTCTCCTGTTACTCCACCCAAACTCCACTTTGCCATCCACCTGCTCAGGCCCTTCAAATATGTTATTCGCTGCTTTCCCCTGTCTCTTTTTCCATCTGACCTATGAGTATCAGTTTCTCCAAGCTTTCCTCTCTCATTACATGTCCCAAGAACTTCAACTGTATCTTCCTGATTCCCAGGAAATTCCTTTTCGTTTCCATCCTTTCCAAAACCTTCTCATTGCTCACATGCTCGATCCATGAAATCCACAGCATCCTTCTGTAGAACCACATTTCAGTTGCTTCATGATTTTCTTTCATCTATGATGATATTATCCAGCATTCACTGACATATTGAAAGATAGATATCACATAGCAGTCCAGTACTATCTTCTTTATTTTTAGCGAAAATTTCCTGTTTCTTAATATTTCGCTCAGTTTATGGAATGCGTCCCTGGCTATTCCAATTCGCCTTCGGATCTCAGTGTCGCACTTTCTGTCTTCCGTTAGAACACTTCCCAACTACTTAAATTTTTCTACTTGCTTGATTTTAGTACCCCCACCCACCTGTAATTGGCATTTTGGGCTTCTCCGTATATTCAGTTTTCTCGTAATTTATGTGTAGTCTTTTCTTTTGAATTTCTTCATCTACCTTCTTTAGAAGGTCTTGTAGTTTTTTCCGTGTCAGCTATCAGTATTATATTATCTGCGTATCTTATGTTGTTCAGATTGTTACTGTCATTGACGAATCTTCTAGGGTCCTCAGAATAGTCTCGCTGTACAAGTTGAATAAAATCTGGTGAAAAGTCACATCCTTGTCTTACGCCTAATTATATCTTTGTATATCTGCTGAATTCGTTTTCTGTCCGTATGTAGGCGGTTTGCTGCCAGTAAAGGTTCTTTATTACTCTGATGTATTTGCCAAATATCTCGAGGATGCTGAGCATTTCTATCAATTCCTTGTGGCGTACTTTGTAGAACGCACTGGCAAAGTCTACAAAACACAGGTAAACCATTTTTTTTATTTTTATCGCCCTTCCTGATAGCATTCTAAGCATAAATATCGCATCCCCTGTTCCAGTGTCCTTAACAAAACTGCACTGTTTTTGTCCTATTTCTAATCTGATTCTGCTTCTCGCTCTCTTCATCAGGATTCGGACGATCAGTTTTGTTATGTGGCTCTGATTGTTCAGCGGAGTTCGCATTCGATTGCATCTAGCTTTTTATACAGAGCTATGAAAATTGATTTGCTGAGGCCATCTGATATTACACCACTGTTGTACATTTCATTTATCATTTCCGTAATTTTATCTATGCCAAAAGCTTCTAAAACTCTCAACAACTCTGTTACAATGCCGTCTGGTCGAGCTGCTTTGTTCTTTTTCAGTTTGGCCATTGCAGCTTTCACTTCGGACTTTAATATTTCCGGTCCGTCAGCATCTTTGTTTATTGTCGGTTGCTTTCTCTTTTCGTGAAAGAGATCTTTTATATATTCTTCTCATCGCTAGAGTATTTCTTATTTCTCGAATAGGATCGTCCCATCCTTGGATTTTATACATCCTATTGAGGAGCATATTCTTTGTCCTGTTAGTCCCCTTAGTCCTTTATGCATTTCTCCTTTATTAGTCTTGCTCAATCTCTCCACTTCGGCACATTTGTTGTTGAGCCATTCCTCTTTAGCACGTCTGCATTTGCTCCTTATTTCCTTGTGTAGTTTCATGTTTTCCGTTCCATGTCTTGGCATAGTTTTCTGTATCCTTTGCATCATGTCAAGAATCTCTTCAGTCATCCACTTGTTTTTTCTTCTGCGACTGATTTTTCTCTGGGACCATTTTCTTTGCTGATGTCACTAGCGCTTCTTTAAGTGCGTCCCATTTCGAATTTCCATTTCCCATTTGTTCTTCGTATTTGTTTCTCATACTGTCAGTGTATTTTTTCTGCATATCAAGGACATTCAGGAGCGTGTTGTATCGCAGTCTGGGTGCTGCCCTAGGCTTTTTTTTTTGTCTCCGAAGTTTGCTACTAAAACCCAAAAACTACATCTCTCCTTTCGGAATTATTTGCAATATTTGTTTAATTTCTTTTGTTTTGTTTTTAGACTTTATTTCATATACCCTACTTTCTTGTAGAAGAAACTTTATTCTTTCTTGTATCAACTCCCTTTGGGATTTTTTTTTTGTTTCGTTTATATATATACTAGCAGTATTGCTCGGGTGTAATGAAAGCTTTAAAACTAATCCCTGGTCCTGGAGCTCAGACTCTTTGGACGTTGGCACGAAAGACTAAAAAGCAATAGTTGTTTCCAGTTAAAGCGAAACCGTAGACTGAAAGAAAAATGAATGGATGTAAGTAAAATTTTGATTTCCTGGTATCGATATCAAATAAGTTTTTTTCGTCGTAAAGTGAATTTTGAACGCTAAATAAGTTCTCTGGGTAAATGCTATCATGGCTGAGACTAAGAACTACAATTATACCTACTTAGAGCCAAACCCGAAACAAAAACTAAAATAAAAGGGCTAAGAAAAATACAGACATACAGGCAGATAAACAGACACACACACAAACATCTTGCCTTATATATATATATATATATATATATATATATATATATATATATATATATATTATCGATTTTCTGCACTATTGTAAGAACCGCAACTTTGAAACTTCTGAATATCGTTTCTTATGTCTTTTTCTATGAATGTATCAAATTTGATAAAAATCGGACCACTCCTTCTATAACCCGATTTTTTCGATTATCGATTTTCGATATTTATTGGGGGATATCTCGACACAAAACCTAGCTAAGAACACTCGCAGACGCATATAGTACAACTGTGTAAATTTTCAAGAAAATCGGTTCAGCCGTTTCGGAGTCTATAGGACGCACACACACACACACACACAAAAAAGTTCCATTTATAAATAAGTTTATATATATATATATATATATATATACTAACAAAAAAGTCAAGACAAGACGACCGCGTCGCACAACGGCTCGTCAGGGCTGACGAGCCGTTGTGCGAAACCGCGGTCGGTCTTGGCGATCTTGCTATTTTGTTAGTGTGTTTGCTCTGCGTTACTGCCTTCTAGTTAAATACTTTTCGGTTGTGTGTATCGAGCACTTTTCTTTTCTGGTTGTTTGTTCCGTTAGAGGGTTTTTTTTCTTTTTACTGGGAGGAACCGTATGTATTGTCGGTCCCACGCAGTTTTCTTTTTTTTCCCCCTCTTTGCCCAAAGCTTTATAGCCGAGGGCAATAACGGATTTAGATTCTGCTGGTCATTCATAGTCTTAGAAAGTCCCTTCTATAAAATTTTGAGATTAGAATACACGCAGAGTCGGTTTAATAATTATCATTATTATTATTATTATTATTAATATATATATATATATATATATATATATATATATATATATATAAATTTTTGTTGAACTCGAATCGACTTGTTCATATTTTATTTATATGCTTGGCCGATTCTCACCCCAACGAATTTGCAGGTAGGCCAGCTGAATTTTCCGGGATTTATGATTTGTTAACTACTCTCCAGGATAAAATAAAATCACAACGTGGCTGGAAAGTGGAATCGAGTCGACATTGTGAACCGGAAACTTTAATTGAACCTGTAATACTGAACGAGGACAGGACCAACGGTTGGTCTTGTAGAGTTCATTGGTCCAGTGAGGTCAGGATTGGTGTTATACATATGATGCCCCCAAGACATCAATGATTTACGAGACTTGTGACGGCATATGACAAAGAGTCTATAGTTTGGTTTATCGTAAATGCATACAAAATGCGAGAGTCGTTCAAAATGTTCAGAGGTTCACTTAGAAAGAGAAGCTGCTATAACTGAACATTTTTGTTATGGCAAAGCACTACCCTTTCTTATAAAACTAGAACTAATTCAAATGGGAGGTGTGCTACAAATCTAAAAATTGACAAAACAGAAGCCCGCGAAGTCATAGAGTATCTGCAAAAGAATGGCATGATACTCAAAGAAATCTATGAGGCAATGGTACAGATACTTAGTGAGGATTTCCTTTATTCAAGCGGAGCAGGGGCAACACAGAAAATGACCCTCAGTCATATCGTCCAAAAACCTCAACCACTAATAAACAAGTTGATGCCGTTCACCGTATGGTTTTGAATAACAGACGTCTTATTGCTAAGCAGATCGCTAAGTCCATAAGTATTAGTCATGGTTCTGTCCATACTGTTTCAACTGAGATATTGGGGATAAACAAGCTGTCTGCAAGGTGGGTCCCAAAAATGCTGACACCAGAGCAGAAGTCGAAAAGTTGACATTTTCAGGACACTTCAGACTCGCTTCCAGGCTGACTCGGCAGGGGTTATTTCCACTGCAGATTAGTAACTCAAGATGAAACCTGAGTTCACCACTTCGAACCGGAGTGAAAGCAAACAGTGGAAACACTCAGGTTCTCTACACCGAAGTAGTTCAAACAGCGTCTGTTGGCAAGATTATGGCTTCTGTTCGTTTTTTTTATTTTATTTATTTATTCTTTTTCTGAAGGCGTAATTGTGATAGACTACCTGGAAAGGGGGGAAAAACTATTATCGGGCAGTAGTATGTATTAGAATTAAGACAACAAAGAAGCAACCAAGTCGAAACGTAGAGGGAAGCTGAGGGCAAGTGTGCTCTTGCTCCAGTATAACGCGCTTGTTCACACTGTTTAAGTTGCTGAAGCTTTGAATTTCTAATCTCCGCCTTACTCACCAGACATTGCTCACTCTGACTTCTGCGTTTCCTGAAGTCTAATCCTAACTGCGTGGTCGCTATTTTTGGAAACCATAATGAGATCATATGTGTCGTAGAGGAGAGTTTTGGAGGATCAGGATGCCGCCTTCTTCGGAGATGGGATTGCGATACTTAAGCATTATTGGGCCAAGTGCATAATTGTCAAGGGGAACTATATTCTTTATCGAACTCCTTCTGGATGAGGTTTATAACTTTTTAAGGGACCCTTGAATATATGACGGAGACTGACATAACTTCTTTATCACTTGGAATCCTGGGTTTTACTTAAAGTCGTTCGCCTTACAACCAGATTTTTGGTTTAGTTTTGCTTGAAAAAAGGAATAATACTGTCGCTCTTCTTAAAATAGAATCTTCTTTTGTTCCCCTTTTCCTTTACCTTAAACCACGTATTTCCAACCTGGGCGAAATCGCCCACCGGTGGACGATTTCAGCTGTTGGGTGGGCGATGAGCAATTGAATAAAAAATACATTATTTGCATTCTTCGAACTGTTGTCTTCATATTTATTGCCATGTTTACGACGTTTCGGCCGTTGTACGCTCCAGCCTTCCCCAGGTGCTCGGAATTTTAAACTGAACCCTTTATTTTGATCACGTGCGTATGTTCTCGTTCCATGTGCGATGCCACTTCTAGCACCTGAAAAAGACCGGGACGTACAACTGTCGAAACGTCGTAAACATGGCAATAAAGATGAAGACAACAGCTCAAACAATGTAAATAATGTAAATCCTACCTCATCTTAGAAGTATAGACAAATACTGAATAGAAAATGTTGGGCGAGGCGACTGGAAATTTTGCCGGATCATACAAAATTTTGAGTATTAAAATGTATTTCAACATATGTTAACCGAAAAAATATTCAAAGGAGATATGAAAAGAACCCATATTTGAAAAAAAAAAAAACAACAACAAAAGAAAAAAAAACAGGAGGCTAAATGGGAATAACGGAACCGTATTCCTAGATGTGCGTTGTGGTGCATTGGATATCGGCTCGGAACGAGAAATCGAGGAGCCGAGTTCGAATTCCAGCCGAATTCATTGCATTCACTTACACGCAAATACCCTTCCAGTTATGGGTTAAATAACAGGACAGATTGAGTTCTATAGCTTTGCTTGGCAACCAGTCTACCACAGAAAGCAATGGCAGCCTACTGCGGGATAATCTTCTGCCCAGTCAGTCATGTCTCTTTCGAGACATGATCGCCCAAGCGTGTATCACGTATGACACTTAACTGACTGATTCCTAGATATGATATAAGTATCGCCGCAAAGAAAGAATATTTTGGTATTTCTTATAGTTTTGTGTGGGGTCATTAACATTCAAAGACCTCTTCAGACGAAATAACATTTTTTCGGATATAAATTAGATAAGGGAAAACCAAGAGCAACATTTCCAGTAAAATTAAGAATTAACCCCGGTAAAATTTTTATTTAATATAAAATTGTTTTTACTTTTTTTTTATCACATTGAAAATCTCAAATTTATTAAGGTAGGAAAAATGGCCGTCAAAACCTATTTTTCCGCACTGTATGCTTTTGAATATTTAATTTTACAGGTGGGCGGTAAACAATTTTTAATTTTACTATACAGGTGGGCGGTAAACAATTTTTAATTTTACTATACAGGTGGGCGGTAAACAATTTTTAATTTTACTATACAGGTGGGCGGTAAACAATTTTTCCATGTGAAAGTGGATAATGACGCAAAATAAGTTTGGGAAAACATGCCTTAAACTATGCTGATTACTGATTAAAAATTAAATTTCGATTTCGACATTAGATTTTATAAAATTTGGCCTTTTCGAAAACACGATCCACCAGAAAGATTGAAATATAACGAAAAATGGCAGAAACTTATGAGAATCATTCAAGCAACAATGATAGCTTTGATGTGAAAGTCTGTCTCTTTGAAAGGGTCTTGAAGAGAAAATGAACGCAAGGCTTGAAAAATAGAGAAATCAAAGGAGGAAAGCTGCGAGAAAAAGAATGTTGAAGAGTGAAAATAGAGGAGAGTGCGAGTCATGGCGAGTGAGAGAATAGAGTAAATAGAGGAGGTGGCGGTGGCTGTAAGTGGAAAAGATCTCAAAGCAACACTCGCACGCACACATATTTATGCATACAAACAAACCTGAGAATATCTCCCACCGCAAACAGTCGAAAGTCTTTATTTCTTCTTCATTTGTCCTTAATTATGTGTTGGGCGTAACAGACGAGTCGGCAAATAAGCGTTTTCTTAATTCTGCAGGAGAGAGAGAAAAACGCACATTGAACCGAATCAAAAGGACAAGTTCTAACAGATTTGCACCTGGGCGCCGTGATACATTCATTCATGAATTAAACATAAACCAGAAGAAATTATGAATATTCGTGTTGAGCTGAGCCATTCTCTGCTTACTTGACTCAAGTAGCGTGATGCAATGAAAACAATTAAAGGGCTTTTATGAACCAATTGACTGCGGGCCTTACGAATCGTTGAACCGCAATACGCGTGGACTTGAAAGATTTTTAAATGTCAGAGCCAGTTAGCTTTTTCTGGGAAATTAGCAGACAGCAAAATATTTTTAAGAGTTTTCAGTTTGCTCTACCAAAATACACGGCAACTAATTCCAATTTAGTTACTAAATGTTAGATATATTGTAGAATAGATTCTTCAAAAAAACGTGATATTTTACAGTTTTTTGTTTGTTTTTTACACTGATATTTTAATTTTAGCATGATGGCTATATAAAAAATACAGGATTATTTAAACCTAGATGAGACAGCACGAGAAAATGAAAGAAGTACCAAAGCAGTGCATTTTTTTTAAATTTACAATTCCATATTGTCGTGTTTATTTAAATTGATTTATTTGATTGTTCCGTTTTCTACGGTTTATCAACCCTTTTCAGATTATCTAAAGGTAGAAAACATTTTTAGATTGCAAGAATATTTAGATAAAAATGATGTAGTAACACAAGTTTTACTAATTAACCCATAGATGGGAGAGATTAGGTAAATTCTTATCTTTCCCAAGGATATTTGTGCGTAAATGTACATAACGAACTCAACTGGAACCCAGCTCTTCGATTAACAATTCCGAGATATTATCCTTTACACCATCAGCACATCCACTCTTACAGCATCTAACATTCCCTAGTCGTCACCCTTCTAGGTACTGATTAGATTCGACGATTCATAACTTCGGGAATCGTACGACAACCGGTATTTCAATGTGATGTGGCTGTAATCCTTATTTAAATTGTCGTATTCACCGATATTTTAATAAATTTACGAATAAAAAAAGTGTCTTCATCGATATTTTTTTATAATATAATGAATAATAATGCGGTGGCTGTAGACGTCTCTTCAGATCCAACATAGAACTCATTTCACACAAAAGAAAAAATCGATGAGCACGCCCAATACTTGGTAATGAGTTTCACTAACGACGAAGATTGAAGTATTACATTGTCGATGGTTCATATCTTTTTAAAATCTTGTAAGTATAAAAGGATTCTCGTAAACAATCGAATAATGTTTAATATTTTTGGGGTCAACTCTCGAGAAGAAAGAAAATGTATAAATTCACATTCATGTTTGGGATTTATTAAAATTCTAAAAACAAAACTTTTCAAAACAATTCATTGCTGAGGGAGTATGTAATAGCTGTGTCAAGAGAAAAGATATCCTATTTACACACCCGTTTTTGTGGGTACGTTTGTTAAACTTTGCCGACCCGGTTCACACTCCACCCACATCTATTGAACAGGTGAAGAGGCTCATCCCTTGTTTCCTGTTTAGGATGCGGTTTCCGGTTTTCTCTTTTCCAATCTTTTCACTGTTTTCCTTATTTTTTTTTTTTTTTTCAATTGGAGTAGATAGACTAAACTATCGCCCGGTTCACCCTCCACCCACATCTATTGAACAGGTGAAGAGGCTCATCCCTTGTTTCCTGTTTAGGATGCGGTTTCCGGTTTTCTCTTTTCCAATCTTTTCACTGTTTTCCTTATTTTTTTTTTTTCAATTGGAGTAGATAGACTAAACTATCGCCCGGTTCACCCTCCACCCACATCTATTGAACAGGTGAAGAGGCTCATCCCTTGTTTCCTGTTTAGGATGCGGTTTCCGGTTTTCTCTTTTCCAATCTTTTCACTGTTTTCCTTTATTATTCTTTTTTTTCAATTGGAGTAGATAGACTAAACTATCGCCCGGTTCACACTCCACCCACATCTATTGAACAGGTGAAGAGGCTCATCCCTTGTTTCCTGTTTAGGATGCGGTTTCCGGTTTTCTCTTTTCCAATCTTTTCACTGTTTTCCTTATTTTTTTTTTTTTTTTCAATTGGAGTAGATAGACTAAACTATCGCCCGGTTCACCCTCCACCCACATCTATTGAACAGGTGAAGAGGCTCATCCCTTGTTTCCTGTTTAGGATGTGGTTTCCGGCTTTCTCTTTTCCATTCTTTTTACCCTTACGTAACCCCCTGCGCATCAGTGGCGTTACCGCCTTGCTCGGGGTGATATGATTAAAAAAAAAAAAAATATTAACTCTGCATTTCGTCGACAAGATTACCAGTGAATGAAATAAAAAGTTGTTTTCATAGATTAAAAGAAGAGGGTCTGAATTTAGAAAAAAATGTTGTGAAGTTGACGAAATCTAACTATCAATGGGGATTGGAAGGTTGGTTTAGAGACTAACCCAAAAAGGTTTTGCTCAAAGAATTCGTAGCAAATTTCTTGGAACCGTTTCAAAATAATTGAAAAACAATAGATGATAATAATAAAATCAATAAATGGTTTTCATTTGAATTCCATGAGGAACAACAAAAAAGAGACTTAAAGACAGGTATTATGGTCAACATATGAATGAAACTGATCCATTTTTGCATTGTGTTAACACCTGTGATTTTCTAACATCACATCAATAATTAGTGAGGGTTAAAAGATTGAGTGTTTTGTCGGTGGAGATTAGAATACACTGATTACATCACTTACAGAATGTTAAAACTCTCCACCACAAATGGGGTCATCTACCAAGTAAATGCTTATAGTCTCAAGTATAAAAGAGTCATATTTACTTATAGTCTGCAGTATAAGCAACAAATATTTACCTATAGTCTCAAGTATAAATGACCAACATTTACCTATAGTCTCAAGTATAAGCGACTAATATTTACGTATAGTCTCAAGTATAAATAACCAATATTTACCTGTAGTCTCGAATATAAACAACTAATATTTATCTATAGTCTCAAGTATAAGCAACCAATGTTGATCCTCAAACCAAATAAATGCTTAGAGTCAAATATTAAAAATATACAATTGACATGAAATAAACAAACAAGGGTTGGTAGACTGTAAAATCACCTGCTCACTATACACCATTATTTTAGGCTTTATCACGCTGCATGTGACTTCATTTGCTGTACAAAAACTTTATTCTATCACAGAAAGTGACTCTAATCTCTGAACTTCATAGATGTGCTGTCATATCTTTTTATGTCTACAGAAAAGACATTTGAGTGAAATTAACAACAATTGAGTGAAATTAAGTGAAATTAACAACAAATGGAATTGAGAGAATTTTAAAACATCAAACATGCAATGGAAAGGAAAGGAATATTAATAATGCAGGATGCTAAAGGTTAACTGAATGAGAAAAATAAAATAAAAATAAAACCAATCCGAAACGAACACCTACTTTTTGTCAGACATTCAGATGAAAACTTTTCATTCTCTGTCTGTCTGTCTCTTTCTCTTTCTTTCTCTCTCTCTCTCTCTCTCTCTATATATATATATATATATATATATGTGTGTGTGTGTGTGTGTGTGTGTGTGTGTGTGTGTGTGATTTGTGGAGGAGAGGTATATTTTGTTAGCAGGGTGGAGTTTATAATTTTAAAACTTAGAGTAAGGATTTTTAAAACTAAGAGAGAAAAACTGATTTCAAACCAAAATTTTCTGTAATACGGAATTTTTATTAAGTATCATTTGAAAATTCTTGATTACTGTTTTGATTTTTGGAAACATAGAAATACTTTTAAAAATGAAAATAAAAATCTACATACTTTAATTTCTTTGATCAACTTAAAAAAAAACTTCTAAAGTTTATTGCTTTAATCTGCTCATTAACCCTTAAACAGCAAGAAAAGGTTGCACAAACGTGCATGACAGATAAAAGAAAAACAAAACACAAAAAGCGAGTAAATTCAGGCTTTAAATGATTGTGCTTTGTGTTTATTTTTGCTTTAATTATATGCAAAAACTATAAAAACGAGGTAGTGATACAGAAGGCAGTTATCTCCCTTTGGTGCAGATAAATCACGTGGGTCTCATGACGGCCTAGTTCAGTTTGTTTATAGCAGCCAAATCGAGAGCTTACTTTCTTTTAGCTTTGGCCAAAGATGAGCCTAAATCTATCTCCTCCAGCAAATGCTTCAGCTTATAAGCATATGGACCGGCTCCCCTTCAGGAATACATCTTTCTCAGATATAGAAAGAAACTCCAACTCGCAATCCTCAATTTGTGAAAAACCCAAAATCGTCATTTCTTTTTTCGTGGAATATGACTTCGCCTGGGACATAGTAGATGAATCTAGCCCATTTAAATGTAGCGTCCTAAACATGGCTTCTCGAGACACAGGAGCATCTCCATATTATATGCAAGACCCATCTCTTTTGCTTCTGATTACACTCTCTGCTATGTATATATATATATATATATATTAAGAATAAAATGCTATGGTCCCTTCCTACGAGGAATGAACTCTTCCTCTTGCTATATACCTGCGTGACTTTTAAGGAAGAGGAGTTAGTTACGAGCAGTTAACAGAGGAGTTAAGTACAGCAGTAAACGAGAGCTACTAGTCAGACAGCGTGATAATACCTTCGGACTTACTTATTACTATTTATTAACACTTCCTTTGGATAACCATAACAAATTGGTGACTTAGACCCCCAACAATTTGTCGACAAATATTGCACAAATATTTGCGAAGACTCCCGGATTAAAAAAAAAAATACACAAAAGTGAGGATTTCAAGAACGTTTTATTGCAGCTGGTAAAGTTCCAGACTGAACAACAAGAAAAAATGGAAAAATTATTCCTTCAAGCGCAGAAGGAAAATCAGGAAAAACAGTTTGAATTTCAGAAGCAAGTGTTGGAACTAGTAAGCCGAACGAAAACCAGTGAAAATGAAAATTTGTCTTTTTCACAAGACACAATTTGGAATGCTATAGAAAATTTTACATACGCCCCCGAGGAAGACATAACCTTTGCACCTTACTTTAAGAGGTATGAGGATATTTATGATACAGATTGTAAGAGCTGAAGTGAAGATTAAAAATTTACGTCTTCTAAGAAATCTTGGTACAAGTGAGCATACGAAATTCGTTTATTACATTTTGCAGAGGAAAACTAGTAAACTGACATTCACTGAAGCAGTGAAACTACTCACTGAGCTGTTTCGTCCGAATACATCACTTTTTCTTAAAAGGTGGAAATGTATTAACCTAGATAAGAATGGATCGAATGACTATACCACTTTTGCGTCAAAAATTAACAAACACTGCCATGATTGTAGGCTGACGGAGCTAAGGGCAAATAACTTTAAGTGTGTGATATTCGTACAAGGACTAGTTTCAGCATAAGACGCAGAAATTAAACGAAAAATACTTAGCAAATTAGAAAATGAACCAAATATAACTCTTCAGCAAATTGCCGAAGATTGCCAAATGTACGTCAGTATAAAGCAGGATTCTAAAAATATTGAAGAATTGGGTACTGCTCATGTAAAAAAAAGTACGCTGCAAACAGAAACAAAGTCTCTGAAAACTTACGAAGTAAAGAAAAAGCAAAATAAATTGCCTCCAAACCCATGTTACAGATGTGGGGTCATATATTGGTACAAAAATTGTTTTTTCAGAAACAAAAAATGTTATACATGTAACCGAGTCGGACACGAAAGTTCGCATTGCCGAGCTAAAAATAAAACCAAAACAAAGAGTTACATAAAAAATACAAGGTCGGACAAGTTAGACGGTGCGAATACCAGAAAATTCGGTCCACAGAAAAATATTCAACAAAAGTGTTGAATTTCAATTAGACTATAATCAATTTGCAGACATGGAAAAAATTGGGCAAACCAACCATGATAAAATCTAGTAAAATGGCGAGATGTCATTGGAAAAAAAATTAAATTCGAGGGAGAATTAATTGTTAACGCAACTTTCAACGGTAAGACTCGTAAATTAAAATTTATGTCATGAAAAATATGAATAACCTATTTGGTACTGATTAGATAACACAAATCCAGCTTTGGGCTTACCTATTAATTCGTACCGCCAAAAAATTTTAAGTTGGAATGCCGAAGCTGATAAATTAAAAAGAGTTAAAGAAAGCTTATCCAACCCTTTTTTTTTAATTATTTTTTTGCTGGTTTAGGCAGAAGTACAAAACTGAAGGCTAAAATTGAACTTAAGGAAAACGTTCAGCCTGTATTAAAAAAAAAAAAAGCGAAATATGCCTTTTGTCTCGTTGGGGCAAATTAATGAGAAACTTGATAAATTAGAAAAAACTGGTGTTCTATGATAAGTAGAATACAGGGGATGGGCTGCACCTGCAGTCTATGTAAAGAAATTATTGTGTACAAATACGCATCGGGGATTATGTGCTCCCCTAAATGAACTATTTAAAAAAGGACAAGCCTTGGATTTGGGACAGCAGAATGCCAGCAGGCATTTAAAAAAAAAATTCTGTAGACTCCTGAGGAGTTGGATTTTTGGAGGGAGGTGTTATGGTATCCTCCTACGAGGAATGAACACTTCCTCTTGCTATATACCTGCATGACTTCAAGAGAAGTCAGTTACGAGCAGTTAACAGAGCAGTAAAGTACAGCAGTTAATGACAGCTACTAGTCAGACAGCGTAATAATACCTTCGGACTTATTTCTATATTACCATTTCTTAACACTTCCTTTGGATATATTGTTTCCTGTTTATACTAATACACTGTTTTTGAGCTTACCATCTTGTTCTGTGTCTTACTTCCAGCACAAACTGGTCACTACGCTTTGCGGTTTTCACCACAACTCCACAACAAATTGGCGACTAAGATCCATAACATAGAGGAACAAGGAAATAAGACAAATGTCAGATTTCTAAATTAAATATTTAGGACAATAATTATTAAAGTATTCCATGCACAATAGAAGTGTGCAATTTTGCACCAAGTTGATGCTATTTTTTCCTTTTTTCTCTTCAAAATGTTTGCATGCACACATAACACTGTCTTTGGCTAGTTCTTCCAGATTTACTTGCAGGTAAAATACTCTGAGAAATTATCCAATTCTATAAATCCAAGATATGCCAATAAGCCATTTAGACTTGAATTATGGATGAATAATTCCCATATTGTTGAAAGATGTTAGAATATCCGTTAATCTCCAATCGATGATTCCTACTTAGTTATGTGACACTATTTAGAAAGGCGCTTGTAAAATGAAGAGATACTAGAAGGCAGAAAAATACGAATTATCGATAGACTGAAGATATACTGATGATCATACAAACGAATACAGAAGAAAATGGTAATTAGGTTTTTTCGTCTGCTGGAAAGATAAAACAAAGGGACCATCTTGTTTTTGTCAAGACTGAGATTAAGTGATACCATATTCTAAGGACCTCCCTGAAAGAATAGACATTTTTATGGCCATTGAAAACAAACGGCTGGGTGCGAAATTCGTTCGATCATTGAGAGATGACATTCAAGAGCAGACATGCTTCAAAAGGAAATTAAGTTGTCTGCCAAAATGCAATAAAACTTCTTAAATCAAGGTATTGTCCCTTTTTTTTTTGTCACTTGTTGGATTGAAATGATAATTCCCAGGTACGAAAATGACCACACAGAAAATCATGACACGTTAAAATTTGTCCATTTGGACTGGACCACGCCTCCACACTTTTCGAGCAGTGATGGTGAGTTGTTGGGCTACCGGCCAGGGTAGACCTCTCTCTGGCTATTCGTTCAAGAAGTCGAAAGAACTTTCCATGAAGCTACCAGCTGAAATTCTCCACACAAAGACCTTCCCCAACATCCAGTGAATCACCACATGCTTCCGTGAAAGGTAAAAATTGTTTTGCTAATCACTCTGACCAAACCCTAGCTGTGTACAGTTATATATAATCTTTAGCAGAGTTGAATGACCTTTTTCCATTCCGCCTAAACATCCGTCAAATATCTTCCTAGTTAGACTTACCTCTTATTTTCCAGTGTATATTGTGTGAAACTGTATGAAGTTGAACCCGTTCTAGTGTCTGGTATATCATAGTTCTATCACCTTATTCCTGTGTGTTTGCTGAATATTTTTGTGTTATAATAAATTTTCTTTCTGTATAAAATTATCTTGCGTTATAGCTTAATTCACTCCCTTCAGCATTATTCCAACTAAAATTGCATGTGTTGCGGACCCAAACGGGTTCGTAACTTTTTACTTATATATCCTTAAAAAATTTTTCTGAAATAAACACCGATTCATTAGAGATGGTTTCTTTTACAGCTTATCAACTTCTTGCAGGTTATTCAAAAATATTTTAGTTAAGAAATTTTCATGATATAATAATTATTTACTGATACAATCCTACTAATTAACTCATAGCTGGGGGGATAAAAAAATGAATTCTTATCTTTCTAGTGGCTTCTCCATGTACAATGGTCATATTGCATAAAGAGGAGATGGTGTGTTTTGGGTTTTCACAAATTGAGGACTGCGAGTTGAAGTATTTGTGCATAAGTGAATATAATGAACACAAGTAGAATTGGAACTCAGTTCACCAATTTCAAATGCAGAATTGTTATCTATTACACCAGCTGCACATCCACGTTTACAGGAACTGGTGTTCTCAAGTAGTCACCCATCTAGGTACTGACCAAGCTAAACATTGCTTAAACTATTGTGATCAAACAAGAACTGATGTTTCAATGTGATATGGTCGTAAGCTAATACATTAGGAAAAAGTTAGCATAAAAATTCAAATACGAGCTTATTTTGGATGAAATGTCTTTGGGATACAAATATGAATTGAATCCATGGCTGCTGGTGCTAGGAGGGGGAAATTGGGATTATGAAAATATGATTGAAATTATCAGTAAAGCAATGACGACAATAATAGAATACGAAACAAACATTTTTTTTTATTCATCTAAGACAGGATTATTCCCATCATCAAAAAATGACAATGGCTTTTTAAGCTGTCAACTAAAACACTATTGTTAGTATTAGGCTTTGTTTTTCTATGCTAAGGAGCTTCATCAATGGCACCTATAACTGACCTTCAGTGATTCCACACTTTCAGATTGACTGAACTGAATTCAATCTGTCTTCCTGTTTGCAAGGTGGGATTGTAAGCCCCACTCTCCATTTACTGATATTTTACCTATTGCTGGAAATGAGGAAGTGGATTCCACTCAGGTTGAAAGTCACAGTTGGTTTGCTTTTCCTAAGTTGGTTGCCAATCTGTTCTAATTGGGATAGGGAAGAGAAGGGATGATTCACAACTTTAAGGCCAATATTTTGAAGTAAAGAGAATGTGTTTCAGCAAGAATTTCAACTCAGCTTCCCAATTCTATTTCCTCTTCTATTCTATTAACCAGGAAGCCAACTGCAGGGTCAACTTCATCATATGACTAATTACAAAACCAAATATACAAAATGTTTGCTTTTTAGGAGAGTAATGAGCTCAGGAGTTTCTAATTTAGCATAAAAGCTTAAAATGAACATAGCAGAATAATTTGTCAAAAGGAATCACAATCATGAGAAAGAAAATAAAAAAAATTCACTTTGTAAACAAGTGACTATCTACAAGATTTAAACAAAAATACATTTTTTATGATGATTACTTTTTAGTTTATTTACAACACAAGAATTATACATATCTTGTATGTATAAAAATGTCTTCAAAATTTAAAAAAAAAAAAAAGAAAAAAAAAAGGGGACTCCATGCTGCTAAGCTTCCCTCAAGGCATTTCACCCTGCATTTCTCTGAGACTGAGATCCACATGCTTTTTGATGACCACTTTTTCTGATAAATTTGCCTGCCAAGTGTATTTTCTCAAGTTGGGTTGTTTGTGGCTTTTGACTCATTGAACAAGAATTATTAAGAAAATGAGGAAATCTTTTAAAAGATTTTAGTTTCCTCGATGAAAGGGAGAGCAAAATTTTGGAGAAAAAACTTTTATGATAGAAAAGTAAAATAATTTATAGAAACAAAAACTGATTGCTGCAATTAATTGTATTAAAGAAGGAACATCTTTTTGTGCAAGGTATGAGAGCAAAATATATAGATACCCAATAAATTGTTCAGAAAAACAATCATTGACTAGGGTGGGGGTGTTAAGAGAAAAATAAAATTAATTTGAAATTTTATCAGATATTCATTGACAAATGCTGATTGATATGAAATGCAAAAATTTCTTCAGCTAATTTTTTTGTTTAGTAATTAAGCAGTTTAGAAGCAAAAATTTGTCTTCCATTTTTTTGTTCGATTGTTTGTAATAAAGAGCTTAGTTTGTGTGTTTTGCAGGCAAAGTTCACCAGCAATTGATCAGGCTTCAAACTCTGTAAGGAGAGAAGTTGTTTTTCTAGGAAAGTAAATGGCACATTCACAATTATTCAAAATGTTTTGCTGAAATCATAAGGAAACAACAAAGGTGAATTTTTTTTTTTTGTAGAGCCCAATTCGATTCAGTTGAGTTGCCTAACAAAATTGTCATCAAGTCAATGATTTATAGTTTCTTCCTAGAATGAAAAAAAAAAAAAATTATCTTTAAACCCTGAAAGAATTGATGGACTGAAATCATTTTTATTGCTTTCATTATTTGATATGAACAAAAAACCAAAATCATAAAGATGATTAAATTGAGTTTCTATTATCAGATAAAGCTAAATATGAAAAATGTTATTGGATGGCAAAAGTTATCCACTCTGAAGTGAAATAAAATGAAATTAATTTACAAAAATTCCATGACCCATTCAAATGATGAAAAAATGTTTTTTAGGCAAATGAGAAACCTTACAGTTTAATATTGAAGATTGTACTTATAATGGTTAAATTATTTGAATAGAAATTTGACAAAAAATTTTAAAATATCTTAATTTCTGGTTTTTAAATTTCTTAAATTTTAAGTTTTTTAAATTTCTTAAATTTTAAGTTTTTTAAATTTCTGTTTTTAAATCTCAGATTTTGTTTTGACATAGTTTCAACTGATCTGCTTCCAAGTTTATCATGATTGTGCCTAATAAGTGGCATCATTGCACCAAGAAATAGCAAACTGATACTTAATTATTCAGCAAAAACTAAATTAAGAAAAAGATTGGATCTGAATTCTCAAAACTGAAATCACCGCGTTAATGTCCAAATAGATTAAAAAAGAAATTAGTTGAATAATATGAACTGAAAGAGCAGAACTGTCTGAACAAAAAGCAAAACATTTGCTTTTTATTGTTTTTTGTTTTTTTTTCATTTTTGTCCTTGAGGTCAGATTGGTTTTATTTGTAAATAATGATGAAAGTAGCAGTCAAATGTTCTAATAATTAGTCAAAAGTTCAGCTCAACAAATTTTACAGTTCAACCAGAAAAAGACACAAAGGCTCAATTTTCCCAGTTTTTCTAAAATAATTTTTGTCTATATTTTCATTAACAGCCTAATTGGTTGATATACTGTATATTTCTATCAAATCAAAATCAAATTTAAGGAGAAATTTTTCATATCTCACACTTTAAGAGGTTTCATTTTTAAAAAGAAAAAAAGAAATATTGTTATTTTGAAATCTCAAAACTATTTTGTAACTTGAGCACTTTTTGTGTAATCTCAATAGAGACTCCAATTAAAACAATCTCACATATACAAATAAAAAATAAAGAATGAAATTTCTCTCTCACATACACACACGAACACACACAAAGCATGGTGAATCTGTAGCAGAGAGTATAATAACAATAATAATTGCAGAGCCATGAAGGGAAATTGGAAGTCAGACGGTACCAAATCCATCCAGCACACAATCATGATGACTATGATTATAGCCAACCTACAAGAGCAGCACCTCGATCAAACAAGGCAGCCATTACTAATTTGTCGGACATTTCTTAGCCAACAATGAGACCAACTCCAAATCGATATTGGGCTTTAGTATGGTTGGCATAACCACTCAAGGCAAAAGTAAAGGGGAATGGCAGCAGTTTTTTCTCCAAGATTGCACCAACACACCAGTTTGTATCTAGCTGACCTAAAAAAAAAAAAGGAGAGAAAAATATAATTAGGAATCTCTTTGAAATTCAAATATAGGTGTCTTTTACAATTTAAAAATTAAGAATAAATTAAAAATTTATCAGTTTGAATAGACACTTTACAAAGGAGTTTCCTCCAGCAATATCATAATATCCTATTTAAAGTTAAAAGAAAAATAATTCTTACTCTTTTTTTTTAGTAGCACTTAAGAAAAAAACAAACCATGATTTATTAGTACAAACATTATAGATATGACCTTATAAAGACATGTTAAAGATTTTGTTTTATGTTTTCACTAAGATTAAAGAAATTATGTGGAAAAGTTCCCCAAATTTTTGAATAACAGACTGAATATGAAAACTTTCAATAAAAAATTATTTTTTTAAATGGTGGAAACCCAATATGAATTGAAAAATATTTTTACATGAATAATATTACAGCAAATATTTTAGGGAATGAAAATAGAAACATTTAAAAAATATTTTTAACTTACTGATAGTTAATATTAAAATGTTAATGCATATAATATTAAAAGATTCAAAACAAAAATTAAAACTTGTCACACACACCACAAGTAAACCAAACTCCATGAATTGAAGTCAAATTTCAGTGATTCCAAAAAAATTATGAAAGGAAGCCATAATTTCTCACTATGAAACTGCTTTTATCTTGCTTTTTTATGCATGATACAAGTTTATGGAACTTAAATAGTGAATGCATTGGTTACTGTGAATTAAAACCATATTGTCTAAAAAATTTTTTAAAAAAAGCCCAGAATTTGTCGTAAGGGACACTTGCTCATAGGAAAACACTGCCAGCAAAATTGGGTAATAAGGAACAGCAGAAAACAAAAACCTCATAAATGTGAGAACAGAAATTGTTCTAAATAATTTGAAGTTCTACTGTTCTTTTATTATGCACATTTCCCAAAAGGAAACTGAATATCATTTTATGGTTCACTGACAACTTAATAATGGTCACATGGTAATGGTGAAATTAGCCATTTCAATTCCGAACATGCGACATTTATAAGCCAAACAGTGTTACTGTCAGTTGAAATTTATAACATTTTCAAGACAATAGATTTCTCAAGTCCACTGATATTTGCTTTTTCTGGTATTGATGAGAGTTTCCTTACTAACCTTTTGTTTATGATCATGTGGAAAGTCATGGTCTTGATTATATCATTATTTTGTATACTAGTTACAAGTGTTAACCATTTTTCTTTTGTGGTTGCTGTTGGAAGTGTTCAAGTGATGCAATTTTTTTTGGTAAAGTTCTTTGAGATTTTGTCATGTCAGTCTATAAGTTCTGATGACAGATCGCCTTAAGAGCAAAAGAATTCAATCACTTGAGGCAATTTTTAATCATTGATCTGAGAAAACAGTGGACTAAAGATTATAGTTCAGACATTGATGAAAGAGCTGGATGCTATTCAAGACATTCATGGGAGAGTTTTGAGTCTATTCAAGAACATATAGTCCTAAATAAGTCTTAAAAACTTAAAATCTTCATTTATATATTGAATGTTTAAAATTTGAGTCATTGCTAAGCATACTTAAGGGAAACCAACATCGCTCAGTCAAGCGAGGATGAAGAAGAGAATGACTAAAAATGTCTTTCAAACATTCTCAAAGTGATCCCTTTTGTCTTTGGTCTATTTGGTTTTACAGCATATCAACACCTCAATGGTTTAATTTAATGCCAACAAGATTTCTAGGATAGGTTTATATGACTGGAATATATATATTCTTTGTAAGAAATCAGTTTGTAGATCAAGTTTCACTGACGTATTTTTGCTGCAAAGTTGGTTTTTGTTGAAAGTCAAATCTATTGCAGATAGGATTTTTTTTCTCTCCCAAAATGTAATACTGGTATTTTTACGAGAAAAATCTATTTTGATACTTTCACAGTGTTTTGATCTCAGTTTGGGGGTTAACTATTTACCCAGAGATGAGACACTAACAAGTGCTACCACCCCAAGTCAAAGTGGACCTGGGAACAACAGCAAATGATGGTTCCACACTCCCAATCAGAGGCCACGCTGCCAGATGTAGTTTACCATCATACCCAGGACATTTCAATTTGTTATTCAAATAAAAGCAGAAGAAGTGGAGACAAAAGAAAAACAAAACAAAAAAAGACAAAAACAATGCTCACCTCTAAACGTCATTCCAGCATTTGGAATTTCATACTGATAACCAGCAGTGGTGACACTTTCCTGAAGACGAACATTAGTTTCAAGTTCAATACCAACCTCCAAGTTTTCTGCAATTTCCTGATAGTAACACAAATGAACACCTCCAGCTGCTAAACTACAATTAGCAGATACTTGCCATTTATCAGCTTAAAGAAAATGAGGGGAAAAAAAAAAAGAATGAAATTAAGGATTTTGAATCAGATGAAAAGAAAGGCTACAAATACATTTTGCAAGGAGGAATTTCAGAAGCACAAGTGGTCATAAGATCAATTTGAGGGAGCAAGTTTGCTCTCGGTGACTTGCAAGATGTTTTTTTTTAATCATTTCACCCTAAACAAGGAAATAAAGCCATTAAGATGCAAGGTGTTACTCCGATGTGAAAGAATATGAGGGAAAAAAACTTAAAGAGAAAACAATAAAAGAAGAGAAATTAAGATGGCAGATGATAATTGACATGGCATCTACATTTTTGAAGATCAAATTTGACTGTGAAGCAAGAAACCAGAAGAGAGTTCCACATTCGAGAGAAAAAACTTAGCGTAAAACTTAGTTATATCTAATATATTTCATCTATAAAATAATGAGACCTTGCTTCCAATTTACTAATGCGCTTAAATTCATAAAGTCTAGTTACCATAGAGGAAAGTTAATCAGAACAATTACCATGAAATTATTTACAGAAAAGGCACAGCGAAGCTACGTTACAGGGGTAGGGAAGTGACTGAAGCCAAGATACCATGTCTGGACAATTAACATTGTAGATTCTACTTTGGATTTTACCAAGAATCACTAAATACATAGCTAAAGTACCAGACCAGATGTGGCAGCAATATTCAAAGCACAGACAAATTCTATCAACCAAAGCAACATAAGACATACTAAGTAAATTTTAGAAGTATCATTTCAAAGAATAACGATCTGATATTTGTGTATTTGTCCAAACATGGCAAAAATAGCACACTAATGGAATAATGTTAAAATGCTGTAACTTTAGGTATAAAGCAATTTAAAATTCATTTGGGCTACCAAATCCTTTTTTTGGGGAGTGGGGAGTTGATCCAAGGCAGGTAACTCCATGTGTACTGATTGCTAATTACAGCATGTCATATCCCCTAGTTTTTATAAGAAATTAACAAGGATAAGCAAAGTAGAATCCTTGATGGGTCTGCCATCTTTTTACAATGATTGTGACATATTAATGACAATACTTTAATAATAATTAAGCTTAGTGAAATCAACATCAGCAAATAATCATAATACAAATTTTATATCCAGGAAGTAACTTGACAAAACTGAGGCTACTAATCATGGCATTCATGTGAATTTTAATAAAATAAAATTTAAAAAATGTTGTGAAAAGCATACACATAAAATGGTAAGAGCGGTGAGCATGAAAAAAAAAAAAAAGTAAAAAAAAGGTGAATATTGTTTTTTACATCTTTATAACCTTGATGGCAAACCAAACAAAAATAGATTATGTAGCATGTTTAGGTAACAACTGACTACAAAGAAAAAATACACATGTAAAAATGACAAACAATTTGTCAGTCACTAAGTAACTTTATTATAAACTTTATTATAAAATTTTTTAACTAAGTTCATTTTTCAAGCTTTGTTTAGACAATAAAACACGTAGTGTTGCTATGATATTGTGTGCATATACAGGCACAGATAATGAAGAGATGGGCACTGAATATTCAATCATTCCATTCCACATCCCAAACAAATCTACAACTAGAAAACAGTGTTTCTGTTTTCTTGATGATGACATCTGTATTCATAGTTAGGGTAAGAATGATTTTGAGCAAAATATCAACATCCTCTTCCAAGTGCTCCAAAAAGTAAGACTCAAACCTTTCCAAAACAGAAACTTATCTGAAATTGGAACAAAAGCAGTGATGTCACCGACCCTGAAATTTAGGAGGTGGAATTAACAAATATTAAACACTTTCAATACCTCAGTATATAGATAAGTTTTAACAAAGTGTGAGAGAGAAAAAATTAAACACAGAATGGGCTGCACTAGGGAAATGCCACAAAACCAAAATGTTAACCTAAAAATTTGAGATTAATTTTTTTAAATAGCCTCATCAGATCGAAAGCTCTCTTACATTCGTAATGGTGTCCATACTCATTCAGAAATGTCATGTCAACTGTATATATCTGCTTTTTCAGATCAATAATTAAAAATGGCTTTGAGTGAATGAACCCTGTAAGTTTTCATGAGTACCTTTCTTCATACAATCTTATGAACTGGCAGTGCAGAGTCACAAACAAAAAACAGAAAACATGACTTGAGGAGTTTCAACAAATTGATAGTGCATGTAACTTGAAAAGAAAATGACATAATCAAGAAATTAACATTCCACTTTACTTTGAACAAAAAGGTCAAGAAAATGAAACCTCCATCAATACTAGAAGCAATAACAGCTACTGGACTTGAGAAACCTATTTTTCTGAAAAATTGTTTTAAAAGAAAGATTTGAAAAACTTCAGTTAACTGTAGCATTGGTTGTTTGGTCAATGAATGCCAAATTTGTCTATTTAAGAAAATGGCTAATATTACCAAGTTTTGGAAAATCCAGTCTACAGCCTTTTTCAAGTTGATAATTTGTAATGAATATACTAACTAGAACAGTTAATTCCAATATTACAAGAAACACAGATGATACCATTCAACATCATCCATATAATACATAATAATTTATACATTGGGTAAAGTAATAGGATTTTTAAATTCTACTTATTGAGAAGATAAGAAATCCAAATCAATATTTGCCAGTCTTATGCCCCTAAGCAACAAATCATCACTTCTTTCAATTTTCAACTCCCTTGTCAATTATCTGGACTTCATTCGAGTAAACTATGTCACACTCAAATATCGTCTGCCATATCAGTTTATTTTTTTAATAAACCCAATGGCTTTGTTCTAAGAATGTGATTTTTAAAAAAATTTCTGAATTCTCTCCCTTATATTATTTTCCAGATTTACATGAAACATTGGTAATAGTAATGGCAAAAACAAAAAAAGAATGTGCAATATAGGAGAAATTGCACATTCTTATACCAAATAGTGTTACTGTCAGTTCAAATTCATAAGTATTTTTTTCTTAAAAGTTTTTTTTTTTTGTTTAAAGGAAATGAGACTTCCCAAGTACATTGTTTGGGATCTTTCTAGTATCAATGATTGGAGCTTCTTTCCAAATATATTTTTTGATAGTGTGGAAAGTCAATATCTTAATTATGACATTATTTTCCCTCATTATATATGCAACTCATTTTAGTTGTTGCTGTTAGAAGTCTTCAAATGATGTGACTTGTTATTTAGTAAATAACTTTGTGATTTTGTAGTATCTGTATAGCGCTTGATAAGGATAGCCTTTGCTAATACATAAACGTCAACAACACAAAGGAGGAGTTCAATTGTCTGAACAAGGCTTGGAATATTTAAGACTCTTCTCAGTGTTATAGACAAGGTGAATTTTTGTAAAAAAATTAAAACAAATTCTTCATTTTAGCATTGGAAAATCTTTGAAGGTCAGCGTTTACAACTTACCTGTGTATTTCCCTGCTAAAGATAACATGGCCATTTCATTACCAGGTAAAGTAGATCCATATTGATACAAGAGTTCAGCTCCAAGCATTAAAGAGGGACTCACTTTTTGTAAGTACTGAGCAACAGCAATACCTACAAAAACAGAAAACAACAATCATTAACATGTAAAAATAAAATTTTAAAAATTGGTTTTATATATATAAGATAGATCTTATGAAATTCAACTAAAAGTCTATTTAGTTTTCCATTGCATTTTTCCAATTTTTGATTAAATTGTTGCAGTGTTTGATTTTCTCAGTCATTATCAAGAATGAGTCAGCCTCAAGCATTTTTTTTAATGTTACATTACAAATCTAAATATGTAAAGTATTGTGTGACAAAACATGTAAAACAGTTTCAGAGTGTGACAGCAACAGAACATTAAATATTTTATACAGATTATAATTTAATACACATTTTAAAGAATTCATACATATTTTAAAATGCTGTCTCATGTGGTGAAATAATGTATTTTTATATTTTTTGAGTCTTTCTTTATGGTGAGTGTAATATATTTAACATTATCTATTAATATTTATCTTATATTAATTGTTATATCATTTTAAAACATGTTTAAAATATGCACAAAACAATTATATGCACATGAAATATTAAACAGATTCTTTTTCTTTGTTCTGTGAAACCATCCTACACATGTCATATATTTAAATTTCAAATACTACACAAAAAAAAACAAGATGTAGCTAACAAAACTCACTATAATACTGCCAGCTCTTGACAATGAATTAGAACATTGAAATTACTTGAGCAAAAATAGGCACCATGAACAGTTTATTCCCAATATTGAATAGAATGAGCAAAAATTAATAAAAAACTGGAAAATATAATAAAGAAAATTAAACTTCATCAGTTGATTTTAAACACACTTCCTTCAATGAATTTTTAATTTATATATATATATATATATATATATATATATATATATATATATATATAAAGACAAGAGGAGCAACTATTTTTAGCCAACATGTTTCATTCTCTGAGGGACTTTATCAAGGCAATATATCATATACTTTGTTGCATATGTTTATATCCAAAAAGCAAAGATGTCATTAGTTTATCAAGGCTTTTAAATTTGAGGACGTTTATAAATGTTCATTTCGGGTTGAAAAGTCAGTCAAAACATATAGAGGATACAAAGTGTTATAATTCAATGTCTGGCAAAAATGTAAGTGAGTAAGATTCAATATATTGTTTTTCATCTCATGCCCTAACAATCTTACCACAATTTAAACAATATCCATTTAAAAATAAAAAGGTTTTATCTTTATTTATATATATATATATATATATATATATATATATATAATGTGTTTTCTATATTGAGAAAACTTTTAGTGAAAAGAAGTATGATAACTATGATATGTTTGTGTGTGTAAATTATTTCAAGATAGAGTGTATCTGTATAGGAAAATATTGAATAAAACACAAGGGGAAACATTTTAGCCAATGCATTTTATCCTCAGAGAGACTCCATCAAGGCAATATAGGATTTATTTTGTTGCACATGTTTATACAAAAAGCAAAGATGTCATTGGTTTATCAAAGCTTTTAAATTTGAGGAAGTTCATGAATGTTCATTAGGTGGTGAAAGGTCAGTTAAAACATGCAGAGGACTCAAAGTGGCATAAAGTAAGCAAGTAAGATTCTAGAAGTTTTTACTTTTTGAAATGAATATTGTTAAAATTGTGATTAGTGTTACAGTATTACTTTTGCATAAACAGGCACAACAAAAATCCTACATTGCCTTGATAAAGTCCATTAGGGAGACAAAATGCAGTCAGCTAAAAATAGTTTTTCCTATTGTCTATTTATTTATTTTGTTCCTTCCTCTACAGATGTTATATACTGTCGTTGTATCTGAACAAACAATGAGGAACACATATATATATAAAAATATAATCTTATATTTTTATTATTTGTTGATGATGCTTGTGTGAAGCAGGACGGGTAGCTGGAAAGAATCGCACACACTAGGAAACATCAGGAGTTATCTGTTTCAGCTAAAAATTCTAGACTTTATATAGTTCTAAAACTCCCGTGCATTTTTGCTTTTCTGGGTTGTTGTTTTGTTGACTTATTTATATACGACTGGATATATTTGTCAATCACACTCAATAGTCAATTGCTTTTCAAGCCGGTTGTCACTTTTTCATTGCACTTTGACATCATCTACAGCCGAATATATCTGTCAATCACCCTTGTCCTTTGTTGACCTCAGCCACGGCTGGATGTACCCATCAATTACCTCTGCTGTTCAAGGTAATATATAACACTAGGTAATTCTGGTCAAATCGATAACAAAACAGCATAGTAAGAATAAAAAAAGGTCCCAAACTTAATAAAATAAACTTTTTCCCTCAAAATGTTTATATTATTATTAAGAGGAAAGACCAAAGAAATTTTTAATTATTTTTTAAAATTTTTTAATCCTTTCTAGCATTTTCGAAATTTTGTCAGAAAGTTTTGTTTTGATTGAGTTAGCAGCTAAGAAACGTTTACTACTGTTTTACAGTGGACACCTAATGATTCCATTACCCACTTTTTTTCAGTTACTAACACATTAATTTGGAAATTCTCGCAAAATTCAACTAATTGTCTGATTTTAATGAAACTTTCAGTACTCATTCACAAATGAATAAAATTATTTTTGAAATTATTATTTTTTTAAAAATCTGGATAAAAAAGTTTTTTTTTACCTCTGTTACCCCTGCTCCATGTAAATTCAGGAAATTTTTAATAAATTTTACACTGATGTCTAACTTTTGTTTTATTATTTTAATGCAGGACTCATTGGGGAATATACATCATCTATTTGTTTTATTTTAAGTTTGCAATCATTATCTGAAAACCTTCTCCGAAGAGTAAAATAAAAAATGCAATAAAACTCTGATATAATTTAATAAGCTTTTAATCGCTGGAATAAATAATAACTATCGAGAAAATTATACTCTGAAGAAAAAATTTTTTTCGATTAATAATAAAATTTTAAAAGAATCATTTTCATTTTTTAAAAATTTTTTTTATTATTAAATAATTTAATAATGTATAAAATTTTAAAAATATTTTTAAAATCTCCAAAGAATTGATTGTGAGCAGACTTTTTAGTTAAGAACTGATGATTATATTGCCTATCCAAAATTGAAAAGTTTAATAGAAATCGTTTTGCAGAAATATTTTAAATTAATTAAAAAAAAAACCTTTTGTGTGTAAATATGTTCATTTTGATTAAGTACAATGTTCCATTTAATTAAGTACGATGTTCCATAGGAGTCATAACATGTTTCCATAAAAATTAAATTAGATATTTTTACCATGTCTTAAACTTAATGATAATTTATTAATAAATAACTTAATATAACTTAGTTCAGTTATTTTCATTTCATTCTTTCTTATTAAATTAAAATTATTTTAAAAGAAATTTAAATTTTTTAAATTTTTATTTATTCAGAAAGCATATTCAAATGTCTGGCTATAAATCTGAACTAAAATTCTATAAAATATTATATAATTGCTGAAAATATTAAGTTAAATTTTTTATTTTACTATTTAGTTAAAAACAAAAAAAAAAAAGAAATTAAATTATGAAAAGTTTATGTTTTAACGTAATTGAAATTTTGGCCCGTATGGTCGCCCCCTTTTAACGTTAACAAATTCCAGATGTCATATCTTTTGTCACCTTGATTACAGAGATAAAAAAAGGGTTACCGAAATTAAAAAGTTTTTTATTGTAAATTTCTGGCAGTAAGCAATTATTACTTGATTGAAATCAGATTAAGGTAAGTTTGAATTTTAAAAATTGACTGAAATTACTTGTCAGCTAGGTATATTTTATTTTTGCAAGATTTTTAAAACAGAAATTTGGCTACTGTTTACGTAATGTGTCGATCAATCAATAAAGGTTTGGGAAATTTAAATTTTATTTTTTTCAATTCAGAAAAAAATTAGATTAAAATCAATATAATTTCGGTTTAAAATACGCCAGTGTATTTTTCTTACTGAAATTAAAATTTAATCTCTTGGCTTTCAATTAAAGCTAATTTTAATGCTTGAAGATAACTTATTTATTTTTAAAATTTAAATTTAAATTTAGGTATCGAAAATGGACGGAGGTACGTATATTACACTGATACACTATCTTAAAATCATTTACACACACACACACATATATATATATATAGAGACAGACAGAAAGATATAAAACATAAATAGTTATATTAAAAAAAAAACATACTAAATGAAACTAAAAGGCTAAGAAAAAAGAAATAGTGACCTGATTCATTAATTATATCTACATTGCCTAGTGTACAGGAAACAGTGTAGTTATCTCCCCTGTAATCCGTAGCAAATTGTGTCGCAAGCCATTTGCTATTCTGAATCTGGAAAAATAAATAAATAAAAATGTTAAAAATAAAAAAAAAATCTAAGAAGAGTAATAACTGCTACAAAAGTGATAAGTTTTAAAAACTGGAATTAGTGAAGTGAATAAAATTACTAGAGTAAGAATTGATTAAACATGAAAATAATTCTCCAACTCCAAGAAATGATAATTCCCAATAGAAAATCAATATACAAAATTAAGATTGGTTAAAGAATGGTAACTATGTCAAAAATAAAATCAGTATAAAATCAAATTTATTCGGAAAAATTATATTCAAATAATCAACTGTTTATACTTAAGAGAAAAAAAGTTTAGTTTTTGACAAATGTGATAAAAATTCAATGTTGCCTCACTAATTCTAGTATCACTCCTTTTTTAGTAAGGTATTTGAATCTTAGCAATCTTGTAAAAGTATCAACAGCAGCACTAATTGTAAGAGAGGTATAAAATCTTGTGGAGAAATTTGTCAGCTATAAATCTGGCCAAGTAGGTGCTACTTGTGAAGAATGCTCCTCAAGTAAGCAGTGATGACACTTGTAAAAGATGACAAATGTATAAAGGGTAAAATAAATGAGTGACAAAGGACATCAAAGTTAATTGGATAATCAAATGTGTTGAATATCTGTCACCTGAAGATGGTAAGAAAATTGATGTCAGATTTAAAACTATGACAAACCCAATTAATATAAAAAATTTGGAAAAGTTAATAATTAATTCAATTCCCTTTACAAAGTAAAATGTCTGTTTAAAGACAGTAAAGTTTTAATTTTTATCATCAGACTAAAATGAGAAAAAAAATGGTTTTCTCTTCCTTAAAAGGAAAAACAAAGTTTGAAACGTTTGGAAATTAGAAAATGCTCCATTGATAACAGAGGAAATAAATTGTACTGATCCATATGAAAGAATTTTAATGAAATTAAAAGATTTGAATATTTCTTACCTGAGAAACAAATTTTGTTCGTAATCTTTCAGTAAATTGGTGAATGATATTAGCATTCATGTTACCGGAAACATCTGTATCACCAATCAATACTGGATAGGCCTAGAAAATCAAGTTTTCATAAACAAAATTTTAGTCAAATACAATGAGTTTCAAGAAGAAATTTTTAAGTGAATTAAAAGAAACATCAGATAATTCCATAATAAATGTGAATGGATGAAAATAATTTATTTTTCAGAAGATTTTTCCTAGAATGAAAATGATAATGATAATAACGAAGCAGTGGATAGACGATTTCCCATCTTCTAAGATGACTTAGTTCTTTCTGGGATTAGAGACAAATTTTATTTTTTGGTGTGAGTTTCTATAGGTTGGTGTTATGAGAGAAGAAAGGGAAGAGTGGACCAAGCACTTTACAGATACTACTTGCTGACAACCAAATTATTTGTAACTTTTATTACTTTTTTTTTATCAGATTATTTTGAATAAATAGTTTTATTTTAAACAAAATTCGTTTGTTCTTGTTTCTTTATGCAAAAAGAAATCCTGAATAAGATGCAAGAGCCTTCGAGTAATGCTATTTATGTGGTACAGACTATGACGCCGTTTCACAAAAGAAGAGTAACTCATGATCAGAGACGAATTAGCTCCCTTAAAAGTTCGTGATTTGACTCAACTAAAATAAACCGCGTCAAAATTGTGAATAAACCGTTCACAGATGAACACATTTGTGGTTAATATAGTCCGTCTTTGAAGAAAAAGAATAATTAAAAACAATAATAATGTAAGTACCTGAAAATAAGTTCAAGAGTTACTCAAAATTATAATTAAGCTTTTGGTTTAACTTGATTCATCCTCAAAGAAAGGTCAGACAAAATTTGGAATTAGTTTACTATTTTTCTGAAAGTTCATTATCATGAGAGCAAAATTTCTTCAAAAATAAGTATAGGGTGGTCCTTGACTTACAACAGGGTTTCATTCCTACAATGCATCGTAATGCTTCCGTAAATATTTACGTCACTCACTTATGACAATGCAATAGTAATGTAATAATCTAGGTAGGACATAACAGTACATTTTTATGAAATATGTTGATATAATTAGGACTCAAAAAACACAGAGAACATTAATATAATACAATTAAATTGTTTGAGACTATCGTAACCCAGAGACTTATTGTAAACAAAAATCTTTAAAATTAAATGACATACTATTTTGTATAATCTCTGTTTTTCATCTTTTATGTGCTGTGTCCCTTTAAGACGTTGGTGATCATGGTTCTCCACAATTTCTGTCCTTTAAAGCACTTAATAAATTTTCTCTTTTTGTTATCTCCCCTAAACCTTATTCTACCATCCATTGACACAAGCAAATTCTTCAAGCCATTTTTTCTCATTATGTACCGGAGAAATTTCAACTGTTTCTTACTAGGCTTAAGAATAAGTATCCTTTTTGGTTACATTTTCTCCGAAATTTTTTCATTGCTCACATGATTGGTCCATGGTATTCTCAGCATCCTGCTGTAGAACCACATTTCTACTGCATCATTTCTTCGTCTGTGAGAAGATTAGATTTGCTGTCAATCTAGTACTGCACTTAAATTCATAAAGTCTAGGTACCAAGATCAAAATTGACTGGGAATGAAGAAACCAGAAGAGAGTTCCACAAGCAAGAAGGGAAACAGAAGAAACTCTTAGCATAAAACTTATGGTTACATCTAGCCATTTCAACTCTAAAATGATGAGACCTTGCTGCCAACTTTTCTTTATGCACCATAGAGGCCAGCTCATCAGAAAAATTACCATTATAGAAAAAAACTCACAATGACTGTCACCAAATTTATGAACCAATGCTTTAATCTAGTAGGCTTCCGTTTTTGTGTGTTGGATTGTGGAATAATGTGGCTGGTTACTGAGTACATGACCATGTGCCAAACTTGACTAAGTTTAAGTAAAACCTATCAATGACATAAAAAGGTAATAGAGCAGAAAGTGTTTCTTTTCATTTGGTTAGGAATAAATGAAAATGTTTAAGAAATTTCAATGCAACAATATAAATGTGTATATCAATATAACTGCAATGAAAATTCAATATTCGTTCTCAGATACAATGCCAGTTATAATGCATTCACAGAATTATGTGCAAAAGAAAATTGGTTTCCAAAACAAATAAAAAGAAATTACCTCTTGTGGTCCATACATTTTGGTCCCTACATAAGTTCCACCAAATCGGTAGCCAGTGGGTTGGAACGTACTCATGGACACCGTATGGCTGACCTGGAAATGGCTGCTGAGTCCCTTTGAAATTATTAATTTTCCTCCTTCGAATATTTGTGGAAATACGTCTGTAACCAGGAAAGAGAATCAAGAAAAAAATCAAACAATTAAAAAAGGATGAATTTACAGAATTGTTTCTGTTTGTTGCAAATTCAGTAACAAAAAATGATTTTGACAACAATTTTAAATCTTCCAGCAAAATATAAATAAAAGTCACCCTGAGAAAATTTTCACTTTTACAGTAAAAGAATCAAAAGAACAAACCCTATTTATATCTATTATTCAATTTTCATCTCTTGTCCACTTGACTCCAGTCTCTCTCTTGTCCTTTCCTCATCACCTCATGTATCTTCTTTGCCTTTCTCACTTTACCCTCGCAACTGTCTTCACACAGGTATTCCCATATTTCTCTTGTCCTTTCTCCGACACCCCCTGTAACTGGTTCGTCTTTCTCTTTGCTCTCCCCTGCTTAAACTTTCACTATTTTATGTAGCCCCCTGCACACCAGTGGCGGTTCTGCCTTGCTTGGGGTGAAACCATTAGAAAAAAAAAAAAAAACAGAAATTGCTATTTTAAGTTGCATTCCTCTCTTAAATAAAGATTTCACAACAGAGGTTTTACTCACTGTCCAAATCTCTGCATTTTACGAGATTAAACAACGTATACAGTCAACTCTCGATTTGATAATTATAAAAAACATTAACCAATTTTATAAGATTTTTTGTAATGTCACTAAGACACAAGGGCTTACTTGTGTGTGTGGTTGGCGGGGGTGGGAGGTGAAAGAAAATCTGAAGAATTTAGAAGGAACTACAAACTCAATCCTAAACAGGAAACAAAGGATACACCTTTACTCCTGTTCAACAGATCAGGGACAACTATGAACCAGAAAATAGGCAAACCTATTTACTTCTAATGAACAAAAATGAAAATTAATAAATAAGATTTTTGAATGTAAGATGTTACAAGTATAGAGTTAAATTAAAAGTATGTGTGATTCAAGTGTATGTATTCATGTAGGCATAGTTAATTTTGTAACTGTTGTTCCTTAATAATTTTATATATATATATATATATATATATATATATATATATATATATTTTTTCCCCAGGTGAAGAGGGCTCAAAGTTTTACTTTTTGAGTGCCCCAGCATTTATTATGAACAGTGCTCAATATAATAAATATTATAGAGCTTAATATAAATTATATAGGTATGAATTAATTGTAAATAAATACAATTCATAACTATATATATATATATATATATATATATATATATATATATACACACACACATACATACATATATTTTGTGTATTTGGGCAGCAATTCCTCTTTACTGACAAGGTACTGTGATTAAGCTTTTTATTTCATTTTTATTGTGTTCATACAAGCGTTTCTTTTCTAGACACAAAGTGTGTAAATATTGTTTTAAAATTCTGCATATCCAAATACACTTAGCTATTTTTTTAAGGCCAATTTTATTTTTAACCGAATGTTTGGTTTTTTTTTACATATATGTCTGAAGTTATACAAATGTTTTATTTTCCAAACACTGTCAGTACATTGTGACCATGTTCACATTGAGTTGGCTTTTCCTTTTTTATTAGGGCTTCCATTGTTCTTAATCTCTCTCTCTCTTTTTTTTTTTTAACATGTGGATGAGGCTATTATACTTGTACTTTCTACTAGTATGTTTTGGATGAGTCCTAATAGAGCTGTGGTCAGGTAGGTGTAACATAAGTTGTCTAGATAGGTATGTTGTAGTATTGTCAATGTAATTATTTATGGGTTTTGATTTGATCAGGAACACAGTTCCTTAAGGGCCCTTTGAAATTGTAAATAATTTTAGTTCTTGTAGTTTCAATTTTACAGGTGTGTTGTTAATTCTGATGAATTAGTTGTTTTAAAATTTTGATGAGTTAGCTGTTTTAAATTTTTTCAATAAATAATTTTCTTGTGTTGACTAGGGTTGGGTATTTCTTTATGATATTTTTAAGAGAAAATTCATCTTACTTATAGTTGACATGTATTTGGCTTTTGTAAATGTTAATGTTATCCATATGTTCAGTATCATTATCAGTGGTCGATAAGGTAATTAGAAAAACCATTGTTAATTAGTGTCTGTCAATTAGAGGATGAATTCTCGTCTGCTCCCTATAGAAAATTTTTTATAGCTACTATTTTATATCTAAGTGGACATTCACTCTTAAAATTAAGGTGGCAAGAGTTGGACAGTTTTTACACCCATTGTGTCCAGAAATGAAAAGACTTCTATGAACACAATCAAAATTAAAAAGCTTAATTGCAGTACCTTATCAGTTATCTTAAATGAAACATGTATAAAAGAGGGATTGCTGCTCAACTACACAATATATATAGTTGATTCTCTTATCGTGAACAATAAATGAGGGTCAGCAGTAGATAGTGCCCTTTGTTTTACACTTACACATGCTTTGTGTAATTGTGAAGAAAATCTGCTAAGAGTAAGACATTTGTACTTTCTTGAATCAGATATTAGTCCAGCCTTGCTGCAGGCGAGAAAGCCACACTGACAGATGAAATTTGTTGAAGCAGGATGTTGATGGCCTCTCTGATTCAGAGCTTGATGAAGCTGATCACAGTGCTTCAGTCTACTGTCTTCAAAACCCTTTAACTTAAGGAGACATCTTTTATGTCACTTCTTTTGGTTTGATGCTTAGATCTCCCAGGTTTTCAGATCAAAGTTGAGACATTTCAAATTGTCTTTCAATTTGTCTTTATAGTGTAAGAGTGGATGTCCAACTGAACGCTTAGAGTTTGGTAGTTGTCCCTACAGGACCTTTTTTGGAAGATTATGTTCATCCATTCTCACAACATGACCAACCCGCCTAAGTTGTATCTTTGCTAGAATGGTTTCAATGTATGCAGTGTTGTTACAGTTCTTCAGTATTGCACTGTTCTTGATCCCATTTTATACCACACAAGGCACGAAGACAGCGCATGTGAAAGGCATCAAGTTGGTTTATGTGTTTTTAGTATTGGGTCCAAGTCTCAGCACCATAGGGAAGGGTGGAAAGAATAACTGATCTGTATATGTTGATCTTTACCTTGAGAGACACATCTTTGGTGTTCCATAAGCTATGTTTAAGATTACCAAAAGCTGTGCTGATTTTGGTTATTCTGGATTATATCTCTCTGTCCATTTTTCTATCAGAAAAGACAGTTGATCTAAGATATGTGAATGCCTCAACAGTTTTTAATGCTGTACCATCAATGAAGGCAGAAGAGTTTGTGATAGAAAGATTACCTGGTATTGGCTGATATATATATATATACCTCCACAGATTATTAAATTACATTATATAATACTTTTTAGAACTTAAAAATATTTTTTTTGCATCAACAGGTCATCATAAATTAGTGTGGGAAATTTTACTGTATTTTTCCAGAAAAACAAATTGATTTGGAAATTCTTGCAAAAATTAGTAAAACGGAAAAGCTTATTACAATTCAGCAACCACCAATATTTTAAAAAGAATTTTGAATTTTTTTTTAGTGTATATAAACATGCCAATTTTTGAAAATATGAGCTTTTATACACAACATTATCAGAAAATGAGAGTGGTAACTGTAGTAAATTTGAAATTTATTGGTAATTTTCTAACATTCCCTCAAGTGTCTTCATAAGACAAAAGTACCCAAAATTCAATAAATTTTTAAAATTACTGGATAGTTAAAAATAAATTATATAAAAAAGGTATTCACATGATATTCATCAACTAATTATTACAGTAATTTTTTCTTTCAGAAAAATTCCCACACATCTATAATGAGAGTTGTCAACACCATATAAAAACGCCCTCCTCCATGTTAAAAAAAATCCTTTTCAAAAATCAGATTAATTAAGTGCAAATCAGCTAATCTTCCTCAAATAAAATTTCAGAAAAGTATATTTTGAAAGACTTTTTAATAAGGAGATTATATTATGTTAGTAGAGATGCAAATACAAATGATTTTAGCCATTTTTAGTGATTTCAAAAAATAAAAAAATTCCATCAATTTAAATCCATTTTGAAATGCAGGAAATTATATTGCTTATTGGAAATATTAAATTTAATCTATTAGCTTGATATTAAAACTTAGAAAGCTTTCAAAAATATTTTTAATTTATGAAAATGCATTTTAAACCTTATATATCACTTTTCTTTATATATATAAAAAGAAACATACTTTTAATGTGGGCTATATTTATAGGATAAAGTGCTCAATATCAGAGATAGAGTGTATGTAAATATAAAAGAGTGAACATTGAAGTCAAAATTCAGAGGCAACAGACTGTTTCATGCTAGGCACAATCATCAGACCACATGTGTTGGGTTTTTTCTCGGCTATATACATGTCAGTGGTGCATTGTGAGTAATCCTTCTAACAGTTATTTTGGTGGGAGTGGTTTGTTTGTTTATTTATTCGGATAAATTTATTTTACTTGTTTTTATTTTTGTATTTATTTATTCTTTTCATTTTTTGATGTTTAATTTATTTATTTTGATTTGTTATTTTTTTATCAACTCTAATGGTTGTTATGGTGGCGGTGATTTGTTAATTTCTTTATTATTTGCTTGGATTAAATTATTTGTTTTTTATTATTAGTTATTTATTCTTTTCAGTTTTTAAGTAACATAGTAAAAATTTATACTTATGTCTGCATTTTGAGATGAGTTCAGATCATTTATTTAGTAGTTTGTTTTGGTCTGCGAAGGTGATAATAGCTATTTTTTCCTCCAAGCAAAGTTTGCAGGTTTTAGATGAATTGTTGTAGGCAGATGTTCTTTTCGGTATTTTCCATGATAACTTTGGTGTGATTTGTGTTGTTTTTAATTTCTCAGATATACTTAAAAAGCATTGTGCTGTTTGCATATTTACTATTTGTGAAGGATGTTTGTGTGTGCAGTTTCTTTTTTTTCCAGGGTCCTTCTGTTACACCTATGTATATTTTTTTCTCATTATCTGGTGATTTTAACATTGCTTGGTATATTACATTGTTTTGTAAATAATTACTGTTTAAGGGACATTCATTCCTTATTCTGCAGTTACACATGAATTTAATTTGTTCAGGTTGTTTGTTGATAGTTTTTATGTTGTGTTTTATTATTATTTGTGCCATGTTCTCAATGCAACAGTAGCTGATTTTCAACATGTTTTTGTTGAATATTTTGTGGAGAGTGCTTGATTCTGGGAAGTATTTATGTAAGAGCTGGCATTTTTTGTGCTCTGTGGTGAGTATGCAAGAGTTGCTGGTAACACACTATCCTTTAGGGCTGTTTCATAGTCTTTCTTAGCTTTGGTAAATATGGTTTGATTAAAAGAGCTTTCAGAAAGTCTTCGTTCACCTAATTTTGGTATTTGCCTGGTTATAGATGGTAGGTGATTGGAAGAAATGTGTATATACAGTGGTTTATCGTTTGTTTTTCTGCAGGGTTTATATGCACCTTTTCTTAGGTTGAACGTAACATCTAGAAAATCTACCTTTTTTTGGTTAGTTTTTATATCTATATATATGATTTGAATATATAGATCAGAATCCAACAAGATGAATAGAATAAGTAAAGAACAAGTAGGAAAAAAGTGCCTTTAATCTAACGTTTAACTTTAACAAGCATCTTGAAAGATTTATTAAAGACGAATGATTTAAAAATCTAAGAGACAATATAAATAAATAGAAAGAGAGAGAAAAGAAAACTCAACACATAATTAAACAGTTATAAATACAGAATTTATTTTGGTAGTTGTAAAATTACAAACTGCTTCATCAGACCTGAAAAATCAAATTCTGGATTTATAACCATTTTATTGTGTTGAGTTTTCTTCTCCATATATCATATTGCTCTGGAAAATATCCACTGATCTCTCTTTATATATATATATATATATAAAAATGAAATTATTCAAAAATATGTGCCCGATTCATTTCAACTGGGCATTAACAAAAGAAAATAAATAACTTTCACCGGGGAACACTTTTTCAGTAACTTTAACTTGTGTTGGATATTTTAACTGATTCTGAAGGAGTTTTAGGCACTGATTTCAAATCTGAAATTAGTTTTTCTCTACAAGCTCTAGTTTGTATGCAATTTGAGGTTAATGAAATTGTACAAATGTGAACTTGTGTAAACCATGTATAAGCATTTTCACGTCCATATATATAGATAGCTTCTGATATTTTGATCATTCGTATTTTGTTTCAGATCAAACATGGTTTCCAAAAATAGATATCATTGTAGAAACAAGCCTGATGCCTTCTGTTACATATGTGGATGCTACACACTCAATCGTCAGAGACGTAACATATCCTCCTTCATCAAACATGTCTATAAAGCATATTTTGAAGGTCATCTTGGTGATCAAGACAAGCAATTGTGAGGAATGCTTCGAGACAGGACTAAAGTAAAATGCAAAGGTCTGCCTTTTGAAGTTCCAATGATTTGGCACGAACCCACCAACCATGTAACTGACTGTTATTTCTGCATGGTAAACACAACGGGTGTTGGGAGGAAAAACCGACATAAGATTACGTATCCGAACATTCCCTCAGTTATTCAGCCTGCTCTGCACTCTGAAGAAGTTCCTGTTCCAGTTTTCAAAGGCTTGCCTTCATTGGACGATAAAGACATTGGACAAGCAAACAAGACAGTTGTGACAGTGAATTGTCAGAAAAGTGTTCACAATCGGAGAACTGTTCTTCAGACACTGAACCTTTCCCTGTCCCCAAGCCTCTTCCCCAGGCTGAACTGAATGATTTAGTGCAGGATTTAGGACTTTCAAAGAAAGCAGCAGAGCTTTGGGCATCAAGATTACAAAGCAGAAATCTTGATCACTCTGTTAAAGTATCATATTTTAAAAAGCATGACCAGCTTTTTGTGACCTTCTTTTCAGAAGACAGACATTTTGTTTACTGCCATGACATCCCAGGGCTTCTCAAAGAACTGGGTGAACCTTACTATAGTCATGCTGAATGGAGACTCTTTTTAGACGGTTCAAAATGCAGTCTAAAGTATGTTCTTTTACATAATGGCAATGTTTATGGAGCAGTACCTGTCAGTCACTCAGTGCATTTGTGGGAAGACTATGATGATATGAGAATGGTCATGGATTTATTAAAGTATCATGAGCACAACTGGATCATTTGTGTAGACTTAAAGATAGTCAACTTTCTTCTTGGACAACAGAAAAGTTTCACCAAGTTTCCGTGTTTCCTCTGTATGTGGGACAGCCAAGCATGAGACAGACATTGGGTCCAGAAGGACTGGCCTATTCATGACACCCTTGAAGCAGGCATGCCAAATATCATACAAGACCCAATTGTAAGCAGAGATAAGATCATCTTTCCCCCTCTTCACATCAAATTAGGTTTGATGAAGCAATTTGTCAAGGCAATGGAAACCAAAAGTGAATGTTTCCAACACATCATCACAGCTTTACCAGGGTTATCATTTGAGAGCAAGCGTGTTTGATGGCCCACAGATTCTAACCCTAATTTGTGATGAACAGTTTGTTGCTAAGATGACCGATCTCGGGTACAACGTGAGCATCAAGCTTCATTTTTTGAACAGCCACTTTGATAAATTCCCTGACAACCTGGGGGCTGTGAGTGATGAACAAGGAGAACGATTCCATCAAGACCTAAAGGTCATGGAAGAATGCTACCAACGGCACTGAGACAAAAGTATGATGGCTGACTACTGCTGGAGCATTAAATGAGATTACCCAGATGAAGTGTACAAATGCAAAAGTTACAAACGCAAATTCCTACCTGAATAAAATATATAAACAAATTGATAAGCTATTCCGATAATTTCCTATAACAAGGAAAAATTAAAAAATAAATAAAAATGTCAAATTGCATAAAATCTGTAGCTTGCAGACAAAAACCGACTTTAGATTTGAAATCAACACACTCAAATTGACTATAAGAAGGTATTTTTTCAAATGCAACAACAAAATGAGTGTTCCCCAGGGTTTTCAATCCTCATTTGAAATTATCTTGAAATTTATGCAGATTAACAGGTACAGATATTTTTTTACAATACAAATTTTATTTAAAACCAAATTTATTTCTAAACAATGTTTTATGAAAATACATTTTGAAAAGGGAATTATTTAGAAATTGAAATTATTTGAATCAACAGAAAAGTAGCCAATTTTAAAATTCAATCAGTTTTTGAGCATTTAATATAAGAATCCTGATAATAAATATTATTTAAAAATCTCAGTAATACATGCTTGAGCGATCATGTCTCAAAAGTGACATGACTGGGCAGAAGATTTTCCTGCAGTATGTTGCCATTTCTTTCTGCAATAGACTGGTTGCCAGCCAAGACTATAGAACACAATCTGTCCTATTATTTAAGCCATAGCTGGAGTGAGAAGAGACGAATCATTACCTTTCCCAAGGGTATTTGCATGCAAGCGAATGAAACAAATTCAACTGGAATTCAAACTTGGCTCTCTGATTTCTTGTTTCGAGCCAATATTCACTTCACCACAACACACTTGTTAAGATTATTTTAAACGATTAGTAACATAAACAAAGATGATATGTAGAATAGTATTAGTGGATTTAGCAAGGAATTGGACGAGTTGTTTTCAAAACAGGAAAAATCTTGGCACTTTCTTCGAACTTTGTGATGTCTAAACAAAGCAATTACAAAAATATATTTTGTATACTTATATAAACACTTGTTTTTCAAGTATAAATTTTATATGCCAGTTTTTACATAACAGAACAGATTAAGATTAACAGATTAAGAGGCTCATCCCTTGTTCACTGTTTAGGATGTGGTTTCTGGCTTTCTCTTTTCCAATCTTTTCACTATTACGTAGCCCCCTGCACATCAGTGGTGTTACCGCCTTGCTCGGGGTGATACGATTAAAAAAAAAATTAGGAAGAATGCTAATGATTTTGTATAAAACACAATATTTGTTGAAAGTTTTCTGCACAGTGAAAAAGATAAATGATTTTGAAAATTTGAAGGCTAATTTCCCAAGGTCAACTATATATATTCCGTTATTTCAACAATTGGTTACAAACTAATATGCAATCAATTATAAATACTAAAAAAGATGGAAATTTGATATTTTAAATTTTTATCACTCAGCATTTGGTAGAAAAAGAACGAAACAAGCAAATCTGACACTCATAATTTAATCTATTTTATCAATTTGAGGACTTTCTGGAAAAATCCAATTTTTATTCAAGAAGAGACTATTTTAAATGCTTCTTCTTCAATCATCAATCAAGTTTTTAAATGGTGAATAACAAAGGCAAACAAAAAAGAAAGCATTTTTTTAAATTTTCCATTTAACAAAATTATTTTAGTGTTTTTAAACAACTTAATCATAATTCAGTCCAGAAAAGTCATGAAAAATGTAAAAAATATATGATTAATATTTAACAATGAATTCTTTTCAACTGTTGTTTTTGTGATGTTATTGTTTCCAATAATTACCAATCTTTGTTTGAGTTTCAGTAAATAATTGAAAAAAAAAATGCATTTGATTTGAATAACTATCACTGAATCAAGAAGCAAATTATTGCTGCTTTTTTACAATCACATTATCCTTCAGAAGCACAAATGATGAGTGACATTTGAAAAGCTTTTAAAGATTTGTCATTTATTTAATGGAAAACTTTTCATAACTTTTACTGTGAGTATCATGTTTTATTTCTAAAATATGAATTTTTTTATACTCACACACAAAACATGCATTATCATTGTGATAAATAATTAAATAATTAGATGTTAATTTCTCTACTTTTAGCCAAGCAACAGTTATGGATTGAGTTGGTTAATGAAAAAAATTGGAGATTAAATGATTTTAATTTTTAATTTATGTAGGTTGAAGTCGTTGCTTAAAATTAGTATTTTCATATGAAAATACTATTTTTCAAGTTGTCTACAATTTGAAACTTGTCTCGTAACAATTTTTTTTTTTCTTTATGCTAAAATATAAAGACCTAGGCTTATAAATTTGAGTCGGTACTCTCAGAATCAAAACAAAATAAATAAAATGTAAAATAAAGTACTATGTTTTTTTTTATCAATACAGACCCGCTTTAAATCTCTAAATTAAGCAAGTTACAATTTACTTTTTACTTGATCAAGAAAGAGTTTCAGTTTGAAAGGAAAGATAGGATAATTTTTATTATTAGTAATAAAACTAAAACTTTTTAAAAGAAACGCACGTGGTGAGGAAAAGAAAAATTATCCTCAGATTTTTACGATCTTTGGTGCATTCTGACCAAAACAAAAAATATGTTTAAAGTTAACATACATTTGATCATAACTAGGGGTTTAATTAATAATCACATCAAAAGATTTTTTGTTCAGACTGTTGCTTTAAGCGAATGTTAATTACTCGTTCGATTTTTAATTTGCTTTTCTTTCCTTCATTTGTGTTAAACTACTACAGTACAACAAAAGTCATCATCTTATTAGAAATGAGAATAAACTTTAATGTTATTTAAAATAAAATTATTTTTTTTTTGGTTAGAATAATCATCTAGAAACATTTCAATTAAGCTAATTCCACCTTTAAGAGTTAGTTGGAATTGGTTCTTTATCGAACTACAACTCACGGGAAATTTTTGTCGGGTTGAAATATGTACCTAAAGACTTTTTGATAGTGAAGTTTTGCAAGGTTATTTACAGAAAGTATATAGGAGATTAACAAGATTTTAACTAGAAAAATATCCCAAAGAATTTCAAATTACGGTAAATTGGACCCCCATTTCGTGGCCACGAGGAAGTCTCAAGCAATATAATTTAAATATGTAAAATAAAAAAAAAGAAGCGATGTTCAGAAACAAATGAAAAAAACATGTTGTTATGAACGAAATATTATAAAGAAAGAACATGTTCTTGGATTTTTTTGCGTAAAAACATTGCTACAACTTTAGAGAAGATTTCATTGACTGTTGAGGTCAACTCAACGAATTACACCGGGTCACAGCCAAGGTGAGAGACGGTCACCAGAAATTCTTTAGTTGAAAGCATTTCATACGAGATGAATGCTTACCTTTGCATTTTTTATGGAGATCTTCGAATGTGCCGGGATTATTTGAAGGTGGTGGAGGTGTTTGTCCTGAATCTGAGGGTGGAGATCCGGGTGTTCCTGGATGTGGTGCAGAAACCGGGTCTTTAGATGGAGGCGGTGGAGGTGCTATCAATGGGGGCGAAGCAGCCATCGGCGGCTGAGAAGTGGCATGTACATTGCCCATGACTGGAAAGTGGAATAGTTTAGATAGAAAAGATTGAAGATATGCTGAACTGATTACAAAAGAATTTAGAAAGTAGACTTCAGCGCGATCTCCACAGTTTGGATTCTGTTCCAATTCACGTGGACGTTAGGATCGCTGCCATGTGTGCGCGCATGCGCTGAAAGACACTTCCTATGTTTTTTCTTACATCTATTATTCTGAGTTATCTGCTCCTGATATCTTCCAAGCACTTTCAATTTGGTGTTCAATTTGATTGTAAAATTGCTTGCAAGTTATTGTTTTAATTTTTACTCGATAACGTCAGCGTTGCATTCTTGGGTGGAAATTCTTGTAGGTCATTTACTAATCAAGCTACTGTTCCTTGAACAATATACATGACTCTTCAGACAGTGTCTTCATTCAAATTAAATTGATTTCTTTAAGAAAATTAAGATTTTAAAATTTTATATTTAAAAACAATTTTTACATGATTCTATAATTTTATTTTTATTTTAACATTACTTCTACCTACAAATATTTAAGAATATTGTTATTGTTAAATTTTAATTGCAGAAATGATTTTAGTGTCTTGAATTATAAACAAGCTATCTTTTTTATTCAAGAAATAGAAATAAAGAAAAAGCTAAATAATAAAGGTGAAAGATTTTATATATATTTTTCTGAATTTTAAAATATTAAGTGTGTAAGAAGCTTGTTTTGTAGTGAATATAAAATAATAACTTTCTTCAACCACTCCCTTTAAACTCAGAAAACTGAGGAAATAAAGGAATTCATGAACCTATATGAAATTTGAATTTTTTTTTTAACCAATGGAAAACTTGCCTTTACAGAAATTAGCCTGTCAGCGAAGAAGAAAAATGTAGTGAGTTTATGTGAAATTATTTTTTATATAAAATGAGGAGAAAAATTAAATTAATAAAAGAAGAATCTCTGAAGTCACATGAAATATTTCATTTTAATTCTTTGCGATCTGCCTTAAAGTTCTTGCCAGTATAAAATTATTCGCTAATTATATTATCGACCTCTAACCAGCACATGGCATTTTAAAGAATTTTCTCTCAACAATCTAAGAAAGCTAAGTATTTCAAACTATCTCTCGTCATCTACTTTTGGACATATGCAACCATATATCCCTTCTATAAGCAATGAACTCTCTTACCTTTGTTTTAAACATTTTTTAATATTTTTTTGTTAGATCATTTAATCTATTGTATGAGCCTTTCCTCTTTATGACAATATGTTAAAATTATAGACTTTAAGAATTCTGATTTGTTTTCCTGAAACAAGCTACTGACATGACTTCAAGTGTGTAAATTCATGAATAAATTCCTTATCTTTTTTTTTTTAATTTACCCATGTTTCCTCGTCATCATTCTCCATTAGCTTGGCATGCCTGGACATTGTCCTCTCTCTCTTTCTGCTTATCTATTTCAACAATTACTACTAGAACATTTTGTACCCTTAACCTCTTAATAATGTTTCTAATTGTACATTAACTCCTACAACTTATGTTATTCTTGCCTTATAATAAATTTCTATTTTGACATTCAAAATGTATATTTTATTATTCTACTCTTCTACACTAATCCACACATTCCAACTGATTACCAACCTTTTGATGATGAAAACCTTCTGATAATAATTCTGATGTTGATAACTCTGCATAAACTTGTAAGCTGTAGGGAGTCCAGTTATGTTTGACACAAGGCCAAATCAAAGAAACAGTAACCAGCTCCCTACCCCACACAACCCATCTCCTTTCTTAATAAAACTACTTCTATTACAATGTGGGATAATAAAAATTTATAGCAATGAAAATAAAAGCATAAACAATAGAAAGCTGACTGTGAGAAACTAAGATATGTATCAAAGTATATCAGATGCCAAAAATTTTAAATATATATTTAAAGTTAAGCATCTGTGTTCTTCAACATCTATCAATGTAAAATTGTAACAGACATTTGTATTTTGTCTCTGCCCTACATATAGAAGGTTTCATTGATAAAACTATTATTAGCCTGAAGAAATCCTTTCAAAGGATGAAATAAATGACATAGAAGTCTATTTCTTCATTTTGTCATTCAGTTACTCATATATCATATAATTTTTTAATCTTTAACAATTATTATTAATATTTTGACTAATATTTGTTTCATTTTAATTTCGGCTGTTTTTTATTGCAACTCCTAAATCATCATTTTACAAATGTTGATGAATTTTTTTACATATCATACTATTGTTTCACTGGTCTTAGAGTGGAAGATAAAACTCTATGAAACTGGTTACTAAAAGCAGAAGCAACACAAATGATTACATAAGTTGTGCTAAAATCAACAATTGGTTTATTTGAAAAAAAAAGAAAAAACCCTCAATCTGTTTTTGCACCCAGCATTCTCTAGAGGGACCGGAAGTGCATGTACACCACCACCACAGCAGCAGCAGCAATATTATGAAACAAATATCCTAGTACTTAATCTTAAGATATTAAGTGTGCAAACAGGTAAGGTTGGGTAATTGAACAACATATCAGCCATTACTGGGTTATTCAATACTGATTTTAAGATTTATAGGACAAAAATCACAATGAATTAATAGATTGGTAGACACAGGTCTTGTTTCTGATTAGTCAAAAATATAGACATAAGTTCAAATGCAAATATATTGAATTAAGATAGTATTTGAGAAATAGATTGATACTGTATTTGGTGGTGTAGTGCCTTAACCAACATTATCAGCTCTAATAGTTTAAAAAAACTGGAAAAGTAACTCTCTCTTTCTGTTTTTCCTCCTTTCAAAGTGTGTGTCATCAATTTTTCATACCAAAGCCAAAAAGTCTGAGGACACTTCATACATATACTTACACAGGCAAGTCATACTCAAATACATTCATTAGCAATTTTTGTTGTATATGCAATTTATTTATAGAAGAAACTCTTAAACTTTCTTTTTTTTATTTTTGTTAGATAAATGTTATCTTGCATTGCAAATCAATCAAACTTTGTTATTTTCTGCATGTACCTTTTTTACCACTATGTAAAATAGTCTTGTAGAAACCTAATACATTGATTATAAAAGTAGCCAACACATTAAAGTGATATATAAGACCCCATTTTTCCCAAACATTAACTAAAAAAATCTCCTAGGTCTTATCTATGAAACTGAGGAATCTGTTAAATTACTGTTTATTCAGATGCCATAGCTTATCAGTACCTGGCCTAATTCCTTAATAATGTAACATTAAATGTAAATGTGATGGAGATTCTTATGTGCTATCAAACATGGGAACTCTTTTTAAACTTAGATATTATAAATAAGCAAATGTCCATTGAAATTAACAAATATTTCATCAATTTTTGTTAGAACCACACACACCAAATCCAAACTTTTTTTCTGCTTGAATTTCGTCCAAAGCATTCATAGCATAAATGTGATTATCAAAAACACTTTTTTGTAAAACTAAATAAAACTTATTGTAATCTTAGATCTAAACCTTTTAAAAAAAGAAATCTAAATTCATTTGATTTACTCATTTTATCAAACTGTAATTTCTTTTGTTTTGTATGTCCATTAATTTAATCTGTAGTAAATGCTATGCCTCCTTATTTGGCCCGTTGTGTAGAATACTGAAGTATGTGCAATATAGATTCACTCTCTTTCTCTCCACCTACAGGATGATGTATGCATAAGACATGTCTTATTTTTGTTCAATGTAACTTCTTAATCTCGAGAAAAACGTGACATAAATACACAGATTATTAAATAAGATCCTACTTCAATAAATAGCTATCCTGCTATGAAATTGTTCTTCAAAAAAGTCCTTAACATTTTCCTCTTCTCAAGTTTATAATTTTAGATAATGCAATGCACTGTAAGGAATTTTTATCAGTTGCTTGTGTGTTTGTGAATCTGTGCTTAGTAGTGAGATTGGAATGAACAAAACCTAAGGCTTGAAATAACTGTTCAATAGCTTTTATTTCTGATTGAAAGAGAAGCTGTCAAATAGTAGTATTTGGCAGGAAAAAGTCTGGTTTTTCAGTTAACAAAGTTCTTGAATAATTGCTTTTATTGAGAAAGATTTATCCACCAGTTCCCATGGGAGACAGGCCTCATTATTTGCAACAAGAGTTGTGTGTAGTTTTCTTTTGGTAGGTGTCTCAAAGGAAGATTTCTTCACCAGTTCCCATGGGAGACAGGCCTCATTATTTGCAACAAGAGTTGTGTGTAGTTTTCTTTTGGTAGGTATCTCAAAGGAAGATTTCTTCACCAGTTACCATGGGAAGAATGAGAAATCTAAAGTGAAGCTGAGAGGACAGGCCTCATCTTCTGCAGCAATGGTTGTATGTAGCCCTTTGAGCTGAACTTGAAGGTAGAGGCCACTAAAAATGAAAAGTGAGAAAGAGACCAAATAGGCATTGGTTAAGGATTTTAGACCCTCTAGGACATCTGGTTGTACCCTGCTGATTATTTCTGTTGCTGCTGTTGCTGAATCAAGCAGAGTAAGGAAGCCCCCACAGAATAGTTAACAAGTGAGATAGTTTCTCTATCAACTGACTTTTTTATTTGCTCATTAAAGTTTCTAAATTTTGAAGAATTAAAAAGGCTTACTGAACAAAATTTTATGAAATAAATGTTGCCAGTTGTAATTTGAATAACATGACACAATAGTGTGATTTGACCCTAAAAAGTTGTGAGTTCAATACCTGGCCACAGTAGAAGTGAACAAAAACTTGGAGTGTTGAGTTACTAAAAGGAAATAACTGAAACAGATATCCAGAAAAGGTATATCCTGTGAAACTAGAACAATTTATCCCAGTGGACTGAATCAAGGGATCAGGTTTGAAATTCCAATGTATATCACCTGAAGAAGGCCAGAGCATACAAATGTTGTCAACATTTACTATTTCTATAATACAATTTTGAAACTTATCTTTTAGTAAAAAATAAAATAAGCTTTTTTTTCAGGCAATGGTTAAAAAAAAGTTAAGAGTAAAAGTGGTTCATGAAGAGTTAAAAACTAGTGGATTAACACAATATCCTATAAACCTCACCAAATTATTATTTTCTTATTTTGTATGTTAGTATGGTGTGGCAAATGTGCATCAGTACAGATGCAAAAGAAGCTCCACATTGTGTGTGGACACGTCTGTCAAATCTAGTTACATCTGGGTTTTCACTCTTAGCAGCAGGACAGCTTGGCATGTTCAGATACGGGCCTCTCTGTAACTTATCTAGATCCGGGTTTCTCTCAACCATCTCCTGTCAATAAAAATCATGGTGAAAACCAGCTGTCAGCAGTGGGCAGTTGGTAAGACTCAGTGTCTTGTGACGTCAGTCACATTGGCATTTTGTTCCTAAGGTTGCTGTGCAGTGGTTTCTTAGCAGTGCTATTTTGTTACTTCCTGTCTCTTTCCCTTCTCTGTCTATCACCACTGTATTTCTTGGGAAAGCAATTGGTTAGGTTTGTTCCACAACCTCAACATATCCTTGCCTTATTTTATGGCATATGGGTTCTTTTACATTCTGTAATGTTCACCAATCTTTCAACCATTGAAATTGTTAACTTTCCTGTTGTTTCAATTGTAACATTACTTGCAGCCATTTTTGTTCTTATATAGAGATCTTTGCTTAAATATTGTTTTTCATTCTTAAATGAATCTCTTTTAATGATAGGCCACAAGTTTTCTATTTGATTAATATCTTGAGTGGCCGGTGCACATCCCAGTAATTTGGTATCTTTGAAATCTTTTTTTAGCAAATTGGACCATAGTTAACTTTGCAGAATGTGAAGGAGTGTAGGGAGTGTTGGCTATGCTTGTGAAAATGACCTTGTGCAAAAAATAACTGAGCACATTTTAAATAATCAGAAGGTTGAACAAAAGATAATAGGGTCTTGTTTGTACTAATAAGTGAAAATTTATTTATTGAGAAGAGTGACATCAATTTTGTTGTTTTCATATAACATTTGTTTGAAAGTTCTGCGTAAAGATTTTTTTTGAATGTTTAAGAGTTCAGTTTTCTTGGTCAGATGAAATGGATTTGTGAAGAAAAGACAACTTTGATGTCACTGTGAATGTTGTGGAGCCCCACTCTAAGATAAAAATAAATGACAATTTTTACATGGCAGTTGGAACAACAATTTATCTATTGCGAATGTTGATTATTAAGAAATATGACAAATTGAATATAACCCATTAAAAGTGGATCACAGCAATATATTTTCTATTCCTGCTAAACCCATTAAAAGTGAATCACTTGTCAGAAACATTTTCTGATTGGTCAAGATATAATAGCAAACATATTTTCTTTTCATCCTTTTCTCTGCACATGCATGTAGACAAGAGTTTGTGCCAAAATTGGAATGTTCGATTTGATCTTACCACGTGACTAACTTTTGTATATAAGCAGGTCCCACATGCGGCCAGAAGCAGATCGTGATGAGGAAGCAGACATCAATTCCATTTGCCATGTCACAGACAGAAGAAAACCATCCACTTTATTCACTATGCAGTGTAAAGAAGAAATGTTTAGTGAGAATTCTACAAACAAGGATCAGGCACCTGGAAACCTTATTGTACGACCCTTTGCATCTCACTCAAAGAAAATTAATGGGAGAGTTTACAGGTTGGTTAACAACCAACATATTCTCAAACTTCTAGCTCAGCAAACAAATCTTATGAATAATACACAACAAAGACCTGCAGCAAAAGAATCCTCAGTTTATAGCAAACAAACAGAAAACTTTCAAGAAACAGAAAAATACAATCAAAAGTAAATAACTACATAAAGTTTTTTCTCTATTTCTGATTGTAAAAAAGCCAAAGTATTTTGAATGAACTTGATTTAACAAATCATTTACGAACATTTTATTAAATAGAGAGTCTTGATTTGAACTGTATTACTTAAATTCATTCTTCAGTATATTTATCCAACAATCACTCAGGCTCAAAACTTCTAATCCTTTTGAAAACATTGTTTGTATATACATTTGTATTTTTGTATATAAAAGTTGTTATTGTTAAAAAGAGTTGTTGATTATTCAAACGTTGACCCTGTGCCTTATATGCAAATTAAAATGTTGTTGGAGTAATTGAACTCAGCCTACAAAAATACCTTCTGATGTATCGAAATTTATTAAGCAACCTCAATTCTGCAACAATGTATACAATTGTAATAGGTGAACAAGTTTGTCTTGAGTGTGAATGAAAGTGGAAATCATGTCTTTGTTCCTCTTTCTTTTTTGTTGCTGACAAGTAAATGAGTAAAGAAGAGAATCAATTAGGGCAATGTGAAAGAGAGAATGTGAAAAAGGCATGTCACCTAGATGAGACATCTGGTTGATGACCTGTGACTCTCTGTAATGTTATTTCTTTCTTTGTTGACAGTAAACGACGAAGAAGAAAGTGAGTGTAAGAAAATGCATATTGCCTGGACACTAAGTCCAAGTGACATGCATTGTAATGCAGTGGATATTGGCTCGGAATGAAAAATCGGTGAGCCAAGTTCAAATTCCAGTTGAACTTGTGCAATATCCTTGGCAAAGGTATTAGTCCATCTCTTCTCCCTACAGCTATTGGTTAAATAGCAGGACAGATTGGGTTCTATAGCCTTGGTTAGCAACCATTCTACTGCAGAAAGTAATGGCAACCTACTGTTGGAAAATTTTCTGCCCGGTCAGTCATGTTTCGAAAGAGACATGAAAAAGTTATTTTACATCTACACCTCTAAAAATAGGAGGAATAAAAAGATAAATAAATAATAAAAACAGTTATTATTCTAAGTTAGATAAAAAACAAAAAAACTTTTCAATTAAAAAATTTAAATTTCATGAAATTTATCTAAAAAGTTTTTAATCATACAGTATTATTAAAATTCTACAAAGAAAACACTAAAAAAAACTAGATTTTCCAGCGAACCAGACTTGTTTGACTAAACTTTAAACTGTTATCTAAAAATAAATTAAATTTCAGACAAAATCACTATTCTAAATTTTGAATCCAAATGTTTATAATTGAAAGATATGATAAAGTGAAAATGGTTTAATAATAAAACATATATAATCACATTATTAATAGATAAATAAAATCCCATGTTCATTTGTCTTTTTTCTGGCATTTTAGACGTATTATTTGGCTTTAAATAAAAATTTGAATCTGGCAATCCTGCACCTGATGTTTAAAATAAGACAGGCGTCAAATTTGATGCGACACCGTTTGGGCTTTTTTAAAATAATTTGCGTCGTGGTTGAAAGACTGAAAAAAGTATTTTGTTGATTTCCTTTACACTTGGAAGGAATTTTTATTATCGAAAAACTTAATTTAATTTAACAAAGGTACTTTTTTTTTGTTTTAATTTCTTGTTGTTCTTAAAGTTATTGTGGCTTTTTCTTTTAAAATTTGAATTGGTTTTAATTTAGAACTTTCCATATTTTTCTCTGTCTTTTTAATACTTAACTTCAGCATTTATTTCGGTTGAAACCTCGATTAAAAACATATTTCGTTAGATGTATGCAAACTTTTACAGCTGTTTACTTTTTTTTAGAATTAAAAATCGGTCTTCTGTTATGTAATTTTCAAAAATGAGCGTTGGGAACGTTTGGACATAAAGTTTGTTAAAAAAGCATTCATTAGTAAATGATAATAAATACTTAATTGGAATACCATTGAAAGAATGATTATTCGTTATTTATTTATCAATATTTTTTGTAGACTCAACATTTTTATTTCTGAAAATGAATTAAAAATGGATTTAAAATTGTACCACCTCACAAGATTTTATTGCCCTAAAAAATATTTTCTGACTAGAGAGTTTTCTATCAATCGCATTAAAAGCTAAATAATGAAACTTAAAAGTTTTTGTTGTTAATTTTACCCTTTTGTATTAAGTTCTTCGACGATCATCTTTTTCAAGTGGAGCTGTATTGATTTTGTTTTGATAGATAGACCTCTACCTATTTCATCATTTTTGGCTTTTCTTTTTTTCTTTTTAACCATTGAAAACCTGTTTTTCTTTCAGTTGACATTTTCTTTTTAGATAATTTGAAGATTTAATTCACAGCAAAAATATATTTTTTCACTGGAATGATCAAACGAAAGTTTTGCAATCGCTCCAGTCGACATAATGTAGGATCGAGTGAGTGTGACTGTGTGTGAAAAAGTGTGTGAACCCATTGAAATTTTTATTTTTAACAGATAAAGTCTTTTAAAACTTTCCAGAAAGATCTTCTACAACTGATTTTTTTTTTATTAATGATTAACTTATTTAGTACGAATATCCAATACACTCAACAATTTTTGTAGGCAAACTTTATTACCAAGTCGCCCCCCACCTTTTTATTTCTTCAAACAAATCGCTACACAAAATAAAAATGACTATTTTTCGTTCTTTCAAATTTGTGTTTAAAGAAATAAGTGGGATCATTTATCATTTGACTTTTTACTTGAAAAACCTAAACATGTAACAAGAAAAAAAAAGCTTTTAGATTTTAAAGGAAGAAAAAAAGTTGAGATTTTACTTTACTTTTTGTTTGTTTGAAGTAAGAAGAGAAACATTTATTTTAGAGAGTAGGCTACTGAGTTTGCTGTTGTTGTATTTACAACACAAGGTCGATTATGTGAGTTCCAAACACGAATTATTGGTGGAAAAAATAGCTCATCTTCACTAGCTTGCCGGTATCGAAACGTTTTCTCGATCTTTCTTTTTACACTAGGGAGGTGCAGTGTTATAAACGGATCACCCACCACCACCATACATCTCTTTTAAGTCCTCGAATTCTTTTGAATTCAGTATAATTGTTCTGAATTTATTCAGAGAATAATTGTAATAAATTAACAGGAATTTTTTTTTATTAGAATTTTACAACCTAGATGAAAAAGAATCTCTGCTGAATTGATTTAATTTTTGTTTGAGGTTTCGTCAAAGTACAAATTAAATTATTTAGTACAGTTTTCTTTTAGTTTTAAAAAGAAATATTATTGGGTAATTTTTTGATTTAGTCTCTGAAGGCCTTTTACCCCTTCAAATTTTTCCAAAACCTCCTTATTTCCGTGCAAATGTATATGCTGAACTCAAATCGATAATTATTTATTGAAGACACCTACCTTTATTGATGGTAACGACCAGAAAAAAAAAATCGAACTTCTCGCTTTTTATCTCACCCCTCAACCACCTTTTCAAAAAAGAGCGTTGGGAACGTTTTGGACACAGTTTGTTTTAAAAACAAGCATTCATTAGTAAATGATAATAAATACTTAAGTTAATTGTAATAAAGATAGTTTTTAAACCATTGAAAGAATGATTATACGTTATTTATTCAGTGCTGAATGACTTTAGGCGTAGTAAGCTTATTTTCGGCCTATTTACTTCCTTTGTGCAATTGTTACGCGATTTGTTTTATTTCCGTTGAAAGTTGCGTGTTTTTTTTTTGGTTTTTTTTCATATATTTGAAAGTTAACTTTCTTCTGAAATTAAAAAAAAGGAAAAAAACACACAAATACATGCAGTGCATTTGAATGTTAATTCTACACTTATTTTCATACATTTGAAAGTTAACTTTCTTTAAAAAAAATTTTATACCCCAAAAAAGAAAAGGAGAAAAAAAAATACACACAACTTTCAGTGGAAATTGAGTTCTGAAACAAAACAAATCGCGTAGTAATTGCACAAAGGAAGTAAATAGGCCGAAAATTAGCTTACTACGCCTAAAGTCATTCAGCACTGAATGACATATTTCAAAGGTGGTTGAGGGGTGAAATAAAAAGTGAAAAGAAGTTCGATTTTTTTTTTTTTTTTTTTTTTTTTTCTGGTCGTTAGCATCAATAAAGGTAGGTTTCTTCAATAAATAATTATCAATGTGAGTTCAGCATATACATTTGCACGGAAATAAGGATGTTTTGGAAAAATTTGAAGGGGGTAAAGGCCTTCAGAGACTAAATCAAAAATTACCCAATATATTTTGGGGCATGTATAAAATAAAATAAAATTGATAGCAGTATGAAAAAGTGACTTGTTAGTTAAGTGTGTGAAAGAAAAGTGATTAGTTATGTCTTTACTCTTTTGACTTGGTTCCTAAAAGTTAGCCAAAAAAAGTCAATTTGGTAGTTAAATAAGTTATTCAATTGAAGTTTCTTTGTTGTTTAAAACATATTTTTAGTTAAAACCTTTTTATCTACTGGAAAGTTCTTTTATTTAGAATTGGGGAGAAGAAAAAAAGGAATTTGGAATATGCTTTTTTTTTTTTTTTTTTTTTTTAGCATAGCTACCATCATTGCCATTAGGAAGCTTTTCAATTCTTCTCCTGAAAAATATCTTGTCTTTAGCATTCAAAAAATTTTCCACAGATCTCTTACCTTTTCACATTTGGCAAATGTTTCCACTAAATAATTTTGCTATGAAAGTCAGAAGGTACTAAGTCTGGAGAATCTCATCCAATCTCTTTTTTTCGGGATTGTTCCTGCCATTATGGAAAATCTTGAAGGGAAGAGATAACTTGTATCACAGCTATGAATAAGTAACACTAAAATTAAGCATTTATTATTACTGAAACTAGAAGAACCAGCCTGGTATCCTATATTCCAAACCCAATACGCAAAAACATTTTCTAACTAAATGCATTGATCTTGACTCCAAAAGACACAATTTCTTCAAAGCAAACAGCCTAAAAGAACTTGGTAAAATAATAAAATAAACAGAATTATAACATCCCTCAAATCAGTTGGATTATACTTGAAAATAAAAAAAAAATAAATAAACATAACAAAGATTGTCCATTTTTCATAAATATAAACCAAAAGAAATCAGTTTGGACCTAAAATAACTGTAAAGAGTTGATATGCTGTTAAAAATCCACATAAGCTTATTTTTCTGGTTTGTAAAAAAAATTTCTTTTGAGTGTTCTTGCATTGTCGTTTGAGAGAATATCATCTGTTCTATTTGCAAGGGATGGATGTGTGTTCTGGATTGTCAGATGAAATTGCTTACTTTTTGGAGTTGATATTCTCATTTTCATTAAGAAGCACATAGTGAATGGGTCATTTTATATCCTGCCATATTGAGAATGTGACCTTTTTTGGGGTATAGTGCTCATTTGGAAGTTGAGGATGGTGGCTGAACAAGCAGGCAATGAACACTTTTGTTCTAATCTTGTCATAAGACTAAGTTATCCATTTTTTATCATCTCTATTATAGTAAAAACCCCTGTGTGTGTGTGTGTGTGTGTGTGTGTGTATATATATATATATATATATATATATAAGATTAAATAAATTGCAAACATTATATATTCTTATTTTTAATAAAATCTGTTTGTACTCATGGATAATCTTTCGAGTATTATAACTGAAAGATGTAAGAAATACACTGTAACTTTTACAGTTGATTTTATTATCAATTTCTCAATGTTCCCAAGTACTTTAAATTTCTTTCTGAGATCATCTCCAGTTGTAGTAACAAAAAATAAAAAATTACTGTAATTTTTTTTTTTTGTTTTTTTGTTTTTTTTGCTTCAAATTTAACAGTTGACAGTTATGCTTAGCATTCATTACAATGTGAAAATTATCCTCTATTTACATTATTCAGACTGTTGATCTCAACTTTGTAATATCATGACATTTTGGCCATTGTACACTCCAGCCTTCTTCAGGTGGTTGGAATTTTAAACCAGACCCTTGATTTCATCCACTAGGTTAGATTGTTCTAATTTTGTGTGCCATGCCTATTCCAGATATCTCGTTCAGTTTTTGTTCACTTCTGCTGTGACCAGGAATTAACATCCAGAAGAGGCATGGCATATGGAACTAGAACATTCTACTCTGGTGGACAAAATAAAGGGTTCAGTTTGAAATTCCAATCACCCAAAGAAGGCTGGTGTGTACAGTGGCTGAAACATGAATATGAGAACAACAGCCCAAACAATGTAAATAGTTACAGTACCTCATCTCAGAAATATAGACAGATATGCTTTCTTGACTTTTCTTGTACTATTTTAAATCTGATATCAGAATGGCTAAAGAAATTTTAGATTGATAATAATCACTTGATAAATATTTACTGATTTATTTTGTAACTAACAAATACTGAACAGTAGTATCATGAATTTGTAATTTTGTTTTAACATCTAGTATTGAATGTTAACGTTAAGCTGCAGAAAAATACCTATAAAGAACTTATTAACTCACAAGTATGGGGAGGTGCTGAAAATTCTTTTGCTTTGATCCACTTCCCAAGATTAGGATTCCAATGTTTGATCACTGAAATCTTGATTTTGGGAAATGGATTCAGTCAAGAACTTTTCAATACTTCCTTGAAGATAGAAAAAAGTAAGTTTGTTACTTTTTCTGTTGAATCTCAATCAAAAGTTGCTAAGATTTGAATGATTTTATGTGATTCATGCCTGGAAATACCAGAGGTGTAAATCAAATTTAATATTCCCCAGAAATTTTGAAGAGTTGATCTGTGTTGATCTCAGTATATAACAGTTTCACCCAAGAGATATCAAAATAAGCTTTGTAATTATTGTCATCTCTCAAATTTAAAAATTTAAGTGCCTCCTGGATTGACCCAGTAAGTGACCTTATAGCCACCATGTGCAGAATTGATCCTCAAAGAACATTAGTTCATGAAGCAAAATAAAGAATGAAATGAACCCACCTGAATTTAGGACATGCTTATACAAGATAGCCACACAATAACAGTAAGTTATTTAACACACACATTCAAAATGGAGTATGAAGTGCTGCCTCTTGTGATATATATGATGAAATATTGGACACACTGCTATTTGAGTTAGTTTTCTGCATTGTCATCTGTGTGGAGTTCTGTTGGTGTTTTGTTTTTGTTATTTTTAAAAAGTTATAGGCCTGGAATATTCTGATGAAACACCATCTCTTCATTATGTCTTTGAACAAAGCTGATTATAAATAGCCAAAATTCTTGATTTAACATGACACTGATGTGAATAACTGATTATTATAAGGAGAGAAGAGAACCCCTTAAAAGAAGATTGGACATTTCAAGAAAGACCCAAAACCTCATACCCTCAATTCTGTTAATGTTAATTTGATGGAATCCAAAAGTGTAAACAATCACTTTACATACAAAGAATTTAATCTTGTATTTATATCAGATTTTATTATAATTACATTACAATTTTTACTTAGAAATAGAACAAATTTTCCTTGCATCAAAATCATTAAAATGATTTATGTGGTTTTTCTAATTTTAGTTCTCAAAATATCAAGATGAGTACAAAAACAGAAAGTTCTGTTTCTTCACCCATCAAGTTTGAAAATATAAATGCTGATGAAAAACCAGATATTACAGAAGTTGAAAGTTTGTGCATAAACTGTGAATCCCAGGTATGTTTCAATTTATTTTGAGCCTTTTATTTATTTGGTTAGGAAATGTCTCTGTGTTTATCTTTTTTTTCACATTGCTAATGTTCTTTCAGTTATTACTCAAATGTTACACATCACACAAAGTTGCTTCTTGTTAAATCTTTTATTGAAGAAAATTTAAATGCCTTTTTTTAGTTTGACAGTCTTTGATATTTGTTTCTGTTTATGCAGCTGATAATCTTTTTTTTTTGCATTCTGTTTCTCTTCGCTTCTGCATGAAAATGCTGATAGATAGCGAGTTGTTTAATAAAAATACACTTTTATTTCTTTTAGGGAAAGACTATAATTTTTCTAACCAAAATCCCTTATTTTAAAGAAGTAATTGTGATGTCATTCTCCTGTGATGAATGCGGTTATAGAAGCAATGAATTACAACCAGGAGGCAAAATCCAGGATTTGGGGGTACATTATTCAGTCTTGATCAATTCTGCTCAGGTGAGTGCGTCTCTTTTGTTTTTAGCAAATCTTCAGAAATTGGCTTTCTTAAAACCACAACATTATATTGTGTGCATGAATGAAATAACCAACTTTTTCAGTGATAAAATGTTTATGATAAACTTATGTATCTAGTTAGAAATAAATAAATTAGTTCAGTAAGATATATTGTTTGAATGTAAGCATAATTGATCACATCTGTTAAAAATCAGACTCACACACAAAAGTGATATATATGGGGAGCAGTTCCTCTTTCCTACAAGTTTCATTAAAGATGACTGACAATGTACTACAGTTAAGCTTTTTATTCAGTTTTTGTTTGTACAAGTGTTTTTTTTTTTTTTTAAATTTTGAACTGAATAATTGTGTGTATGTGGTCAGCACATTGTGGCTATGTTTATTTCCTTTTTTATTATTAATGCTTCCATAATTATTTTTAACCTTTTTTTTGTTTTTTTTCATGTGGATTTCCTACAAGTATGTTGAAGATGGTGCTTGATAGGTTTCAGTGTGCATTATATGATAAAAATATAGTTTTAAGGCATGCTATATTTATGGCTAAAAGGAATCAATATCAGGATAGAGTATATGTAAATAGGAGAGTAGACATTGAGGTCAACACAGAGAGGCAATCTTCAGGCCATTCAGATGGTTTAAAGATTGTACTCAAAAATGAAACTGATTGTTGCCTCTTTGATGTTTACCTCAATGTCTACTTAGGCACACACACACACTTCATTAAATACAACTGACAAGATACACGTTTTTTTATTTTTTATCTATTTAAAAAAAATTTCTTGTGTTCTTAAAATTTCCTTCTTTTCTGGATATAAATTATATAGAAATTGTCCCAATGTTTTATACATCCAGGCACTTTCAGCTATATTTTTAGCCATTATCAAGGATGATTTTATTTTTAACTGAATGTATGCATTGTTTTATATATTTATTTCAAGTTATAGAAATGTTTTATTTTCAAAACATGATCAGTAAATTGTGACTATGTTTATAGTTGATGTCATTGAGTGTTTTTTTTTTCTTTTTATTAATAATGTTCCTGTTTGTTTTTATGAGAATAAAAGTAATGGAAGCATTATTAGTAAAAAAAAAAGAATGCTCTATAAATCTAGATATATAAAACAATTCATGCACTCAGTTAAAAGTAAAAATAAAATCATCCTTGATAATGGCTAAAAATATAGTTGAAATTACTCAAACATACAGAACATTCTTAATAATGTTCTTCATAATTTATGTCCAGAAAAGAAAATTATAAGAACACAAAAAAGCAAGCTTAACCACAGTACCTTGTCAGTTATTTTTAATTAAACTTGCATAAAAGAGAGATTGCTACCCAAAAATACACAATTATCATTTAAATGTTGTTACACATCTCACAAAGTTGCTTGTTAAATTTATTGAAGAAAATTTAAATGCTTTTTCTTAGTTTGACTGCTTTTCAATTTGGAAGTGAAAACTAATAAAAGGAAGGTATTTTTTAAAATGTTGGACAAGCACTTTCACAAGTCTTCTGAATTACATAGGACCTTCAAAAGAAACATGGTGAAATTAAGCTACAGGTGTACTGGTAATTTGGAAAAAGTTGTAAAGAAATAAAATGCCAGGAATTTCAAGGCTAACACAGAAAATGATAGACTCATGTAACTGCAAGGACAAGGGTAAATGTCTGCTAAATAGTGCTTGTAAAGTGGAAGGAGTGGTGTACAATGTGGAGGTGGAAGATTCTAATTGATAGAAAATTGTTTACATTGGATACATAGAAGGCAGTTTCAAAAAGAGATGGTACAATCATAAGGCATCATTCATGTTACAAAAGCACATGAATTGTACCACACACCAGCCACATGTGGGAGTTAAAGGGGGGAAAAAAAAAACAGGAGAAGCTCTAGTGTGAAATGGGATATATTAAGAAAGTCTGGCCTTACAGCATTGAGGATAAAGTTTGCAGGTTGTGCCAGGAGGAGAAACTGGCTATTGTAACATACCCAGACCAAAAGAATTTATTGAACGAAATGTCACGGTAATGATGAGATGCAGGCATGCAAGAAAGAATGTTTTGGGATTGTGCAAACACAGCTGAGGGTGCTTGTCTCCCCCTCCCCCAACCTTTAGTGAGAATTCTGGTGTTCATAGGCATAAAGAGGTATCCATCCCCTTTGGTGGAACTTCCAGCAATTGTGTGTATAAAGAAGCCTGCCCTTACTGCCTGATAAGATTGGTATGGTTAAAACCTGGGTAGCAAGTAAGTTGTGGACATTTCATTCTTTGACATACAAAAACACACACACACTCACACATTGATCATAAATCCGAAAAAAATGGCTTGGTAGTAAATCCTAAAGGATCCTATTAACATTAGACATTAACACTGATGCAGCCAAAAGGCTCAATGCAATTAAATTTATTTATTTACAGAGCCAATATTTATTACATGTAAAACTTTAAATTTTCTTAATTTCGGTGGCTAAAAAATAACTATCTAAATGAACATCTAAATTACAAAAATTTGAATTTTTATGTTTTTTTTATATATATATATGTATGTGTGTGTGTGTGTGTGTGTGTATATATATATATATATATATATATATATATATATTTTCCATTTGAAAATGAGTTGTTTCCATAACTTAGTGTTCAACCTCTCTGTATCTTCAGGTGATTTATAACTGATTTTCCAACGCTTTTTCAAACATTCAAACAGGGATTTTAACGAATACATGACTGAAAATTTTAAACAAGTGAAAATTTTCAAAATTAATGAAGAGTTATTTAAGGATCTTTGAAACACTTTCATCCAGGCTTGTATAATCTTAATATGTATCCCAGTTTGTATATTTAAAAAACGGAAAATTAATTATTATAAATTGCCTGAAGATACCAAGAGGCTAAAACCTAGATTGTGGAAATAACTCATTTCTAAATGAAATATATATAAAATTTACATGTGTATTTCTTTTGACTAATCAGAGCGAAGATTCATTTTGGGATTTGACCCCAAAGAATACATACTAACCAACTTTTTCTCTTTTTTTTCCTCCCTCATTCTACCCTTTTCCCTTTTTCCTTCCCCTCCTTAAAGGTCAAGATGTTATCCCGCCTTTTAACCTGATCTTATCATTTTCCCTCCCCCCTCTTCTCTCTTTAGTTTTATTGCCTTTGATGTGATATTCTCATTTAGTACCAATGCTGTATTTTTCACTTTCTTATAATTTTTGGTCTTATCTATTTATTTGTTGTAAAGCTTTTTTATAAAAATAATTTTGTTTCAATTTATTTTGATAGTTCATCAGTAATTATTTTCCTTAAGCACTTGTTGATTATGTGCATGTTATTTCATTTAAATTTTTACCCATTTTCTAATATGAACATTTTGCAATGTCTACATATAACATTTATCTCATTGCATTTATTTAATAGATTTTTATTCTTAAGTGATTTAATAATAAACAGTTTTTTTGTATAAACATAATGAACATGGTTCATTTAATTTTCCACTTTGTGGGTGTTTTTTTGCTTCCTTTTGATACCAATGACATTTTGATACAAATGTTCTATTTTTTATTTGTTATTATTAAATGAAGAGGTGTGCTGGTAAATCCTCTGTTTCAGAGTATTTTTAGTACTCCCTATATAAATTTTCATATTATTTGGGTTTTCCTTTGAAGATATTTCACATTGATAGACGAATGATTCAATTAAGCACCTGTTTTCTAACGGGCAGTTTATAGGGTTTTTACAATTACATTTTTTCTTGTCATTTTCTATTATCTGGTTGTTTTATTAATTTTGTTAAAGTTTTTTTTAAATATTATTATTGTGTTTTTTTTTTTTAATAATTTTTTTTTTTTTTTTTTTTTTTTGATTGTTCATACAGCTGTAACTTAATTTAATAGTGTTTTTATTAAAGATCTTACTTGGATATTTTTCCGGAAAGTGTTTCCGAATTAACATGAGGAATTTTTCTCCCAATTTACTACTAGTCATCTGGTTGAAAGTGGGTGTGTACCAGATGATATTTTTATTCCTATTTTTTCTTCAGGGGTTACTTTTCTTGTTTACATATTTAATATTTGGGTTTTTGTATCCACTATTTTTTAAGGCAGTATTATAAAAATTGCTATGCTCATTAAATACTTCTTCATTAGCTGAATTTCTACTAATTCTTTATTCTATTGATGAGGGTACATGTTTGATAACAGATGGAGGGTGGTTAGACTTTGGGTGGATGTATAAAGGATTGATATTTTTTTTTTTTTTTTGTATGGTTGGTGTATGTTTTTCTCAAGATCTAAGGTTACATCGAGGAAATCTACTTTTTTTATATTTGTTTTAATTGTTACTTTCAAATTAAGATTTTTAAATTCTTTATGTATCTTCTATTAATCTCTATAATACTTATATTGAGCATTGTTCATCACAAAATAAATGCCGGGGCACTCAAAATAATAAAACCTTGAGTTCTCTTCACCTGGAATTATCTATATATATATAACATAAAAATTCAAATTTTCAATATTTTCTAAGACATTTACCATCAAGCCTGATCAGTACTTAGATAAATGCTGCAAGCTTGGATACACAGATGGTGTAATAGACAATGGATCACAATTGTCAGCTGAGTTCATTATATTAACTTACACACAAATACTCTTGGGAAAGATATAAATTCACCTCTTCTCTCCCCAGCTATGGATTAATTACTAAGACTTGTACTACTAAATCAACTAAAAAAAACAAAATCTAAATATATTTTCTGGCTTTAAATAACCTGCAAAGGGTTGATAAACAGAAAATCAATCAATCAATCAATCAATAAATAAAAGTATCGAATGATGAAAGGTGGGACATTGAAAATAATTAGAAAAGAAAAAAATTGAGAATCATGTTTAAATTAAGAGAATCATAAGGAGAAAATTAACCATGAAAGAAACTAGACTGAATTGTCATTTTAAAGTTTCTGACCAAGACAGGTTGCAGAGTTGGAATGAAAAATAAGTTACTCTTAATTTGCACTCAATTAAGCTGCCTCCATAATGTCTGCTGTCATTTAATTATATCAATAATTAAATGTTGGTAAGGAAGTTTGAAATCTCTCTAATAAACTGGAAACAAAGAAAATGAATATCTTCTGAAAAACTTTTCAGATGTCCGTCAATTTTTTTTTTTTTTTTAATATAATGCAAATAAGTTAATCTATTCCTTTGATATCTACACAAATGGTATTTTCTACAATTGTATTTATCACTGCTTGTCCTCAGTTGTTACACCTAAAATTATTTTCTTTTATCAACAAGTCATTTCTACAGCTAATGATAAATATTTGAGTCTGGGGGAGTAGTTAGTTGCTAGAATTCAAACCTCTTGAAAATATTGACTCATTAATACCAAATAAACAAGCACTAAGGTAAGGTAGAGCAGCAGAATAATATTTTTGTGATTGATGGCTTTTTTTTCTGAAATTTTTTTTTTTTTGTGTTAGATTATCTGTCTCAATCTTTCAACTTGCCTGTAAATGATGATTTTCTAAGCATAGCTTAAATGTGACACAAGGCCAAAAGTGTGGGGCACCCAGGAGTGATCAGTCATATAATTTCTAGTGAGACAAGCTTGCTAATCATTATACCATGTTGAGGTGCCTAAACTTGCTTGTAAATTACTTTTGTTATGCAGAATTTTATTTTCTATGTAGTTTCTGCCCAAATATTTAACCAGCGAGTTTATTAAAAGCAAAACTTTAAAGTAAACAGCATGTGTTTGAATCAGGGTGTTGGAATGTAAATGCTCTTGGATATATTAATTTTCTTTTTCTTGTCCAGAAGTAATTTAAGGCAAATAAGGATAAGAATAGTTAAAATGGTCAAGCTCAAGTCAGCATTGCACTGAGTTGAAACAACCAAATTGCTTACTTCATGAGTGAAGCTGCAAAACACATTCAAACACTGTTAGAATCTGTAAACAGAAAAGTTCTGTTCTTTCTTGAAGTGGGGTCATAAAATTTACACAGATGACTAAACTCTTTCCAGCACCTTTTATTACTTACATCAGAAAAATGTATTTATACATTTTTTTATTTTATTTATTGATTTTTATTTCATTTTCCTCAGACCCCCAAAAACCTCAAAATATGACTAATCACCAAATATCAAGTTTTTTTTTAGTTTTTTTTTTCACGGCCAGGTCAAGAATTTTTGCTGGACCACTCTTTTATGTAATTCTTCAAATTTCAAAACTTTCATTTAAAGACTTTCAATTATATGTCTGACATTGGCATCAGCTAACTCTTAACTCATTAAGTTTTGATCAATTAAAGTTTTTTTTTTGTTTTTTTTTTTTCACACAACAGGATTTGAATCGTCAAGTCATTCAGGCTGATACAGCATCCATCAAAATACCAGAATTAGAATTTGAAATTCCAGCTGGGAAAGGAGGTAAGATTTATTTTACTTATTTTTTTTTTTATATAATAGATAAATGTGTGTGATTGATGGAATATTTTTTATCTTCAATAGACACTTCTGTTTTCTTAACACTCAAATTTAAGTTTACCAATTATAAGGAGACTTTTAGTTGAACTCTTGTTCTAGTACTGGTTATTGTTATTTCAATTTTTTCTTATTTCTTAAACAGGATTGTTTACACAAATACATTTACTCAATAGATATAACATTTAAAGAAAGACAACTGTCCACTTGCTAATAAGCCACAACATAATATACAAACCTACTGTGACAAATAACATCAACACAAACGAAAAAATTTACATAGGATCAACAGAAACATCCTTCAAAGAAAGATTCAGTAATCATAAAACATCACTCAACGCAGAAAAATACAAAAACAACACTATCAAAATATATATGGAACCAGAAAAAAATAACATTACTGCCAAAATTAAATTGGAAATAGTAAAAAGACCACCACCACCACACAGCAGCAATAGGAAAAGCTGTTAATTATGCCTAGAAGAGAAACGCAATCATCAGTTTCAAAAACCAAAGTAAAATATTAAATAAAAAAAAATAAGATAATGGAAAAATGTAGACATGCAAATAAATATCTACTTTGCAATAAAAATAACAATAAATAACAACAAAACATCTATATTTCAATTCCGCTTGTTCTTTCCTTAGTTAGTTACTTAGTTCGTCTGTCTGTTACACCACACTCTCTACACAAGCTTTTTCTTCCCCTCTATCTTTTTACTCTTCTCAGCTTTTCACTCACCTTTGCCAAACGGAAGGGTAGTAAAGAGTGATAGAGTAGGAGGAGAGAGCTTATTGTATCAGTAGAAGCTTTTGGCCTTGTCACATTTAAGCTATGCTTAGAAAATCATTTACAGGCAAGTTGAAAGTAGCAGCTTAAGGAACAGTAGTAAAGAGTGAGAGAGTAGGAGGAGAGAGCTTATAGCATTATCGTATCAGTAGCAGCTTAAGCTGGTAGTTGTAGAGTAATTGTGTATCTACTGTACAATATAGTAAAAATAGGTAGGTTTATTGTCATATCCCACGACCTAATAAAGAAATTTTTGGTCTCTACACCCTTGGCCATTACCCAGTCGGTCTTTTCTGTTTACAATGGACACAGGAGCCTTTAAAGTAACTTAATTTCAAAAAAAATTTTCAATCCCTTCTAACATTTTCGAAATTTTGTCAAAGTTCTGTTTTGATTTGAGTTAGCAGCTAAAGAAACGTTACGACTGTTTTACAATGGAAACGTAATGATTGCATCACCCACTTTTTTCGGTGATAAACACATTAATTTGGAAATTCTCGCAAAAATCAAATAATTGTTGGATTTTAATGAAACTCAATACTCATTCACAAATGAATGTAATTATTTTTTGAAATTATATTTTAAAAATCTTGATATGAATTTTTTTTTACCTCTGTTACCCCCCCCCCCCCACACACACACACATCCATGAAATCTTAATAAATTTTATATTGATGGCTAACTTTTGTTTTATTTGTTCAACGCAAGACTCATTGGGGAATATAAATCTTCTATTTTTTTATTTTAAGTTTGCGATCATTATCCGAAAATCTTCTCTGAAGAGTAAAATAAAAAATGCAATAAAACTCTGATATAATTTAATTTGAGAATCTTTTAATTGCTGGGATAAATAACTATTAAGGACATTATACTCTGAAAAAAATTTTTTTTCAATTAATAATAAAATGATTTTAGACTTCCAATTTTAGATAGGCAATATAATCATCAATTCTTAACTAAAAAGTTTACTCGTAATAAATTCTTTGAAGATTTTAAAATATTTTTAAAATTTTATATATTATTAAATTATTTAATAATAAAAATGAAAACAATTCTTTTAAAATTTTATTAATTTATTTTATTTATTAAGACATTACTATCATTTGTAGTATGACAAAGTAAAATTTTTCCAGGAAATCATAATTATCCTTCCGTGGAAATTTCATGGGTTCCGCCAGTACAAATATAAATATACAAACAATCATGACAAAAAACAGAAAATAACAACCACCAAATGGAAAAAAAAAAAAAGCATAAAACCTACAGACACACACAAAAATCCAATCACAACCTAAAAAAGCCCTTAAGTGACCCTTAAGGTCAAACATACCATCACTGAAAGAAAAAGGTCAAGCCAATAAAAGATGTCAACTTAATTGACAAGAACAAACCAACCAAAAAAGCAATTAAGCAGATACCCAGGCATGCATACATTAAAAATCAATAAAAAAAACCATTAAAAGGAGATCTAACACCTGCACAATAAAAAAGAAAACCAACTAATTGAAAATAAGACTACTCCTACAAAATATTTAAATCACACCAAGATCCTTATAAATAAGAAGAAAAAAATCCTCTGAGACAACAGCAAAAATCCCAGTCCCGATGAGTGAAGACATCATAGTGTTGACTTCACAAAACTTCGAAGTCAGCATGAACCTGCTCAGTTAGTGACATTTTATTCCATTAAACCCATGTAAAAGAATACTCAGTTATAATCAGAGATTGAGAACAGTATGGTTAAATAAAGAGGATAAGAGGAAACAAATATAGTCCTCCTGTTTTTATTTAACCAAATATATATATATTATAAGAAAGTGAAAGAATGCATAAATTAAAACCCACTGTTCAAGCATTTACTTTTATAAAGAGTGCTTGATACAGAGTAGAACTTAATATTGTAATTTTGTTATTATAATGATTCATAAAAGCATTTTATCACTACACAAAAATTTTCATGTTTCAGAACAATACTGTTCTTCTTAAAGTCATATGTTAAAATGAATGGTTAAAATGACTTATTTTGAAAATATAACATGAATTCATGGCTATTAAGAAAATTAGGGAGTGGTAGTTGGAGAATATGCTTTTTAGGTGTTTATATTGTTCGATCAAAAATGAGAATTTAAAAAAAAAAGATTTTGTAGTACCTCATGTGTAAAGAGGCTGGAATGTTTAGGTTAGAATTATGATTAAATAATTATGGTATACTTAGGTATATTGTAGTTAAGAAAAAACAGTTAAGTATTGTGTGGGTTATTTATTTTAGTAAAATAATTTTTTAATTTATAGTGGAGCATAAGTTATAAATGAAACATTGTATTTAATTAATTTTTAAAGAAAATTATTTTGTCTGAGTAAGATACATAGTAGTACCATACATTATTTAAATGGGTAAACAATAATTTTTAACTGCAGATTGGATTTAGTAACTATCCAAATAATAAAGATAACAATAATACAAACTTATGTAATTGTTGAAATCCTAGCAATTGCCCTCTAGAAAATAGGTATGTGACAAATTCTATTGTGTACCAATGTAATATAACATCAAATGAAAACCTAACAATTAAAAATGTTTACATTGGATCTACTAAGGACACTTCTAAACAGCATTAGTATATGCACTTAACTTCCTTCAAAAACATGTACTGAAACCAAACATCCTTTTCTGTGTATTTTTGGAAGTTAAAGAATACAAAGTAAAATGGAAAATTCTGGAAAAAAACAAGTATCTGTAAGTCATTCTACAATATCTGCCCTCTGTGCCTGAGTGAAAAGTGCAGATTTTAAGGTTCCCTAAAAAAATAGAACAACTGAAGTGTAGAGATGAGTTAACATTATTTTAAATAATGTATCATCTCACTCAGACAAATTAATTCTCTTTAAAATTTAATAAATCTCAATGTTTCATTTATAACTTTAGCTTCAATATAACTTGAAAACGAAAAACTATTTTACTAAAATAAATGACCACATAATACTTAGTTTTCTTAACTACAATATACCTTAGTATACCATACTTATTTAATCTGAATTCTAATCTAAACTTTTCAGCCCCTTTACTCATGAGGTACTACAAAATCTAATTTAAAAAATAAAAATAAAATCCAACCTGCTGTTAAAAATTTTCTCCCCATTTAAATAATGTATGGTCCCACTATGTATCTTATCCAGAGAAAATTAAAATGACATTTCTAGACACCACACCACCCTGCTTCCTTTCACAACCCAGATCTTCAACTCCATAGTTACCTAATTCTCATTTTTGATCGAACAATATAAACACACCTAAAAAGCATATTCTCCAACTACCACTCCCTAATTTTCTAAATAACCATGAATTCATCTTATATTATCAAAATAAATCATTTATTTTAACATATGACCCGAAGAAAAACAGTATTGTTCTGAAACATGAAAATTTTTGTGTAGTGATGAAAATTAGGTTTCCTCTGTCTATTTTGTAATGACTAGTTATACTATTTTTAAGGATAGAGAATAGAATAGACAGAGGAAACCTAATTTTATCGGAAATTAACTCTGATATGGCTAAATTTGCAAATGAACTAAATATTAGTGATAGAATTGGTAAAATTTCTACCAAAGAAGCTTATATTTTATTTAAGGACCACAAGCCAAACTTCCAAAATAAATTACAGACTAGACTAATTAATCCCACTAAAAGTGAATTAGGCATAATTTCTAGGGAAGTTCTGAAGAACCTAATAGAGAAGTTAAAATCTAATTTACAACCGAATCTTTGGAAGAGTTCCTTAGATACCATAAAATGGTTTGATAATATCAATGATAAATCTAAATCCACTTTCCTTAAATTTGATATTGTGGATTTCTATTCCTCTATATCAAAAAAACTTCTTGTGGATTGTTTAGACTTTGCTAGAGGTTATGTTAATATTTCGGATAGTGACTATAGGATTATACTGGGAGCTAGAAAATCCATTCTCACCTTTGATAATTCTACTTGGACAAAAGGGCCTGAAGACAGTTTTGATGTCCCTATGGGAGCCTATGATTCTGCCCAGGTAGCAGATCTAATAGGTATTTATATTTGAGATATTTTAAGTAGATTTTTAGACCCTAAACTAATAGGCCTATATCAGGATGATGGACTGATATGTATTCCCAATTCCAGTGGGCCTTACACTAATAGAATACATAAGAAAATTATCAGAGCCCTAAATTTTCTAGGTTTTAAGGTTGAGGTTACTTCCAATCTCAAAATTGTAAACTATCTAGATATCACCCTTAGCTTAAATGATGGTTCCTACCAACCCTTTCTCAAAGAAAATAGTTCTCCCACCTATATAAATAGTTTATCCAACCACCCCAAGAATATTATAAAACAAATATCCAAGATAGTAAATAATAGGGTTAACCAATTATCATCCAATATAAAAATTTTCAATGCAAGTAAAGAAATTTACGATAAGGCTCTTCAGAAAAGCGGTTTTAACAAGTTAACGTATGATAAGCCTGCTATAAACCCAGAATCATCAAAAACTAAAAACACCCGCAAATGTAGAAAAAGGAAGATAATTTGGTTTAACCCTCCTTATTGTAAGCTAACTAATATAAATATTGGTAAGTATTTTCTCAGATTAATCGATAAACATTTTAATAATAATAATAATAATAATCCCTTAAATAAAATTTTTAATAAATTCACCCTAAAAATCAGTTACTCTTGCACCTCAAATATAGATGATAATTACTGGACTTATATTGGCATGTCCGGGCCCTTTCAAACAGAGACTTTACAACCACAAGTAATCGTTTTCGAACCCTAACCAAAGATTCCAGACGGCACTATCACGTAGATTCTGGAAAATGAAGGAGGAAGGTCAGGACCCTATAATCAGCTGGAAATTAATAGGCTCAGCATGTACCCCTAAAAATTTTCGTGATAGGTGCCATCTATGTTTATTGGAGAAGATTCTGATTTTGAAGTATCCTCATCAGGACTTACTTTTGAATCTTAGGAAGGAATTCATTAATAAGTGCCGTCATAGGCCGGATTCTAAAATTTAAATTTAAATTTTTAAATATTAAGTTTTTTAATTTTTAATTTTTCTTTTTATAATTTTTATGTGTATGTTTGTGTGTGTATGTGCATATTTGTATATATGTGTGTATATATGTATATATGTATTTATGTGTGAAAAAAATTTTTTAGCTATTTAAATGCTCTTTTTTATAATATTCATTAATTTTTTATGTGTGTGTGCATATGTATAATGTGTATGTGTGTGTGCATATGTATAATGTGTATATATATATATATATATATATATATATATGTGTGTGTGTGTGTGTGTACACATATATATTGTGTGTGTCTGAATTTCTGTATGTGTGTATGCGCATGTATGTGTATATACGTATATAAGTGTATGGAATTGAGTGTGTGTGCGTGTGTGTATGTATATATGTATTCATAATCGAAGAATTGTGTGTAGGTATGTATGTGTGTACTTCTATATGTATGTATAATTGTAAATGAAATTTTTTTTTTTGTTTTTTCTACCTAGCGATGTCTTTATTTAGTTTAAATCAAATGACCTAATTTTTTTTTTTTAATTTTATTTTAAATCCTATATCTTTTTATTCCCTTTAAAAATAATTATGCCTTTTTAAGTAAAGGCCTTTTTCTAATACTTCAACGTTTTTGGGAAGTTAGTTTTTTGAATATGTCCAGCGTCTGTAATATTTTAAAATTTTTTCTTTCTTTTCTTTTCTTTTTCCCTCCCTTCCTTCCTTTATCTCTCTTATCTCCCACCTTTTTTCCGTGTTGCTTAACCTTACATCAATTCAACACGGCCGTCCGTTAATTTTTAAGTTATAATTCTCTTTCCTTTTTTTGCAAACCCAGACGATGTCAATTTTTACTTTTCTTGTTTATTTGATTTTATCTTTTTCTTTTTTTTCTTTTTCTTTTTTATTTTCTTTTTTAATTTCTTTGCAAATCTATTTAAAAAGGAAAATTAGACTGATTTTTCTCCAGTTTCTGAAAGGATTTTTCTGTTGCTGAGGTGATGTGTTATCCCCCGTGGGGATTTTCATATCGAAATGATCATCCAACATCATTGAATTAATCCTTTTTTAATTTATATATATATATATATATATATATATATATATATATATATATTGTTTATTTTAGATATGAAATATAAATTTTTAGAAAATAATAAACTGTAACCCCTTTATAATATGACTGTGCTAACATTGCATTAACCTGATATTTTTATTAAAATTTCAATTATGAAATGGTCACTCTATACTCAGCATCTGAGGATTACATTGTGCATGAAACTCTGAGTCATGCTACCAGTGAAGGATAATATATATTTATTGATATATAATTAAGGTCTCTGTTTTATTACTTGGAGTATTGTTTTATTAATACCAACGCACACACACACATATATGAAAATCATTTTCACAGCAACGAGCTAACATTGCCTGATGACGAGGTAAAAATCTTGAAACATAGAAATTTCCATGTTGCAATGTAAACTATATTAATTTTAAATAAAAAAAAACAAATTATTTATAAAATAAAGCCACACGCAAAGAAGTTGAAAAATTACAATCAACCAATCTATCACCAAAAAATGCACCAATCTAAATTCAAAACACATACACAATTAACATCCACAACCATGCGGATATATGTGTGAACTGATGTATGTATGCACACAAACGTGCACTCTCACATGCGCGCACACACACACACACACACATTCAACTATCACTCTTAAAGCCAACTGCTCAGTACAACACAAAATAAATCATCGAAAATACAGCACTTCTTGAAAACCAGAAGATAATGAAAGATAGTAGAAAAGAGAAATAAGAGAAAAAAAGAAGATAACCAGATAAAATGACATTCATCATGAGAAAAAAAAATCACGCACTAAATGCACAAATATTGAAAAACATCAAGCCCTGTTCGAGTCAGCGTGTTATTATACCCTCACGAAACTTCAAAGTCTGCATGATGAAGGTGATGCTAAGAAAGTTTGTAGATAAAGTCAATGTGGATATAGGAATCGGCATTCAGTGTTGATTCCTATGTTCCCCCCCCTCTCTATACACACACACACACACACACACACACACACACACACACACATATGTATAATGTTTTTTATTATATATTCATATTTGCACATCATATGAAAAAAAATTATAAGGATGGTAGAACTGAATATTTTTTTTATGTGCTTTGTCCCCGCAGGACATAGGCGATTATGACTCTCTACTATTTCCTGTCTTTTGTAGCTCTTAATAAATTTTGTCTTTCTGCTATTTCTTTTAAACTCTGTTCTATCATAGAAGTGAATACTTGTTCTAATAATGTTTGATTTCAATGTTAATAATGTTTATAAATAAAAGAAAGAAAAATATTCTTTCATTATTTATTCTGGGAGGAACTTTCTGCCTAGGAAATGCTTAGGTACAGTTGGGCCTTCTGCAAAGAAGTTCACGGTGGTATGCTCGGCAATCTCTTCTAGTCTGAAAACTGTACACATAAGTTTCATGATTTTGTATAATATCAAGTTGTTCACTGTAAATCAGTGCGTTCTTCTGTAGTGAGAAGTCAGAAACAGGACATGTTAAAATGTTTTTTTTTTTGTTTTTTTTTTATACAGAAATGTTTAGATGAAATAGATTCTTTGATAAATTGACTGTCACTTGTTCTCTTCATTCCATTCAGGAATAAAGTGAGAAGCAATGTAAATATTTCTATTTTCTTATGCATAAATACTCTTGGTAATGGTATGAATTCATCTCTACCCGCCCTAGCTATGGGTTGAATGACGTGATCGACTGCATTCTATAGCTTTTGTTGGCAACCAGTCCACCACAGAAACAAATGGCAACTTACTGTGGAAAAATCTTCTGCTTAGTTTGTCATGAATCAAGAGACATAATCTCTCCAGTGCGTATCTTGTATGGCATGTAATTTTTAGCATGCTGTGTTATTACTTCCCTTCTACTGCATTCTTTTTCAAGTACTCTCAATTGCAGTATCCTTATTGTTGACTTCATTCAGGGTTGTGTTCTGTTGTCATAGCAGGATATGACAACACAACTGTGAAATTCAAGCGCACTACAATTTGTTGCATTCACTTATGCACAAATAACCTTGGGAAAGATATGAATCAATCTCTTCTCCCTCCAGCTATGGGTTAAATAGCAGGACAGATTGCCTTGGTTGGTAACCAGTTGACCACAGAACAAAATGGCAACCCATTGTGAGAAAACCTGCTTCGTTATGAATTGAGAGACATGATCACCCAAGCGTGTATCACATATGGCACTTAACTGATTGATAGTTCAGGGATCGGAGTTACTTTCAGTAGCAGGATAAACTTTTGTACAGGTAATAAAATAGAGAGTGATAAAAGTTAACTGACAAGCATCATTTGACAAAACTCTTTCATTATAACTTGAGTCATTGAAATCCTAATTTGCTGTTGCATATTTTTCTCGCTTAAGTCAAAAACGTTAAGCAGAAATAAAAAGTCAATTCTAGTTTGTCTTTCTTTTTAGTAAAACTTATGAATGCATTTTTTCTAATCTTAAATGAGAACACATCATACAACAGATTTTGAGGAATAAACTTTTTCTTTGCAGCCATCACAAATGTAGAGGGCATAATAACTCGAGCTGTGTCTGGATTATCACACCAGCAACCTCTTCGTAGGGTTTGTATATATTTGTTCATATCTGTTCATGTTATTTGAAACTTTTTAACATGTATGCACTTCAAATTAATTCTTATTGATATTAATAATGTACGTTGAGTGATAGAGCTACATTTTGGAAGCTTGCAGTTTGAACAGATGTAGGAGGCCCCTTCACAACTTACAACAATAAATTCAAGGATCGAACTACTAAAATGTAGACTATAAATAGATTCTGGCATGCTCAACAAGCACATATAGCTGGTGGTTCAGGCACTGCAAGCCCCTAAGAAAATGATGAAATTTGACCAATTACAGGTGAATTTTGAAGCTATATGAAATAAATATTAGAGAATATTCTAAGATCAATATTAGTTGCTTTAGTGGCTTACGATTCCATCACTAAAATTGCCCTATTTTAGTAACAAACACTTAAAAGAATCATCAATTTTGTTGAAAAAAGTTTTTTTTTTTTTTTTTTTTGGTGGTCACTCTGGGATTAGGAACCCTGAAGTTTAACCTTCATTATTTTCATAGATCTGCTACTGTACTGTGTCCATCATTTTATTGGTTGTCTTTGGAAATTAACCTACCCACTTCCACCATGAATTTGCTTTTGAAAATCTTTCTTTCCATTACAAAAGCTCTTGGTTATTCACTGCCTTGTGTCATGTCTTGATGTCTCTTATATTTATCATTTTTTTTCTTTTAAGATTCAACAACCAGAAACTGCTGAGCAAATTGATACCTTCATTGAAAACTTAAATGACCTTCTCAAAGGGGAGAAACCTTTTAAATTTGTGAGTATTTTGTGTCACTGCCTTGAACTTGTCACTTGTTCTGAATTTTACTTTATTCAGAATACTACAATGACATAGCAGAATAAAATATTGGTTTCAGTAAATTGAGTTTTAAAAATTGCTCTCTTAATATTTTCTTTAACCTTATAATTCATGCTTTAGTTAAATTAGTCTTTTAGTAGCCTTTTGAAAGATTTTAATCATTAATAATTTAAAATATTTTTCAGATTTTGGATGACCCAAGTGGAAACAGTTTTGTTGAGAATCCATATCCTTTTATGATATAATGATATGCACTCTAATATTTATGAGTGTCTGTTTGACATCAGGGGTTGATAAAATGTAAGTATTTTATCAACCACTGATTTTTTTTTTTTTTTTTTTAAAGAAGCAGGGCTTCCCAGTAAGAAAACTGCTCCAACAGTCTTCCTCTATTGCATATATCACCTCTTAGCTTTGTGCCAGACCAGTTTTCAACTCCTTAATTAGTAAATGTTTTTATTTACAAAATGAATCTACCTAAATAAAATGCAATGTCTATCCACGAGTGTGCATGACACTTTTCTGTATTACATGAAGAGCCTACGATATAAGGAGGAGTAATTTACTCATATAGTGGATTCTTTTGATGACATAGTAGAAACAGAATTTTGTTATGCTAAATTTTTATTCTTTTAATTTAATAAATCACACTATAATTCTTCAATGGGTTCTAGAATGTTATTTGTTTAATGTGCAGGAAATACTAATCATAAATTAAAAAAATTATTTAAATATGGTATGGGTAAACTAATTGAAATAATAATATACAAGGGAGTACTGAAAAAATCTCAACCTTGACCTAATCTCAAAATTTGGCCCAATGATCAAATGCCAGATTTTTGATTTGGACAAGAACTTTTTAGCACCCTCTGAGTATCCCCACTGGAACTAAGTATGCAATATTATAATCGCTAATGTAATACTTTTTTTAATAGGTATAGACATGACAGGAACTTTATAAATAGATAAAATTTGATGAAGTTCCCAAAATGTTTTCTGTTATGCAACCAGTTCCTGACCTTTCAGAATAGTATCATTCCAGGTTTTGTTTTATATTTGCTAGTGGGCCAAGGACAAGTGAAAAAAGGGTGTGACAACTATAAGACTTGCTTCTTGTATAAATTCAATTTTTGTTTAACACATTCAAATGCCAACTTTATAAGAGCCAACAAAAATTTTTATGAGTTTATTTATAGCTTGAACTGAAATCTTAACATTGTTTTCACACTAAAAGTATCACTGCAAATAAACTTGATATTAACTGATAGTTGACATCATTATAAAAACTGCCAACCATTTAACTAATTTTTTTATGTAGTGATCAAGGTATATAAGGTCAAGGGTAACCTATTTTTATGTCACATAAGAAAGTTTAATGTCTGAAAGGGATGGGTAAGTTTTCAAGCTGCAATGAAGTATTTTCCTTGACTTGCAAAAGTGTAGTCTTTTTTTGTAGCTCAAACTTTCCATATTTATTGAGGATATGGAAGTATGAGAAAGTATGTCTGTAACAAAATATTTTCTTTGCCTTTTATATGTTTTGGTTCTGAAGTAAATTGTGAAATGTGGTCGAAATGTCTTGTTTCACAAGGCAAATATTTGTTGGGCTTGCTGTTGTGAGCATAAGTGGGTGGCTTATGGTCAGTAAATACTGTGAATTCACATACTTTTAAAATATAACAGATGTCAGATAGCTAAATAAATAGCGAGAAGTTCTCTGGAAAATGTGCTGTATTTCATTTGTGAGGACTTCAGCTTGAGAGAGAAAAACGATACAAGTTTGTTTTCTCCATTGCTATTTTGCTGTAAAACAGCAGTGGGAGCATTCAGTGAGCTATCTGTTGTTAAAGTTAGCACTGCATTTTCATCATCACTGAGGTAATTTAGTTTTACAAATTTCACCATGGCTTTCTTTGCTTCATGAAAAGTGTCTAAAGCAGGACCTTGAAGTAAAACTTTTGCCTCTTCGATAGTAACTTATGCCAATAAACCTTCAAACTTAATTCTGGTTGTAGGAAATTAAGTGTATAGTAAAGTAAGAGACATGAAGACGTTGACTACTGATCGCATGTCATAGAACACAATACAACACACTTGAAAACAATTATGTTTGCTCTATCAGCTTTCTCATTTCTTTGGAAAGATCTCGTATTTTGACAATATTTTTCTCATTGTTATGAAATAAATGTGAAATTCACAGGTTTTGTTTTATAATGCAAAATTAATATCTTTAATCAAGTGTAAATTTATTTTTGTTTGAAAATTTGTGAATCTAATTTATTTGCAATTCTTTCCTTTAAATTGTCTATGAAATGATTTCTCCTTGACTGTGTTAACTCATGCTCCAAAGAAAGATGTAAATATGACTGTGAACCATTATAAACGTTCTCCTGCACAATGTGAAGCCCTTGGAATTCGAGTAAGTTTTAGTAATTAAATTCAAAATATGATTCTTGAGGGAGTTTGACTGAAATAAAATCTAACGTAATGTTACGAGGACGTATTTATATATAAAAATAATAATAATAATGCCTAAAGTTGTAGTAAGGGATTCTATTGAGTCCTACGTGTTATTCCAAAAAAGTTTTAATATATGAAGGAAATTAGAAATAGAACGTTTGGAAGATGCCAGAATGTTCAGTAAAATCTAGAGAATTCGAAAGGTTTTAGAAATATGCAAATTCGGTGTTAGCCCCTATAAAAATAGGTTTTAGGCAGTGAGTAGTTAGTTGATAACAGGATGGGCTGACCTTATCAGCTCCGGTTTTGATTCAAGGATTTATATTCAGCCAAAAGAATCTCATAGAAAAGTTCGACCAACTAAAACCTGAAAGAGAACCTTATAGAACTATCTGTGTAAATACATATTTTTACCTGTTTCAATGACCAAGCTAATAATTAGTCTTTATATACACATTTAAGGATTTCCAAATAAGTATAGCACTTAACTTCCTCACCAATTTAACTGGATAAAGATATTTGACATCTTACCTTCCCCTTCTCTCCTTGTAACACTTCGCCTGCCAGTAGTAAACTATGTTTTCTATTTGAATGCAAAACTGTATATTTGTAAATATTTTTATTTAATGTTTTTGTAAATTAAATATTTGTATTTTAACTCTGAGTTTTGATCAATCATTTTTAGTTTTTTCCTTTTGTTACACTTAACACGTAACAGTAAAATTAATCATTTGAAATGTTCCTTCCTGATAAATATATCCACTGAAATATTCAAATGTTAAGCTGTTCCAGTCAAAATTTTTTAGCTCAGCTATTTTACCTGAAAATATTGTAACCAGTAACTTCGACCAACTAAAGTATTCTACATATTTGATGTCATAAATTATTTAGAGGGAAGAAGAAAAAAATTTTAAAATTTGAGAACTTTTTTGTCTGATCTTTCTGCAAGAACATAAGAGGCACCGGGAATATTTACTTAAAAGGAAAAATATATTGACTGCATCTTATTGGTGATGGGACAATTGCTATATTTACAGAATTTGTTTTGCATTAGAAAAAAATTGTAAACTACAAATTTAAAATTGTGTTTTTCTTTTAGTCAAATGGTTTGTTTCTGAAAAATTATCAAACATTTTAAACATAAAAAATGTGTATTTTTTTTTCTTTTAAATAAAATTGTTTGCTTTACAGAAATTGTAAGCTTTTTGTTGGATTAATATATTTATTTTTAATCTGACATTGTAATACATGCTGTTAAAAAAAAAAAAATTTCAAACACTGGTATTCACTAAAAATAACCAGAAGTACTAAAAAAAGCTTTTTATTCTTGGAAATTGTAAACATTTTTTTTTTTTCACTAAAGAGTTTATCAATTAAATAAAAAATGTGTGATCTTACATCAGTTCTCATTTCCCCAATTTTCTTTATCTCATTTTTTAATCTTTCTCTGTTTTCAAGAATAATTTGGCTAGTGCTTTTTTTATCTTCTTTATAGCCAGAGACTGATGATCGCACAGTTGTCGCCAGTGCTGGTATCCCTGCTGATAAAACTCTGGATCTGGAGAATGAGGTAAGAGTTTTACAATATTATGAGGAAATGCTATTACATTCTAAGGTATTGTTGGCATCTGTCTACTCAGGTTTTTGTTGCTGAGTTTCTGGTTTCCAAACATTTAACAGCAACAGCACATCTTTTAAATAATACATATAAAAGGAAAAGTAAAGCAGAACATTATATTGAAACAAAATTTATATATTCTTTTTAGAAAGTGGAATTTGTTTTATCAAGTGATTAAATGTTCTGGGTGTGAAATATGTAGACTGACTGTCACTCAGCCTAATGTGTTTGTGAGTTTGTAGACAAAGGCCTTAGTCGGCAGCTGCTTTTTGTTTCTCTTCTATTGTATGCATGGATGCATATGCACGTATAAATCAAAAGGGCCTCTGAAATTGGGAGCCTCAATAGCAGTATGTTTCTATTTTTATATCTGTAAAGTGATTCAGAATAACTTCACATAGAGATGTGAACTTTTTGAATAAGTGAAGTTTTTAATTAGTTAGAAAATGATTTCATACTGGCTCATGAAAATCTTTATCTCGAATTTGTAGTAGTGAAGGGAGTTATTTTCCAAATGGTCCCAAAATAACACGTAGGTTTATAACTTCATCTGGAAGTATTTGATGGTATTTGCCCTGATAATAATTGCCTATCAATCATTATCAAACTTTCTGATAATTTTTATTTTTTTTTATTTTTAAAAACATATATAGGATTTAATTACTATAGTATAAACCAATTCTCCAACCAGATTGTGTTCTGTTCTCACACCATTGGGTAATAAACAGGACATAATCTGAAAAGACAAAATTCAAATTGTATATCATGCATAACAAGTATTTCATTTGTCTGTCATTTATAATTGAAGACAGAGGGGTGCTGAAATGTTCTTCGACTCCTGAAGTCTTTAAATTTTGTTATTTGATCAGATTTCGGGAAATGTATTAAGCTGATAACTTTTCAGAATCCTTTTCTGTGTTTAATGTTGAAATAATTTGATTGTATCTAATGTTCTTTCCTGTTTGTAGTTTTGGATGTTGGAAATCCTTTTGTTCTTGAGTCTTCTGTTTGTGATTTGTAACAGAATCTGTCATTCGAGTTTGAATCCCAATTGAATTTGTTGCATTCACTTATGCGCAAATACCCTTAGAAAAGGTATGAATCCATCTCTTCTCCCTCCAGCTATAGGTTAAATAGTAGGACAGATTGGTTTCTATAGCTTTGGTTCTCAACCAGTCTACTGCAGAAAATAATGGCAACCTACTGAAAATCTTCTGCCTAGTCAGACATGTCTCTTTTGAGACATGATCACCTAAGTCTGTATTACTTACGGCACTTAACTGACTGATGGATATTAAAACTAGTATAGCATTATTCATGGTGTGATAATGCTATTAGTTGAATAAAGTGTAGCTGATTTAAGTTTAGTGACTGATTGACTTCTTCATTGATTTGAAATAATTTCTTTCTTAATTCTAACAATTGGTATTTATCTATCAATATAATTAATTGCTTTTTTTCTTTTATTTTCAGGTGATAGCATTTAATATCAATTGCCCTTCATGCAATATTCCTTGTGAGACACGCATGAAGCTAGTCAGTATCCTTTTTTTGTGTGTGTGTTTATATAATATATATATATATATATATATATAAATGCCAAAAGATCTGAGTTGCAACTTTATAACTATGTGTTATTGGTCTGTACACCATTTTCATTCTAATTTTGAATTCTCCTCTTCAGCAGTTTTCATTGACTTTCCCTTCTCAACATTTTCTCACTTATTTTTTTCTCTTCACTTTCAACTTCTTGTATGGAAAATTTTTCCAAAAACAGAAGTGAAGTGTTTTCTATAAAAATAAAAATTCTTAAATAAAAGCATTAGCATCATTGTTAACTACCTGATGAGACATTGTTCTTTTAATGTTGAAACAAAATGTACAATTTTGTAGTAGTTTTTTACATGTTCTAATAAATATATGTGTGTATAAATTTTTGTTTTTAACATTATTATCTTTTAATGGATTATTTTTTCATTTTTAAAGTTAAAACAAATAAAGATTCCAATATGTCAGCTAATGCTGGTTTTGTAAATTTCCATATAATTTCATTTTATAGGATACAGTTGCTTTCTCACTGCAGTGTGGCTTCCCTGTGTCTCTCCTATAAATACTTTCACAACTTCTCCTATATACGAATTCCCTTGAGCCACTAGATCTCACCCTTTTACTGTGACGCCAGTAAATTATAAACACAAATTCGACTCCAGCAGCTTCTTTTCTCGAACTTCCCGCCTGTGGAATTCTCTTCCGCATACTTGCTTTCCTGAGAGTTACAATCTCCAAGAATTTAAATGTAAAGTCAAGTCATCTCCTGTCACACTAACTTACATCCTCTCTCTCATTCTTTTCTACATCCACTCCACTTTTCTCTCTCCTACTCTCTTCCTGACACCCCCTGCAACCTCTCACTCCTCATAACATTCCTCCTCATCTACCCCACTCTCAGCAGTAATCTCTTCCCTCTCCTACTCTCTTCCTGACACCCCCTACACAACAGTGGCAGTAAAATGCCTTGCTTAGGGCTACAAGATTAAAAATACATATTTTTATTTTTTGTTTTTCTCTCTCTCTCTGTCTCTTTGATATTTTGTATTCAAAAATTGAAAATTATTCAGAAAATCTTTGAAAACTTTTAAGGCATTATTCAAAACCAGCTGTACACATTGTAAAAGTAAATTCAGAAAACCATTGCCTTCTGTTATAAGAATGACCGTCTATTGCAGCAACTGTAATAGTTTTGCAAATTATTTTCTGGTTGTTTAAAGTGTTGGTAGCCCCTTCTCTCATTTTAAATGTATCGTTTGTTAACAGTAGACAGTGTATAAACTGAAATAATTCTCTTGTCGGTGAATTATTTTTTTTTACTTTCCTTCTAAGAAAAGGGGTATGTTTGACAGTAGAATTATTTGAAATCTGACCATTTACTGCTAGTTGTATAACAATAAAGTCTTTGAATAACGATATATATGCTGAAATTCACTCAATTGCGTATTTAAATAGATACTCTAAAAATAGCTGAAATCCAGTTGAAGCTAGAAGCAAAAAGAATTCTCTGCCTCTATGTCTGATGAATGAATCAGTCTCTTTGATTTTACGGAATAAGAGAAAAATGAAAACTCATGGCAGTGACTACTATATCTGTTGTTAATTTTGACAGATCAAGACTTAATTTATTAACAAACATTATTACTAACAAAATACAAAAGGCTTTAATATTGTTGTACATATGCATTATTGTTGAAAACTGGATTCACACTTAAAGAGAAAAAAATGATTTTATGTATATCTACCTTGGAGAGAATTGTTTTTCTTAACATTTTCAGACATTCCACACTTTAAGGATGTTATCATCATGGCTACATCCTGTGAATTATGTGATTATAAAGACAATGAAGTTAAAAGTGGAGGTGCAATTGAAGATAAAGGATGTTGCATTGACCTTCACATTAAGGAGATAATTGATTTGTCTCGAGATGTACTCAAGGTAAGAGAAAGGACTTTGTTGATTTCTAACCTGGTGTTAATATATAAAAAAAAGCTTAATTTTAACAAGCCTTTTCAAGCAACAAATCTTTTCTTGCTTCTTATTCGACTTTTATAAAGCATCATTTCCATTGTTGCATAATCCCAAGCACATGATTAGTCAGTTGCTTGAGTCAGAATGAAGAAAAAAACACCACAACTCCCTTAGGAGAGAAAAACAAAAGTATGTTTTGGGTCAAGCTTAACCAAGAAAAGGTTGTTTGTTAACTAGTAGTTTCTCTTCTTAATTTTGGTTGCTTTCATTGCAACCCCCCCCCTTTCAGACCATCAGTCTACATGTGTCAACAAACACCATGAATCAGAAGTAAAGAATAGTCTTTGAGTGAGACTAAAATTAAGATGGAAGAAATACTCAGTACAAAAATAATTGATAATGGTTTATCTGAGAGAGAAAAATGCTCATGGTAGGAAATTGAAATTGTTTTGATTTAAATTAATGATCATTAATCAACCTCTAGTCTCTCTGCAGTATGTTGTATTGTCTCTTGTTATAACTTCTCAACTTATGGATGTGTGGGTGGTGTAATAGACATCGGCTCCAAATAAGAAATTGGAGAGCCAAGTTCAAATTCAGTTGGGTTCATTACATTCACATATGTGCAAATAGCTTTGTAAAAGGTATGAATCCATCTCCTCCCTCCAGCTCTGGGTCAAATAGTATAACATGTATCTAGAAAAATCATTGTTATTTACTAAACAATTGTTAATGCAATATTCACTCACAAAAACAAAAAAAGAATTATTCTTACAATTCAAAATGTTTCAGCTTTAGCCCATAGAGGGGTTGATAAGACATAAAAAATCAATCAAAAACTTCTAAACTTGAAGTAAAAATGCATAAAAAGTAGAAATGGTGCAGAAGTTACTCTGGAATTGGTTGCCTTCCCCTCCTCCATTCACAACACATATGCAAATGAGTTGAGAGCATTATGATATTGGTGTCATTGCAAAAACAACACTCAGCATCCATTGTGGTGACAATTTGGTTACCAACAAAGATGAGGATATTAGTCTGAATGCAAATAATGTAAATAAATTCATTTATATTCAGTAATTGTTGGCTCTGTAATATTTCTTTTGTTAATCCTCTCTTTTTTTTTTTTTTTTTTTTTTCATAAGAGTGAAACAAGTAGTGTGTCTATTCCTGAATTGGATTTTGAAACACAAATGGGGACTCTTGGTGGCAAATTCACAACTATTGAAGGTCTTCTCAATGACATTATTTCAGCTGTAAGTAATTTTATTTTATTTTTTTTTTTAAACACTTATCTTTTAGCTAACCAAGCATGCACACACACACACACACACACACCAAGTTGCTTTAACTATTGGGAAGCTTTTTGAATATCTAATAATTACAAAAATTTATTATGGCCTTTCTTTTGTCTTTCTTCTTATTCTAATCAATGAATATTGAGCAGATATCAAATCCATCAGCAACTGCAAGTGTTGAATAGATTCTATTTTTCAATTTTAATTATTTTTCTTGATTTGTCTGTATTCCTTGCATTTTTTTCTGTTTGATTTCAACTTATTTTTAAAAACTGCAAAATAATTAAGGTCAAAATAATGGGACACTCAGCAAACTGGTGTACAAGACAAACCTGTTCATTGTTATGCATTTGCCCCCAAGCTACAGACTTTTTTTAGAGAAAAGGTTTCTGTTTGTTGGAAGTAATTAAATACTGCAACTATAAGTTGCATTTTGAATTTTGATGAGACTCGGTTTATAAAATCTTTCAACACAAATCTCATCAGATTCATTAAATTTGTTCATAAGTGGCAACAAAGGAAGTTCAGTTACAGTATAAAACTGACATATTAGAACTAAAACCAAAAAATACTTCACAGTATTGAAGAAAACATGTAAATGTGACAAAAAATGTTTTTGTACATCCGTTTTCCTTATTTAGTTTTCTCAAAATAAATATTAAAATAGATAACAATTAGCCAAACTGATTTCTAAAAAGTAATTAAGTACAAATTTTTATGACATGATCCAATTGGAGATTTCTTTAGAGCAGGAGTGGGCAAAACTGTAGCCTAACTGATTGAGTGATGCAGCCCACAAGAGCACAACAAACATTTAAATGGCCATTAAAAAACTTATAGTATATTTTTTTGGTTATATGTTGTGCATTAATATTTTAGTCAAAACGGGAACAATGACAGAAGCCATATATATTTAATGATGCACCCCTCCCCAATTCTCAGAAAACTCAATTCCTATAAAATTGATGTATCGTGTTGTATACTACCACAAGCATCTGGATCTCTACATTTCACACTATGCTGATATCAAGGCGCAATCCTTAGCACAATGGAATCTGACATAGGGATCTAGGTGCCTGTATGTACAGTGATTGGAGGTAAACATGACATCTTCTCTCTGGTTCATTATAAACATCTCATGAGATTTCTTGTACTTTTCTTATTGTAAAAGATTTTTCTCAACTGTAAAAATCTAATTAATAATAAATTGATTAAATATTAGATTAATTTCTTATCCATTTGGCCAATTTGTTCACAAAATGTGTCTTGTAAATAAATAAATGTACAAATTACATGCACTTTTTATTTATATTGATGCTGTAAAAATTGAGTTATTGCAATGCAGTTCACTTTAAATAGAGAATGTTGTGGTCTTCCATGAATAAAAACTTTGCCTACCCTTCCTTATATGCATTTGATGAGACAAATTTATACAGACTTTTTTCAACTAAAAAATTTTTTTTTTCTTCAGATTTTTATTTTTTCATTTTCAAATCATTCATTCTTAGACTCTATATAATTTTATTACAGACAAAAAACTTAATTTGACTAATAATTTTTTTTTTTATTTAAGCTGAAAATTGAAAATCCCTTCTGTTTTGGGGATACTGCTCAGGATTCTTCAAGAAAAAAACTAGAACACTTTTGTGAAAAAATAAATGAAGTGAGTAAGATTTTGATCTTGAAATGTTTTCTTTCAGGTTATGTAGGGGATGTTTTAACTGATGTTTATCAAATTCTTTTTCTGTTTCCATAATTTATCTGGCTGCTTCCCTAACCCCAACTGCATCTAAATTTGTGCATTAATATTTCACAGTTTAATGTAGGTACCTCCATTACATCACAAAAAATCTAGCCTAGTATGAATTAAAAAGGCTCAAAACTTAATAAAACAAACTTTTTCTATCAAAATGTTTATAATATTATTAAGAAGAAAGATAAAAGTAATTCTTATTAATTTTATAAATTTTTAATCCCTTTTAACATGCTCGAAACTTTGGCAGAAAATTTTGTTTTGATTTAACGTGGTGGAAAATCTTAGGACTGTTTACAATCGATTACGTAATTTTTTACGTAACTCACTTTTTCAGTGACAAACACATTAATTTGGAAATTCTCGCAAAAACAAATAATTGTCAGATTTTAATGAAACTTTCAATACTCATTCACAAATGAATGAAATCATTTTTGAAATTATTTTTTTAAAATATTGATGAAAAAAATTTTTTAACTCTGATACCCCCCCCTCCACGTAAATTCATGAAATTTTAATAAATTTTAATTTTCTGTGATTTACTTTTTTATTAGTTAAATGCAGAACTTATCGGGGAATATAAATCATCTATTTTTTTATTTAAAATTATTTGGCACTATCTGAAAATATGCTCCAAAGAGTAAAATAAAAAATGCAATAAAACTCTGATATAATTTAATTTGATGAGCTTTTAATTGCCAGAATAAATAATAATAATTAAGGACATTATAGTCTGAAGAAAAAAATTTATTCGATTACTAATAAAATTTTAAAAGAATTGTTTTCATATTTTTTTTTTATTATAATAATTCATAAAGTTTTAAAATATTTAAAAAATTTTTTAAAGAACTGTAGCATTTTTTTTTATTAATTAAAAATTGATGATTATACTGCTTATCAAAAAAAAAATTGTGTAAATATGTTATAAAGTACGATGTTCCATATGGGTCAAATTGATTTTATAAGTTAACAAGCGTTCTGAGTTATTCCCCCTTACATAGGAAACCATAGAAGAATGCCTTTTCATTCTTACAATATTTTATTCTCTACGTTTCTAAAGTTTAACAGCCTGTTTTGCAAGTAATTCCTTCAACATTTAAAGAGAGTACTTTTTTTTTTTCAATTCCTCAATCATGATTACTTACGAAAAATGTGTTAAAGCCAACAGCGTGAAGGGGGTTGCTTCACAAGGAAACAACTCCTCGCTCGGTAAGGACCGGCATGGGCAACAGGTGCCACCTGACTGTCATCCGGTGACTGTTAGCAACCACGGTGTAAAGGGGACATTTTGCTCCAAAGTTTGTCCCTCACTCGGGAAAGAGCGACATGAGCAACAGATGTCTCTGGACCGTTACCCTGCGACTGTGCGCATCAAAGACAAAACTACTTTCGGGACATGGAACGTCAGGACACTCAACTGTGGACAACTAGAGAATGTTATGCAGAAGATGGACAGACTGAAGATCAACATTCTAGACATATGCGAAACCAGATGGCCTAATAATGGAGATATCAGCAGCGACACCCACAGGATAATTTATGGAGGAGGCAAAAGCAATGAAAAAGGGGTCGGTTTAATACTAAACAAAGAAGTAAAGGAATGCGTTCTTGGATACTGTCAGCTTTCAGAGAGAGTCCTCTTGGTTAAACTGCGGGTAAGGCTCTTCAATATAGCTATTATAGTAGTGTACGCACAGACAAGTTCAGAGGACGAAATAGAAGCATTCTATTCAATACTGGACAGTGCCAAGGCCCAATGCAAAAGCCAAGAAATTAGGATTATAATGGGGGATTTGAATGCCAAGGTAGGTAAAGATAGGGAAGGAAACATGACCGGCCCTTTGGACTATAGGACCGCAACGAACAAGGAGAAAAATGGGTCCAATGGTGCTCAGCCAATGACCAGGTAATTACTAAGACTTGGTTTCAAGAGCACCCACGACGACTATGGACATGAAGAAGCCCAGGAGGAGACTCGAAGAACTAAATAGACTACATAACTATAAACAAGAGATTCAGGAATGCAAAACATATCCAGGTGCCGACTGCGGAAGCGACCACATCCCAGTCATTTGCAAACTAAGGGTGAAACTCCGAAGACTAAAGAAATCCAGCACCAAGGCTGCAATACAACACACTCGTGAATGACCTCACCCTGCAGAAAGACTACAATGACAACGTGAGAAAGAAATATGAAGAACAAATTGGAAAAGGGCAATCAAAATGAAATTCACTAAAGGAAGCAATGGTGACCTCAGCGAACAACATAGCCCCAAAGGAAATCAGGCGCAGAAGAAAAAATGAGTGGATGACCGAAGAAATTCTTCACATGATGCAAAGGAGACAAAAAATAATGCCAAGACAGAGTACAAGAAACTTCACAGGGAGATAAGGAACAAATGCAGACAAGCTAAAGAGGAATGGCTAAACAACAAATGCACAGAAGTAGAGAGAATGAGCAGGACCAATAAAGCAAAGATGCATAAAGAGATAAAGGATGGAACAATCATATTGGAGAAAGAGGAAATACTCCAGCGATGGGAAGAGTATATAAAGGATCTTTTTTGCGACAGGAGAGAACAACTGAAAATACTAAAATCCGAAGTGGAAGCTGCAATGGCCAAAATCAACAGAAACAAAGCAGCTGGTCCAGACGGCATAGTGATAGAGCTGCTGATAGCCTTAGAAGAATATGGCATAGAAAAAATTACCGACATAATAAACAAAATTTATAGCAGTGGAATAATACCAGACAACCTATGCAAGTTGATATTTATAGCACTGCCAAAGAAACCAGGTGCAAACAAGTGTGAACTACACAGAACTATCAGCTTAATGAGTCACATCACAAAACTGATGGTCAGAATCTTGATGAATAGAGCGAGAAGCAGAATCAGGCCAGAGATAGGGCAGGAACAGTGCGGGTTTGTTAAAGACACTGGAACAAGGAACGCCATATTCATGATTAGGATGCTCTCCTAAAGGGCAATACAAATGAAGAAAGACTTATACCTATGTTTCATTGACTATGCGAAGGCATTCGACAAGATACGACACAAAGAATTGATAGAGATGCTTGGCAGCCTAGACATTTTCGGGAAAGACATAAGAGTAATCAAGAATCTCTACTGGCAGCAAATGGCCTGCATACGGACAGGTAACAATCTCAGATTTACAAAGATAGAAAGAGGCATAAGACAAAGATGTGTCATTTCACCAGATTTGTTCAACCTGTACAGCGAGAATATTTTGAGGGCCCTAGACGACACGCCAGGATTTGCTATTGGAGGCCACAACTTGAACAACATAAGGTATGCAGATGATATAGTGCTGATTGCAGACACGGAAAGGAAACTGCAGGACCTCCTACAGAAGGTAGCGGTGGAGAGTGACAAAAAAGGACGACAAATAAACTTTAAGAAAACTGAATGCATGGTCATCAGCAAAAGGTGCAACCCAAAATGCCAAATACAGGTGGGGGATACCAGAATAAAGCAGGTGCAAAAATTTAAGTATCTAGGAAGTGTTCTAACAGGAGATGGAAAGTGCAACACAGATCAGAAGGCAAATTGGCATGGCAAAGGACGCATTCCAGAAGCTGAGCAAAGTACTAACACACAGGAAAATTTCACTAGAAACAAAGAAAAGTGCTGGATTGCTATGTGATGTCAGTTCTTCAATACGGCAGTGAGTGCTGGTCAGTATCATCGAAAATGAGGATAAAACTGGAAGCAGCAGAAATGTGGTTCTACAGAAGGATGCTGCGGATATTGTGGACTGAACATGCAAGCAACGATGAGGTGTTGGAAAGAATGGCAACCAAAAGGAAATTAATACTGAGCATCAGGAAGAGACAACTGAAGTTCCTGGGACACGCAATGAGGAAGGAGAGCTTGGAGAACTTGATACTGACTGGCCAGGTAGAGGGAAAGAGAGACAGAAGAAGGCAGCAGATAACATATTTGCAGGGCCTGGTCGGGTGGATGGCGGAAAGGGGGTTGCCAGGAGTAACAGGAACAAACATACTTAGGGCCACAAGGGATAGGGAGATGTGGAGGGCCATGATCGCCTACGTCCTGAAAGGACAGTGCACATAGAAGAAAAAGAAGACCGTAGGTGCATTAACTAATTTATGATAATTAAAAAAAAGAAATGGCAATTTTGGCACGATTGGACGCCATACATTGCGTTCTTGACAACATCCGGTAGTTGTAAATCTATCATCGTCTCGATGACTGACATAAAAAAATGGGGCCACCGTAATTAATTTTTTTTTTTTATTGTAAATTTCTGGCAGTAAGCAATTATTGATTGAAAACAGATAAAGGTAAGTTTCAATTTTAAATTTAAAAAAAAAATTTTTAAATTGACTTAAATAACGTGTCAGCGAGCTATATTTTATTTTTGCAAGATTTTTAAAACAGAAATTTGGCTACTGTTTACGTGTCAATCAATCAAAAATGGCAGTATATTTTTAAAAATTTGTAAAATCTCAAAATTTTAGATTTCAACCAATATAATTTTGGTTAAAAATGCACCAGTATGTTTTGCTTACTAGAATTATTAAATTTAATCTCTTGGCTTTCAATTAAAGCTAATTTTAATGACTGAAGATAAGTTATTTATTTTTAAAATTTCAATTTAAGTATCAAAAATGAGTGGAGGTACCTAATTTAATGGCACATTTCTTTTGGCTTTTTGCAGGGATACTCTCAAATCCACAAGCTTTGTGGGGACCTAATTTAAGAATTATAGCATAAGCCATGGATGGAGTTATGTGTACATCACTCGGATGCGTCTCTGTTGTGGGGTGGGGGATCAGGCAGGGATACTCCACAAACTACAAAAATTGTTTTGTTTCGAAATTTCTAGCCTTACAGAAGATAACTTGGAGAACAATTCAAATGAGATCTGTTAACAGACAGTAAAAATACAAACCAATGAAATAAACTTTGTTGGTTATCCTTTACTAACATCCTGATAAAAACTGAAGTATGGCATAAAAAATCTGGTTATTTCAATGAAAACCTGAAAGTTATGGGTTGGTACCTATCATCATAAAAAATTTTATCACAATAAGAATCCTAGTTAGAAATATTTTCTTTAAAAAATGTTTTTCAAATGATATAAACGTAAGTATCTTTCATTTTATATATAATCTCAAAAAAGATAACATTCTTAACAGTCACACAAATGGTTACATAGAATTATAAAATCTTTCTACCAAGAGAAAGGCAAATTTTATTTGATTGAGCTAATTCAGACATGAGTTTTTCACACCATCTATCACAGTTTTGCATCAAGCTTGGAAGGTCATTAGGATAGCATTCCATGTCATAACATAACTGGTCAATAAGGTGCTAGCTGAACGACCAAGCTGTCTTGCTCCATGGCTAGCTGTCCAGAGCAGTAGATCACTTGTGAATTCTTGTTTTGCTCACCAGTACATTGTGCTGGCATGAGATTGAAGAAATATCAGGGATGGACTCATAGAACTGTGATTTAGTTAGATGTTATCTCCAAGAGATGCCAAGTATAATTCTCAGCATCTGATTGTAGGTTCCATCAAGCTTAGACTCCAGAGTTTTAGTTAATATCCAAGCAATGGCACCATACGTTAACACTGCCTCTATATTGGCAAGAAAGAATCTCTTCTTGAGGTTGTCTGGTAGATCAGATTTCCAGATTATATCCATTTTATTCCAGTTGGCTGAGGCTTTAGTTATGTGAATTTTCACTTTCTTTTCAGTAACCAATATTTTATTTATTTATTTTTTTGTATAGCAGATCAAAATATTTTTTATTATAAACAAGAAAAAAAATGTAATATTTAATCTATTATTCTCAGCTAATTTAATTTCAGACTTAATTGTAAATTTTTTCTTTTTTAAAGATTATTGAAGGCAAACGGTTGGATATTCACTTTATTCTGGATGACCCGGCTGGAAATAGTTATATACAGGTATTGTTGCTTTGTTAAACTATAAATATATTTACCTTGTTCATTATATAGAGATAGAAAATTTGCACTCAACTTAGAAAATAGATATGGATGAGTGAAAATATACTTACACATCAGATTTTGTGAAAATTTCTAGACCTAACCAAGTAGAGATCCCAAATAAATTATGTTGGGGCCAGAAAATTTCAGCACCCTTATGAATATATGAGAATGCCTTTTTTATATATATATATATATATATATATATATATTAATTATGCAAAAAAGTTAGACAAATTGTTTGCACTTAATTTCTTTAAGCTTAAATTTGAAACAAGTGGGGAAAATTTTCTGTGTCCATAACCAAATTTTCTATTAACAATTTCTAACCATAATTTTGCAAAAATCAAGGGGCAATATTCTTTTATGTTCTTTAAGCTGTTGAAAATAAAAAAATAAAAAAATTCAATATCCTTCAGCAATTCTTTTGGTTTAGTGTTTCACTCTAGCCCAAAATAAGTGTCACAAGTTGATCGCAATGATGTGGCAAAACTACATGAATAGCACTTCAAATTGTTTCCAGATCTAGCCCCCAGTGACTACTGGCTGTTTGCAGACCTCAAAAGAAGGCTCTAAAGAAAGTGAAGTGTATTTTGAGGCTAAAGACAAATCGTTTTACAAAAAAGGCATCGAATTGTTAGAGAAACGTTGTAATCAGTATATCACCCTAGAAGGAGACTGTTGATGAATAAAGTTGAATTTTCCCTAAAAGTTGTTGTTTTATTAGTTAGGCCCGGGATTTATTGAGTGATGTGTTAACATTATGGCTGGGACAGTCCAGACCATGTAACACTACTATTGAGTGACAAACAAATGTAAGCCTACAACTAAGTCAGATGATCTCAGGGTCAGTCATCTTGATTATGATGCCAAATGTAATACTGGAGATAACAAATGATTTCCGGAACAGAAAACTCCTCTTGTATTTATATCTGAAATCTCAAGCTCAGGAGTTGAAAGATTACAAACTCTAGCCAGCCTTATGTCACTCAATGACAGATTCCAGAGTTTGATTGGAATTTTGGAATGAAGAAGAATATCAGAATACCTTTTACAAGATTCTAACAAGTAAATTTTTCTATTGTTGAGTACTTAGGAGTTTCAAACTGGCATCTTCTTTTCCCAACATTTACTAGCAACATACAAAGCTCTGGATCTAGAGTCTCTTCGATACAGCTATGATGACTATAAGACAATGGTTGGATAGTTCATTTTTATGTAAGAGAAAACTTTAGCTTGCTACTATGATCTGTTCTTTCCAAGTCTCTCTGAAACCATTCTGTTCCACTTGCATCTATCAATTCTCAACCCTGTCACTGGCATCCACCTATGCTTTGCCAGTCTCTGTGAAACTCCTGTCTCTTGTTCTCTCTACAGTTTTTTTTTTTTTTTTTTGTAGCCACTTCATTTTAGATGATTTGTATTGTTTATATGGAAACCCAATCTGTTGGTTTATTAATGATGATATATTGGTTCAGTTTAATTTCACAGTCACATGGTCCTTAGAGATTGGCTATTCTTCATGTGGAACTACCAGTAAATATGCTTTTATGTAAACAAGCTATACAGCCCATTGGCTTTGGTCAAGTTCTTTTTTTTATAAAGCCCTTTTCTTTGAAATTATTCTACCTAAGAAATCACAAATCTGAATAGATCTTTATGAGAAACCATTATTTAATATATAGAAATGTATATGTATTCCTCCTTAGGCATTTATATAAACAACTTAGTCTCAAGGGCATTAAGAGACCATTTTTTATTTTGCTGAGGAAATAATTTGTCATTTTTGCCATTTACTGTATTGCATAATGTTAAAATTTTGAACATGTGAATTTTCTAACCAAAAACATTTGTTTCCTTAGCAATGACTTGAATTCGATTTGTAAAAAAAAAAAATTGACAAGTAAATTTTACAGGGAAATCTGTTACCCAGAATAGAATTTTAACAAGATTGAAAATTGTTTTTTTTTTTTTTTTTGTTGTTGTTGTTTTTTTGTTTTTTTTTGTTTTGTTTTTTGTTGTTTTTTTTTTTAAGTGATCTTTTTACTTCTTTATTCTTGTTTGTTGCTTTAGATGTCGATGTGTGTACCAAATTCCAGTGCACCCACCACCACAAAATTTGACACATATCTAATTAGTCCTGGTTATAATGATGAGCTACATCTGGCAGTAAAGCCTCTGATTGAGAGATTTGAGCTTTTGAGGAGCATGGAACCACCTCTTAATTGTTGTTGTTCCCAGGTCCACCCTATAATGAATGCTCCAAATAAAAATTAAATACTACAAAAGTGTAAAAATACATTTTCATAGAATAACAAATAATATGTTTTATGTGTAGTTAAAGGCATGTAATTGCATTTAAAATATTTACATTTCGGCATTAAATTACTCCTAAAGATATTGATATGTTGTGAAACAAAATTAATCGATACATATCTGATAGATTCTCTTGTCATTTGCTGGTTAGACACTGCATTTTTGTGTGTGTATGTTGCAAGAAAACAATGATTAGATGAAAAAAAAAAATGTATAATGTATATGTCTTTTAGCATTTGGTCTTTTAACATTTTGAATTTTCCAATTTTTCAGGATCTTTGCTTTCCAGAAGAGGATCCAAACCTGAAAATTAGACATTATGAAAGAAGCTTTCAACAAAACGATGAGTTGGGCATTAATGATATGAAAACTGAAAACTATGATGCTTGTAAAGATTGAATTATTTTATTCAATCTTATCAATTTGGGTTTTACTTTTGGTCAAGAAATAAATTTTTATAACCATTTGGAGAACAGAAGTCGTAATTTTAACTTTCATGCCCAAATTTCTTTGTTTGTCACTTTAATTTCTTCTCATAGCTTAAAGAGATTTTTAAGCAGATATTTTTTGTTCTTGTGAAATAAAAGATCTTTCATATCCTTTTTGCTATTTCATACTCACAAAATTATTGCTCTATTTTAAGTGTTTATTTATATTTTTTTTAATCTAAATATGTGTTACAAGAATGTTTTTCAAATAAAATTCGCTATGAAAACTGTATATTCTTCACTCACTGAAAGTTTTACACTAAAATATATTCTTCAGATCGCACAAAGAAAATTTCTTTCACTAAGGGAGAAAAGTTGACTATGTTTATATTTATGCCTAATATACATCATCAGTGAAGTAAATATTGTTAAAGAAATGCAAATTATGATAAAGAAATTCTGACATTAAATCTTTTATTTCAGCAAATATTTCTTCTGTGCTAACCCTAACCCTATTGTCCCCATCTTTACTGCCATGGTTACAACGTAAACATGGCAGTAAAGATGACGACAATAGTCCAAATAATGTAAATTGTGTAAATACTACTTCATCTCAGAAGTACAAATACTGAAGGATCTGTACAGACCCAATACACCAAAAATATGAAAACAAATAAAAAAGTCCTACCTGAAGCTGGTACGAATATCAAACCACCTGACATTGCTACACCGATGCAGTGAATTATGACTCATCTCTGCAGGCTTGGCACAAAGACTTGCTGTCAAATCAAGGAAAGCCTGTCTAGTCACGGAAAAAGTGGGACACACCCTGGTTTGAGAACATATCCAGTTCAATCAATGGATGAAACAAAAATTACAGTCTGATATCTCCTCAAGGCTCCAGGCCTTTTTAGCAGGATCACTGATGAAGAAGACCGAAAAAGGATCCTGCACGAGCTGGAAAAATCTTTCAGGCAAAAATTCAATGCAGTCAAGGTCTTTCAACTACAAAAAATATATAGATTTAAAAATTTGATCATGCCACATGAGGTCCATTGAGCCCTGTGAAAGCAATTGTCAACATCAGCTAAGTGCCTCTGAAGAGTCAGTACTTAACAAGGGTCTCAACTTCGCAATGATCATCAGGCAGATACCATGCTTAGACATTATTGCCTGTATTGAGAAAATAGCTTTGAACATTTCTCAGGCTTAGGCGGATGAGCCAAGATGGAATGTGAGACAGACATTGGAGAAAGCAAAGCCACTCAAACCAAACCTCACAAAAGAGGAGGTGCTTGCAATCAGGACCTTACAAAGGAATGAGAACATCATCATGCTACCAGCTGACAAAAGCAATGCAACTGTAGTGATGGACAAAACAGAATATACAGAAACTGGAAGACCGTATTAGAAGGTAGCTATAGCAAGGTAAGGGAAGACACAAATTGAAAACAAAACGACAGCTGTCGCAGACCCTAATCAAGAACATGGATTACTTCCATCTGAAGACATACAGGCAGTTGTCTCAACACAACAGCAAGCTACCTCACATGTATGGTCTCTAAGATTCAAAGATGGTGTGCCACCCTTTGAGTTGGTTCCTTATAGATATAATTGACTCTGATTGGGAAGTCACCACCACATGTTCGAAACTTTGCTCATTTCATGGAACTTATCAAAGATGCAACCAGATGGTGAGCCTGGATGTGCTGAGTCTGTTCACCAAGGTACCCATGGTGGAGGCTCTCTCGGTAGTCAGGAACAAACTGGACTTGGACTCCTTGCTAGGAGAACACACCAGTATTCTACTACATAACCTGATGGAGATACTGATTTTCTGCACACAAACACACTTCAGAATGGGATCAGGCATATATTGACAGGATGAAGGCTTAGCAATGGGCTCACCATTATTGCTATCACTGGTTAATATATACATCATATACTTGGAAGAGATGGCATTAGAATCCACAGCTCCAAAGCCAACTCTATGGCTGAGATACGTTGATGATACCTTTATACTCTGGCCATACCAGGAAGAGGTCCCGACATGACTGGACCACGTGAACCCAATAAGATCACTGATACAGTTAACTATAGAAAAAGAGCTACAACAAACTAGCATTCCTAATATCTAGAGCAGTGAGGGGATTCAAGACGTCCGTATACTGCAAGCCAACATTCATCAAACTATACCTCAACTTCAACTCCTACCACCCATACAATGTAAAGAAAGGGATCATCTGCTGCCTTCAACATTGAGCAAAAGTCATAAGCAGTGACCCAGAGACATACAAATAGGAAATAATCAGTACAAGCAGTACAACATAACAATTATCCAACAGGGTGCATGAGGTTAACAAGTCTAACCCTGTCTACCCTATGGGAAGGGGTTATCAGAAAAAAATAAAGGATCTGGGATCTATATAACATCGGCACAACCTTCAGAAGTGGTTCTACACTTTGCAGGTACCTCTCTCAAGTAAGACCCTTAATAGAGGAGAACATTACTAAAAACTTGTGTGTATGTCATTCCATGTAGCTGTAGTAAGAAATATAAAGAAGAAATGGGCCAGCCCCTTAAGATAAGGCTACATGAACACCACAACAGGAGGGGTGATAAAAAAATTGGGCATAGCTGACTGCATATGGAGGGAGAAAGAGGATCTCTGTCCCTTATGAAATGAAGTTGAAATAATAGACAACACCATGGGGAACTATGTAAACTTAAGGAATCGGCACATAGGCTAGACTACAAAAATCTCCTAAGCCAACCAGGCATAGAATTAAATACAATGTGGGAACTAGTAAGATGGATTGCTAGAGAAAATCATTAGCATCAAAGATTGCAATATGAGCTCTGGTAAAAAAAAATGATTACTGAGACATTAGGTTTATAAATCCCAGAAATTCACATGCTGATGTCTGCAAGGACACATGGGCTAGTGGATATAGATGTTAGTTCCAGTGACTTGACCCAAAGAGTTGTGAGTTCAAGACCAGGCTACAACAGTGTTTTTTTTTTATATATTAGAACATGTAAAAAAAAAAAAAAAAAAAAAAAAATACTACAAAATCATATATTTTTTTGACATTGAAAGTTCTAATGTAATGATAATAAATATTCATTGCTCAATATTTTATATTGACCACTGTTTTAAATTAATGTTTTGAATTTTTGCAGTTTTATTCTTCATTTGGAGATATATATGAGAGAGAGTGTCAGTTGAGTACCATATGTGATACAAGCTTTTGGCGATCATGTCTCGAAAGGGACATGACTGACTGGGCAGAAGATTATCCCATAGTAGGTTGCAATTGCTTTCTGCGGTAGACTGATTGCCAGCCAAGGCTATAGAACCCAATTTGTCCTGTTATTTAACCCATAACTGGAGGGAAGAGATGGATTAATACCTTTCCCAAGGGTATTTACATGGAAGTGAATGATGTAAGGAATTCAACTGGAATTCAAACTTGCCTCCTTGATTTGTCGTTCCAAGCCTATATCCATTGCACCACAAATTTCATTAAAAATGGTAAAGATTTTCATATAATTTTTCATGTGATCTTATAATTTTTTTTCTTTTATATAAAAATTGTCCAAATGTTTTTTCTGAGCACTTTTGGCTATACTTTTTGCTATTAACAAGGATGATTTTTCTTTTTAGTGTAACTGAACATGAGTCATTTTTATGTCTGTGTGTGTAGAGTCGTGAGCATATTTTATATTCCGAACACAGCACGTTTTTGCCGTGTTCACAGTTGATGTAATTAAGTGTTGAATTTTTCTTTTTTTATTTGATGGCACAACTTGAAGTTCCATGCATTATGGAATCATCAGGTGTATATTATGAACTGACCATTTAAGAGATTTGAGTTTACTTACTGTTCATGGGAGTTAAATCTTATAATGTTAGGGGTACTATTTTTTTAATCTATCAAGAGCATAATGCGTGAAACTCCAGGTCATACCATTGACAGGATAATATATCTATTATACATACACAGGTTGGTCAAAAAATAGGTGGAATAGGTTTGTGTATCAGTTATATTATAACAATGGTGTTTATTATAACTATGGTATTTGTATTATTGTATACAGCAAAATTTAATTATCAATATAATAACTATATGTAATCACAAAATAAATGTTATTGGCTGTCCACCTAATTTTGGATCACCTTGTATGTATATAGATATATGAATGTCTGTCTGTATATAAATCTAATACAAATATAAACAAAAACAAAGCTTGTTTCACATCTTCATAAATCTTAGCAATTCCTATGACACTGTAAACAGAACTTATGTGGAAGATCTTAAGGTGCTTAGGCTGTCCTTGCTATTTTAAAGATATCATCCAGTTAATTCATGATGATATAAAGGTATCTCAATGTTGGTGGTTTACTTTCAGAACCTATCAATTTATAGAATGACGTCAAGCAAGGTTATCTTGTAGCACCTACATCGATATCCATTTTCTTCTCTGCTTCTCTCTGTCTTTAAGGAGTGGAAGCAGGAAATATATCTTCTATATTACAGAACTGATAAACTCTTCAATAGCTCTTCTGTATATCCATGAGTGTGACTTGGTCACCAAAACAGAACAAGAAATGCAGGCTGTGGGATAACCATTCCTGTTCCTGAAATGTCATTAGCCTGGACAAGACTTTGGCCATGTTTCAACCTGCTGTGGGTTCACCTTACATTGAACCATAATCTGGGGATGGCCACGAACTGAAGGTAATAGACAAATCCATATAACTTACAAGCATTATAAATAAATACTGCAGCACTCTTGACGAAATATCTGATCATGTGAAGAAGGCAACTGACACATTTTTGGAGCTCTGAAAGAAGAAAGGACTTGAGAAGTGCATAAAAATGATTGTCTACAATACCTGTGTTCTGATATGCATAATGAACTTCTGTGAGACATGGGTTGTGCATAAAAGACATTTAAATGCTCTGAAGAGGTTCCACCAACAATGTTTAAGATTGATTCTTGATATTCTCTGAGTATCTCACACACTACAAACCATGGTCCTTGAAAAGGTCAATATGGTCAGCATCAAAGCACACATCACCACTGGCTTCAGACTTCAAAGAACCATTTTCATTCTCATGAAAACCAATAACATTGATCAAACTTGTCCACAATAGTCCCACATGACAGCCAGCATGTATAAACCTGGTAAATTAAATATTTAATTTTATTTGTTCACATGTATCAGAAATGGCAACTATAAGAATTGCAAGTTACAAAAAAAGATTCCATATCAGTTATTGCATGGAGATGAAACCTAATTAATGGCTTACAACCTTCATCATGGCTACCATCAGTATTATCCAGTTTCCTAGAGAGAGGTTAAAGTACCATGATTGTCTAATGGTTTTTGTTTCTTATCTAGGTTATTCACATTATCTAAGAATCATAAAAGCAAATCATTTCTGGTGATTGGGGAGATATTTTAGCTTGTAGTAGTTACGAAAATAAATATAAAGAAAATAGAACAAAAATAAAAATAAAAACAAAAAATATTTAATGAATAATTGTTATTAACATATTGAAAATATTACAGTTATTATTCTATGAAGTCAGTCAGTCAGTTAAGTGCCATATGTGAAACACACTTGGACGATCATGTCTTGAAAGATACATGACTGACTGGACAAAAGATTATCCCGTAGTAGGTTGCCATTGCTTTCTGCGGTAGACTGGTTGCCAGCCAAGGCTATAGAACTCAATCTGTTCTGTTATTTAACCCATAACTGGAGGGAAGAAACAAATTAATACCTTTCCCAAGAGTATTTGTGTGTAAGTGAATGCAAGGAATTCAACTGGAATTTGAACTCAGCAAATATGCTAACATTTATTTGGTCTCCATAGTAAATATTAAGAATTTAAGTTATATCTATAAAATTCTAATTATTCCTGTATCAATTATTACACTTCTAAGCATCTGTAGATGGGAAATTTTAGTTGTAATTTCTAGACATAATTTTTTTTACTCTTTAGTGTAGGTGTAGATTTTGTCAGGGATTGTGAATGTGTTATTAGTTTTATTATTAGTTTTAGCTGACACTGACAAGTCATTATAGTGAGATTATATGGCATTAGATTTATCATATGTTTGTTGTACTCATTGCAGTCTCTCTTTCTGTATTTAAAAAATGTGTTCACTTTTCAGATGCTGTTCAGTAAAATTTAAAAGAAAAAAAAACAGTTGACCAACTTTGCGATGTTAGTAGTTTTTTGCTTGTTTATGTACAATTTTAGAAGTATATCACTCTTAATTTTTAGGAATTGGGGAGCTGAGTACGAATTCCAGTTGAATTCCTCTCATTCACTTATGCACAAATACCCTTGGGAAAGGTATTAATCCATCTCTTCCCTCCAGTTATGGGTTAAATAATAGGATAGATTGGGTTCTATCGCCCAATGCTTGTATCAAGTCTGACATTTAACTGAGTGATTAGATTTAGTCAAGATAATACATAGGTATATATACACACTTGTTTCAAATGGGATGAATAGGTAGAATTTGATAATTTGAAAATAATGTCCAGTAATGAAATGCTTTGTCTTAGATTGTTTTACAGTTTTAGTTTACTGGCAGGGGTGGGGTTTAATATTTAATAAAAGGGGTAATTTAAATATGGAATACTCTGGGATGATTTTTTCCTCCCAAAATTATCCCGGCTTGTCTCTTTGAAAATAAACAGTATGTACAGGCATAAAAATCTCTGAAGAGCTATACTCATTTTTGTCAACTAATATGCAGTGTTGGTAATGTGGTGTGAGTGTATGCAGTTGTTGAGGGCAGGTTATGTAAATCATCTTGAAAGGTCATCATAACAAGTAGGAAGCCGATTATGCCAACCCACTTTATCGTCCAGCTGACAATACTGATGTTTTTTCAAAAAGGTTTCCATATCATCTAGACTGAGGAGGCACAGGGTGGTACACAGGAAAGTTATAGGGCATGCAGATCTAATCAGTCCAGCCAAGAATACAGGGTTTCTGTCACATATGCCTGATACTTGTGAAGTAGAATGCTCGTCTCGGCTGTCATCTTCGAGCTTGGAAAAACTGGATGGAAGAAATCACAAGTCATGATGGGGCACCAAGCAATTTTTATTGGCACACAAATTGTGTCAAACTCAAAGTAGCAAAGTATGTTGCTAATATTGAGCAATTGGCTAAGACCATATTACAATATTATAGAATTAGGCTAAGTACATGTGCGTTGTGGTGCAGTGGTTATCGTCTTGGAACGACAAATCGAGGAGCGAATTCCAATTGCATTTCCTTGCATTTCCTTACGCATAAATACCCTTGGGAAAGATATTAATCTGTCTCTTCCATTTAGTCATGGGTTGAATAATTGGACAGATTGGGTTCTATTGCCATGGCTGGCAACCAGTCTACTGCAGAAAGTGGTGGCAACCTGCTGCGGGATAGGCTTCCGCACTGTCAGTCATGTCTTTTTCGAGACATGATCGCCCAAAGCATGTATCACGTGTGGCACTTGACTGACTGACTGAATATAATAGTTGAAAACATGATTAAGGCTTCTACTGGGCATAAAGTGGGGAATCAGTTTTATATTGCTATGAAGTAATAAACTGATCCCCCACTAATTACCACTATCACGTATGGCACTTGACTGACTGACAATTAAAGGTAGTTTATGGCATCTGACACCTCAACTTCATATATAATACTCTCCTATTTGTAGATTTAGTCTAAGTACAGCTATTGATAGTCAATAATTTCTGGACAAACATTAGTCTTCCAGAGACTGACTTTTTTGTACATAAGACTCCTATGGAGATTTATTAAATATTTCTGTTGTGTGTGAAAAGTTCTACAAGTGTTTTTTTTTTTTTTTCAAGTTGCAACTTTTAAATAGGGAAACAGTCTGTACACGCATGAAAATCTCTGAAGAGCCATGGTGGGGCACCAAGCAATTTTTATTGGCACACAAATTGTGTAAAACTCAAAGTAGCAAAGTATGTTGCTAATATTGAGCAATTGGCTAAGACCATATTACAATATTATAGAATTAGTACATGTGTGTTGTGGTGCTGTGGGTATCGTCTTGGAACGACAAATCGGGGGGCCGAGTTTGAATTCCAGTTGGGTTCTTTGCATTCACTTGCACGCAGGTGCTCTTGGGAGGGGTGTTAGTCTGTCTCTTCCCTCTAGTTCTGGGTTAAATGATAGGACAGTTTGGGTTCTATAGCCTTGGCTGGCAACCAGTCTACTGCAGAAAGCAATGGCAACATACTGCGAGATAATCTTCTGCCCAGTCAGTCATGTCTCTGAGACATGATCGCCCAAAACGTGTATCTCATATGGCACTTAACTGACTATAATAATTGAAAACCTGATTAATGCTTCTACTGGGCATAAAGTGAGGGACCATTTTTATATTGTTATGAAGTAATAAACTGATCCCCCACAAATTACTACTTAATAATATAATATATCTCTTCCCCCTCTAGCTATGAATCAAATAATAGGATAGACTGGGTTCTGTAGCCTTGGCTGGCAGCTGGTCTGCCGCAGAAGGCAATGGCAACCAACTGCTGGATAATCTTCTACCCAGTCAGTCCTGTCTCTTTTGAGACATGATCACCCAAAACGTGTATCACGTATGACACTTAACTGACAAAGGTATTTCATGGCATCTGACACCTCAACTTCATATATAATACTCTCCTATTTGTAGATTTAGGCTGTTGATGGTCTATAAGTTCTGGACAAACATTAGACTGCCAGGGACTTCCATTTTTGTACATAAGACTCCTATGGAAATTTATTAAAGATTTCTGTTGTGTGTGAGAAGTTCTACAAGTGGTTTGTATTTTTTTTTTTTTTTGTCAAATTGTAATTAATTACTATCCTGTAAGAATTCTAATGAATCTTCCAAATTTCATCTCAATAAAGCAAATGGAAGTATTGTCTCTGCTATTATCTGCTATTTCATTGAGCAATTTCTGAAATGTATGCTCTGAGATTTACATCGTCAGAGCTCTTTTGACTTAAAAGCACACTGTATCTGTATTTTTTCTCATCATGCTCATCTGCTTTTTTTAATAACCACATTCAACCTGTGAATCATGCTACGATTATGCTGAGAGGATATTAGTTATTTGATGTGCATCAACTTCTATCAAGGAGACAAGGAATTCAGCTTCCTCTTGTTTCTGTGACAGAAAGTAGTAGATGCATGTAGATTAAAGATGACACTTTGAAAACAAGCTTTTTTATAAAAATTGGGGCAGTCGAACATGAATTGTTGTGACTGTAGAGTAAATTATATCCTTGTTGAATGCTCAGCAGGTCACTTTGTCATGTTAAACATGATCGGGTTAAGGGCCTCATCCCTTGTTCCCTGTTTGGGATGTGGTTTCTGGCTTTCTCTTTGCAAATTTTCTCACTTTGCTTTTTTTTTCAATTGGAGTAGATAGATCTATCTATCACCCGGTTCACACTCCACCCATGTCTATTGAACAGGTTGAGAGGCATCCTTGTTTCCTGTTTAGGATGTGGTTTCTGGCTTTCTCTTTTCCAATCTTCTCACTATTATGTAGCCCCCTGCACATCAGTGGCATTATTGCCTTGCTCGGGGGGATATGATTAAAAAAAATAAAAAAAATAAAAAAAAATAACTGGAAGGAATAGATGGATTAATACCTTTCCCAAGGGTATTTGTGCGTAAATGAATGCAATGAATTCAACTGGAATTTGAACTCAGCTCCTCGATCTCTCGTCCCGAGCCGATATCCACTGCACCACAACGCACATTCTATGAAGACACAGAGAAAATGTTTATAGCATTAACTATATTATTTGTTTGAATAAATTTACTTTGCTTAACTTTATGTTGAGCTTTTTGTCCCTTTGTTGATGTTGTCAGTCATAAGTATCACTTTTCCAATTTCATCTACTGACCCCACCTGTTTCTTAATTGTCACAAAAAGTAGTCTACTACTATGATGACTTTGTCGGATCTTAACATGCTATGAGTCAGATAATTACTATATATCCAGGATACTCTCATTATCAGTTCTTTCTTGAAGCAAGTATTACATGTGAAAAGTTCAATTTGTGTTGATTTCAAGAAACCTTTAATGATTGTGTTCAGTTTGTGACTTTAGAGTTTGAATTATGTGAACCTGTGTTTTACCAATCATACTGTAATGTTAGTAATGTATGATAAGAATATGAACATAATTTTTTCTATATCTAAAAGAATACTTAATTCACTTCTAGACTCCATCAAATTAACCTGAGAACACTATGGGTATATAGTACCCAGGGTAAATGATGCCATTTTAATTACAATTTTCAGTACCTGATTTTCTTACCTAAATAACAATTTTTTCAGTTCCTATTAATGTTAACTCAAAGTACAAAGTTTGAAGTGCCGGCATGTAAAATATTTTAAATAAAGATTTATATTTAATATTTCTTTGGATATTTTCAAAATCAGGTATGATATACTCATGGTGAGTAGTGGTGTAACTTTAATTGATGGTTAGTGCTCCAGGGTTAATATCAGCTGAATGGAAGGTATGTGGTTTTGGGTCTTTCTTTGAAAGTTCAGTCTTCTTCTAGTAAGGGTGTGGGGAATTTTTATTCTTCCCATGTAGCTTGGGTCTATATAATTTCTGGTTATCTTGTATGTGTATATCTTAAGTTCAATTTGTTCCTTGTCCTTCTTCATGTTGGTGCACTCATCAAAATACTTTAAGGCCCAATTTTACATTTGGTGGCTTTAAGGTCAAACTTTAGGGCTCCTATTTTTGTTTTCTTGTTATTTTTTTAGGGTGGACACAGGATATATTGGGGCTACTACTGATCAATTCTTAGTTCAAGATTCCTGATAAACATTAAATTTGTTTCAAACATTTAGTATTTATCGACCTGAATCAAATACTGCACATAAAATCGGCACCACCATTTGATATAATTATTTTATTAATCATGATCTAATCCACCTTTTATTGTTCCATTATTTAATCCTCTTTTGTTTATCATCTTATTTTGAAGTTGATTTCATCTAATCCTATTTTCATTATCCTTTAATCCTTCTTGAATTATCATTTCTTTTATACTTATTTAATCCGTGCTTAATCTTTCTCTTATCATATGACCCTCAAATTCAGTTAATCTCTTTTTGATCTTGATCATAAAATGACATGAAACTGCATTGTTTTTCATTGATATTGTCATACTCTGTCAAAACTCCAATTCTTTAACTTAAACAGAAGTGCTCACTTTGACATCCACAGTTCATATGATAAAAACAGACCTTAACTTTGCCCAGCTCTGTATACCCACTTCTGGAATATCACCCCAAAATACCGGGGCTATAAGACATCTTTTCTGACTAATCAGCAAAAGGCACACATGATTTTCACAGTAGCCATTTCTGAGCCACTCTGACTATAAAGCTATGAATGCAGATCAAACTCGGCTAAAATTAACAACAGACCTTCATAGCAAACAAGCTTATACGGAGGTTAACAGGTTGTGTGTTTGGGTGTATTTCAGGTGAAGGTGTGTGTTTTCAATATGTAAACAAAGAAGATAGACGCCTATAAAAACATGAGTTTCTGCTATGGACGTTTATTGCTTTTATGGTGATTGTACTGAAACATACTTCTTGATGTTTTTGGGGTATGTCCATTTTCTTTTTTGTTCCAGAACTAAGTTAGGATAACAATGGTTAAAGTGGTCAATCTCAAATCAGCTTTGTGCTGAGTTAGAATGACCAATTCACTTAATGAATAGTGCTGCTAAAACATGTCCAAACAGTTTTGTTGGAAAGTTGAAAAAGAAGGATTCTGTCTTTTCTGGAAGTGGGATCATAAAATTGCAAGTGTGACCAGAAACCCATTTTGGTTTCTTTATAACTTGCATCATGGGAAAATTAATTTCTTTTTTATTCTTTATTCTTATTTTATTTATTGATTTTTATTTCATTTTCCTACACTTAACTGACTATGGTAGACTAACACAGCTGCCCAAGCAATCAGCAGCAATTCCAAGGCACTCCCATCAACTGTAATGCCTTTGTTCAGCAAAGAAACCAGTAGCAGCAGCAAAGACTAACTCTTGACTACTATAATGCAATAATTCATGGAATATTTCTTCCATTCGCCTTCATACACAATTCCATATGCATACTGATGTTCTCCCACAAGACTATCTTGCCTACTACCTTGTGTTATCTGAATGTACTTTACAACTAATATTCAATACCCCAGAACAAGCAAATAATTAAACTATATAAACTACGGGGAAATTGAAGCTATAGGGAGATGGTTAATGTTTATTTTTGAATCGGCCTTGTGTCAAACATAACCAAACTCCCTACAACTTAGGATTTATTCATAATCATCAGAAGGTTGTAGATTGGAATGTGTAGATTTGTGAAAGAATAAAAGTATACCTTTTGCATGTTTGAATACAAATTTATTGATAGAAAAAAATAGAAGTTAAAAGTTCATGAGAAACAAGTAATGAGTTAAAGGTATCAATAGAGTTTGTAGTAGTAATTTGTTGGAAAGAGTTTATGTGTAAGCAGGCAGGAACATATGTGTGTATGTATGTATAAGCATTTGTTGGGTAGGAGTGCTTTGAAGTATTCGCTCAGTCTTAAACGGTTCCACATGGTTATCAAGTATACGGGTGAACAATCAAGAAGAAGAAGATGAGAGGTGAGAGAGAAAGAGAGAGACAATAATAATAACGATCACTTGATGTTTGTCAAGGGTACGTGTTAATTGCTTGTCATTTCTTAACCCTCTGAAGTTTTTGTATGTGTTAAGCAAAATTTGCAATTCGAGAAAATTTGTTTATTTCTAACAATGAGTCAGATTTCAATTTTTAAATCTAGAATTTGTTTTGTTCACTACAAAATAAAAACTGTTGTACTTATTTCAATCATGCCTTATGCCATTTGTTGTTTTGTCACATTTATTTCTTGTTAATGGTAAGTCCGCTCTTATAATCTCATGTTTATTTGATTTCAGTGAAGGAAAGAGAATCATTAAATAAAAGCAAATGAAAGAAAAAGTGCAAATTCTATGAATTTGGAAATTGGTTGAAACATTTGAAAAGTAAAATTTGCAAAAATTCTTGTTATTCTTAGAGAATATGAATTTTTTGTTCAAAATGAATTAAAATTTTTCTGCTCTGTTTGTACAAATTATTGAAATTTATTTTTAGTAATCATTAAAAGTGTTAATAATAATATATATTATTATTCATCTATCAATGTTTCCATAAAAGATTTAATTCTGATAAGTGAGAAAATGCATTTTTAATCTTTTATTTTAAAATTTTAAGAGAATTTCATATAATTTTTAAAAACATTATAAGCTAATTGTTTTGTGATATTTTTTTGCCTGAAATACTTTTAAAATAAACTCTGATATTTAGAATATCATAGAATTATAAAGTATCATTTTAATAAATTTGAAAATAATGAATTTTTATAAAAATAACTTTTATACAAATATAAAGAGTTGAAAAAAAAAATTATTTTTATTTCTTTCCTGTCAAGTTATATTATAGTGGGTAGTTGGTTATCTATTCTTTTCCTGTTGTAGTAGGAGTCCGTTCTAGTTAAGGGTAATTGTATACTGTTGCAGGTTAACAGAATTTGGCCTTGTGGTAGCTAGCCCACTATAAGTCATGAAATGATTATAAAATCAAGAGAAGCAAATTGAGTTGAAAAATAACATTTTATATATACACATATCAATTAATGTTTTTACAATTATAATAATACTTGAATATATGTCCAACGGAGGTTAAAATGTTGATGGCAAATAATAAGCTGAAAGAGATTTAAGGTTTAGGAATGTGGTGAGCGTGTAAAATGAGGAATGTCTTTGATGTAGTCGCTCCTTAGGTCAGTAAGTAGTTTTGAGACAGGGAAGAAGGTAAGGAGAGGTGAAGGGAGGCGAACGTAGGTCAAGGTGATATTGATTACCTTCTTCTGCTCGAGGTCTGCTTGTCTGTCTCCTGGTCTGTCTGCTGGGTGCTTTCTGTCTTGGCTTTTTATATCTGCTTTTTGGATCAAAAGCAGCTTGAATTTGATTCTTGCTTCCCATTGGCTGGTAAATAAAATTTGCGTAGGCTTGCGAAATGGAAATTTGATATTTGATTAATTTTTATTTTTCAACTGGAACATCTGCACAAATCCACCTGTGCAGAGGCGACTTTTGGTCATTTGCTTTCTGGTCGTTATAGAGCAAACATCCGGTCCATTGCTTTTGCTCGGTATCACCACGATATAATTTAAAAAAATATTGCATGAAAAGAAAAAATATACCTCATTGCTAGTTTGTGGCAGCATTTAAAAATTTACAACTATTATATTTGTAGTGTGGGGAGTTGGTTAATGTTTCTTTTGTTTGGCCTTGTGTCAGACTTAACCAAACTCCCTACAGCTTACAGGATTTATGCAGAATTATCATCATCAGAAGGTTTTCATCAGAATGTTGGTTGTCTGTTGGGATGTGTGGATTAGTGTAGAAGAGTGGAATAATAAAATATACATTTTGCAATTTAAAATAGAAATTTATTAAAAGGAGGAATAACATAAGTTGTAGAAGTTAATGTTCGTTGAGAAAGTTAAGGTATCAAGAGTTCATACAAAATGTTCTAATAATTGCTGAAATAGATAAGGAAAAAGAGAAAAAGAACAAGGTGCGACCTGACCTTATCTCCGGGTCGATTTGAAGTTGGTTACATTTTAGATGTGTATCAGCAAACTGCCTCTCCCTGACTGAGCGCCGTGCCCGGTTAGAAACTATCCTTAAATATTAAATTAAGTCACGTGGGGTGGCTCCAGAATTATTTTTTTTTATTTAGCTGTGAAAAAACCGTTTCTCTGACGTATTTTGAATTTTGCGATTTGATCACCATTTAGGATTCAGGGTTCCGCTACAATTTAAAATTTTTATTTGATTAAACTTACCATATTTTCAGAGTTTTGCTCAGGATTGTTTCATTAGATATATAAGCTATCAGTATTTGTTTCTTTTGTATCAAACATTTAAAACACTTTATTATACAAGAACTTAAAACAAACGTATAAAAAAAAAAGAAAACAAAAAAACTGAAGCTTGAAATTATGTTAAGCCTAAAAACTCTGACTCCTGTCGTGGCAGGTAATCGTTTTAGATTTTTTTAGCAAATGGTTTTACTTTTATTATATCTACTAATATAAACACATTTTTAATTATTCTGGAACTTGATCATTTTCTATTTTTTCATACGTGTCAAATGTATATGTACTATTTTATTTGGTTATGATATATTATTTATCAAATATTTGAAAAACTTCCTTAAAGAAAGCTAAAAAGTCGGTCATAAAAAAAGAATAGGGAATCAATCAAGGGAGATAATCGTAGTTGACTTGATGCCACGTAAAAGAGAGAAAAAACTTTAACAAACATGGAAGAAGAAATTCATATTGAAGCTGAACCGGATGAAAATCCTCAAGTTATACAAAACCAAAATCCTGCTTTCTTAGTTTGGATTTTTACGACAGGTATATAATAAATTTTATTTCAATGATAAATAACAAAAGAGGCTTTTTAAAAAGTTTCTTCGCAAAATTGTCACTTTGCATTTTCTGATTTGTCATTCGATTTCAATTTCATCGTCATCAGAAAAAACTTTTTACACTTACTTTAATAAAAATTAAATCAATTTAAAGAAATTTCTTTTTCTATCTAATAATTTTCTGTTATTATCTTTATTCTTATCTTAATTTAATGAATTATTATTAATTTTTAAAACGTGTTGAAAATACCAACTGAATTTGTTTACTTTTGTCAGCAACTGCGTATTTATTTTTTTTCTAAACAACTTTTTAATTTGAAAATATTTGATTGAAATTTGAATCTTTGACAATTTAAAATTTTGATAAAAATTATTTGTGGATAAAGTTCTGTTAAATATTTTTTTTGTATAGGATTCTTTTTTTTTCCCCTTGTTTCTTAAAAACACGAATTTGTGTTTTGAATAAACAACATTAAAAAGGCAAACAGTTTTAATTTGTATAAATTAAAATAATCAATTCCGTTTTGTTTATTTACAAACTAAAAATAGTTACTTCGTTTTGATGAAGTTTGGCATATTTATTTTTTCTTAGTTTCATTTTGAATTAATTTTATCATATCGCTAACAGTTTCACTTTTGTTGCCGACAAACAGAATTTGTAAACATAATTTTTTTTAGTCTTAAATTAGAAAATTAATACTAGTCCTAAATAGTTGTTTATAAAAATTTAAATTCTAAATAAATATTTATTTTGGAACTGATATCTTAAACACTTAAACAGATTAACTTGATTTTTGTTTTAAAAAAGAAATTTGCATTTCTTTTTTTTTTTTTTTTTTTGAGGGGTGTGTACCAGAAAATATTTTTTAATGAATTTAAAAATGTTTATTATTTTGAATGAAACCTTCATTTATTTATATTTTTTTTAATGTTTTCATTTAACTTTCAGGTTAAAAGAAATCTGAATGAATGAATTGCTGATTGATTAAGAACTGTATTGAAATATTTGGAATTGTAAACATTAAACAATCTCTGGAATTTTAAAATTTTGTTTAAAAACTGAAACATACTTTGAATTTTGAAATACTTAGGGTTGTACTTGTATTTGACTTTGTACCGAAAAGAATTTAAACGTTGGTGGACCACAATACACACACACAAAAGTCTTGAGTAGAAACGGAATCGCCAATTTATTGAATGTAGTAAAAGTAAAACTAAGATGCGAAGATATTACGAAGAAAACGAAAACATCGTCCATGTATTGTAGATGAATTGAAAACAGTTGACCTGGAGAAATTAAATATATTGTTCATAATGAACAATATTTAATTTCATACTATTCGGAGCAGATTTTCAGGAAAATGGTCTCGTAATTTAAAAAAAGTTACATGATTTATATTTCCCAATGAGTCCTGCATTTAATTAATAAAAAAAATTCGTATGATAATAATATATTTCTTAATTGGAGTGTGGGTGGAGGTAACAAATATAACAAAAATTTTACTAAGATTTTCTGAAAATGATAATTGCATAAATAATTTCATTCATTTGTGAATAAGTCCTGAAAGTTTCATTAAAATCAGATAATTAGTTGATTTTTATAAGAATTTAAAAATTAATGTGTCTTTCAACGCCAAAAAACAACTTGCGTAACGTTTTACTTTTTTTTTTTTGCTTAAGTCCCAGTAAAACACACAGTATATGAATCACTGATGGAAAACAAAAAAAAAAAAAAAAGAATTTTTAAATAATGACAACAAAATTTAATCTTTCCTATTAATAATAATAGCATAAACATTTTAATGATAAAACTTTGTTTTTATTAAGTTTGAGTCCTTTTAACTGTTAAAAGAAATACATAGCATGATGTTAAATTTTTTTTTAACATCATGCTATGCTGTTGTGGGGGATTTGGTATTTGCTGGGTTGTATGCGCTTCCGTATTTTACGGGTCTGGCTCTCAGATTATTTCCCCCACAAATACAACACTCTGTTTTACAATCGCGCAAAGTGAAAGGAACAATTTACAACGGACATTAAACAACAAACAATTTATTACGTGAAAAATAAAATGGTACGTGGAAACAAATAAAATACATGATGCGAAAATTGCCTTTGGGAAAGTAAAACTTGGCAAGAAGTTGAATTTGTTCAAAGATGTGTATAAGTTTACATTAGCAGAGTCCGTAATAAGTTTTTCCTACTTACATTTAGTTCATTGTCAGGTGGCGACAGCGTGTCGCGTTGCTGAATGAAAGTTCGCCAGTTTTTCCTTTTCAAAGTCCTCGGAGCTAGGTCATGAACTTTTGGCGTGGAAGAAATGACTTGGCCGGACAAAGTATCGGTGGCATGCGTACTTAATGGCTAGCTTGGTGACTGACCTTTTTTTCTCTAACTGTGTGTATTATATACATTAATAGGGGATCAACGAATCTTCCTAACATTAGGGTGTGAAAACATTTATTGACCAATCAGATTTATTATTTTACTATTTTGTTTTGGGGCCTAAATATTTTTGTGTTAATTTACTTCCGATCCTATTTTTCTAGAATGTTCTTATTCTAAGTTTTTAGCTGATTGGTTGAGAAATATAAAAATGTAATCTAAATTCTACTGCCGTTTTGATCCAATTTTTCTAGAATGTTTTATTGTGATTTCCTGTTGCTTATTTTAATAGAAAAAAAAATGTATCCCATACTGTCTTTTTTTGGCAATTGCGTGGAGGTGCCTCAAATGTGCATTAAAAGTTTTAATAGATAAATTTTTGATGAATTTTAAATAATATAATTTTTGGATATCATATTTTGAAGAAGAAAAAATTTCGATGAATAATGAATTTTTAGAAGAATTGTTTTTAGTTTTTTTCTTTCTAAAAGTTTCAAACTGCTTTTAAATTTCTTTCTTTTAGTTACTTAGTATCTTCGGTTATTATTAATTCATTAAAAAATACTTTATTTGCAAATCGAAAATTCAAAAGCTTAAATCATTTAGAATTAAGATTTTTAAAATAATTTCTAAATTTTTTTATTTGTGTTAAACTGCACATTTTCTTTTACGATGGAAACTTACAAGAGATTTATTAAAAAAGTCACACATTTCAAGGGTTGTTCCCCTTACGAAATGTTAAATTGGGTTATGTCAATTTTTGGTCACTATACTTTCAGAGTGATAACAGGTGCTGTCATTGCCTACTTGAAAGGTCAGTCAGTCGGACCTTTGCGATTAAGAAATAATTCTATTCTAAATTCATGCCATAAACAAGTAATATTTGTTTCAAATCAGATTAATTTAACTATAAATCTGATAATTTTTCCAAAATAATGAGTGAGAGATGCATATTCTATTTTTGTAAGATTTTTAAAACCGAGACATAACTTTTGTTTACAAACGTGTTAATTGCTCAAAAAATGGCTGAAAAATTGAAAATTTAAAAAAAACTCTCAAAATTTTAGATCCCAATGAATATAATTTCTGTTTGAAATACACCAGAGTATTTTGCTTAGTGGAAATTTTTAATTTAATCATTTAGCGTTCAATTAAGCTAAAATTAAAATTTCAAGAAAAAGTTTTTTTTATTTTTCAAAATTCAACTTAAAACTTAGGTATCAAAAATGGAGGGGAGATACCTACCATAAATCCTTGAAATGTAACTATAGCATTTTATAGACCAAAAGACATATTCAAAGAGGTCAAAAGATGCTACCACTGCTGTTCACACTCCACCCACATCTATTGAACAGGTGAAGAGGCTCATCCCTTGTTTCCTGTTTAGGATGTGGTTTCCAGCTTTCTCTTTTCCAATCTTTTCACTCTTACGTAGCCCCCTGCACATCAGTGGCGTTATCGCCTTGCTTGGGGTGAAATGATTAAAAAAAAAAAAAATCTTCTTCTCTCATAGGTATCTGGTGGTAGGCTTGTAGAAGGTCAATTTTGAAAAATATATTTTTCTTACTTTAACAGAAAGACTATTGATATTCAGCACTGGATATCTATTAGGTTTTGTCAATACATTTAAATTCCTGTAGTCTCTACAGGCACGTGACTGACCAGGTATGGATTTTGGAACCATGTGATGACCAGGGAGAGTTTATCTTATGATTCTCACTTGGCATAGTGTAAATTTCTCTTTAACTTTCTCTTCAGACATTTGTCTCATTTTAGCATAGGTGGGTGAACTATCACCTGTATCTATGCTATGTTTGACTTTTGACAGTGATAGAGTAGGTGCTTTCATTCTTGGTGTAAATAGTGTTGGCAGGTCTTGGAACAAGGGACGTCCAATTTCTGGGAGAATATCACTGTTATTGATTGATATTTGGTGTATGGGTCATTCAACGTGCAAGTAGTATTTGGTATTTCGGTCCACCACTCTTTCATTTTTACAGTTCACTAGCAGCCCATAGTGTCATAGAAAGTCAGCACCCAGCACTTTTACAATATTAAGAAAAATTTTGGCAGAAATATTTCAATTAATGAATAATCAGCAATAGAATAAGGAATGGATTCTAAGCCAAATCTAAATCTCTTCTAGAACTCTTTATTTTCAGATGTTGGAATCTTTACCCAAGCAGTACTAGCAAATAGAGACCATTATCTAAAATCTGTCTATATTTCTGAGATGAGGTGAAGATTCTAACTATTTCTTTATCATCATGACATTTCGGTCATTGTATGCTCCAGCCTTCTTCAATTAAGTAAATGGTTCAATTTAAAATTCCAACATAAATGAAGAGGGCCAGAGCATACAATGACCAAAATGCTGTGGAATTAATAATAAAGATGAAGACAACAGTTCAAACAATGTAAATATTTGATTTTCTAAGTACCGCTTAGATGTGGCCGAAAGTGCAGGTTACTCAGTGAGTATCGAACTCACTACTCAGCTGTAATTGTTTCTAATGAGACAAGCTTGCTAACCATTACACCATGTCAATGTGCCCCCAAACAATGTAAACTAAACCTTCATCTGTTCTTACTACAATATTTGGTGAGATAAAATTTGCTGTTCCCCTTCAAATTTGTGATTGACTGATGTTCATATCAAAAGTAAAAGGCAAAAAAAAAAAAACAACTAAATATAACTTTGTTTAGGTCAAGTGTCATGGGGACTATTATTTAATCTTGCAATATTTTTATGTATAAGTAACCAAGTTGAAGCAATTTCTGTCAGATTATCTTCACCCTATGTATTTTCTACACACTCTTCGCCTTATGAATTTTCTGCACGCTCTTCGCCCTATGTATTTTCTGCACGCTCTTCGCCCTATGTATTTTCTGCACGCTCTTCGCCCTATGTATTTTCTGCACGCTCTTCGCCCTATGTATTTTCTGCACGCTCTTCACCCTATGTATTTTCTACACGCTCTTCACCCTATGTATTTTCTACACGCTCTTCACTCTATATTAAAACTTGTTAAAAAGAAATATGTTGGTTCTATTAAAACTGATAGAACTGTTTGAAAAAAAAGTGTTTAACCAAGGTGTTTGTATTGGGTTAGCCCAAAAGTTAAATTGATGTAAAAGTAAGATTTTAAGAGGTTTTTATATTAACTTTATTGAACAATATTTGTGCTCTTTTGTTCATATGTCTGCCATGTTTTTTTGAAATTTTTCAGAAATTTCTTTCTGTTAACAGAATTTTGTAAAGACTAGAATAAATGGTGATTTGAGGGGGTAATACCTGATGAATATGGGGAAGGAGTGGAAACTACCAATCCAGGCTGTGATGATCTTTACCTGGTTACCAAAGAAACATGTCTAGTATTATGTTGACAGAATTTAGCACACTTTCTTTTAAACTAATTCTGATACCTTTTGTTGATTGTCACTGTCAATTGGTTTGATTACAAGCCATACTTGTTTGAATCAATTGTTTGGTTCTCTGGTGTGAACTCAGTAGGGAATGCCTTTTCAATTTCAGGCTTATACACAATATCATCTTTGAATTAAAACTGATATCATTTATGTCAGGATTTTTGCCTTCTAATTTGTTTTAAAGTATTCATTTTTCATGGCCTATCATTATTTATTTATGAAATGGGAACTTTTCAGTATATTTAAGAAGGAAGTTGCACACAAATTTTGTCTATTAGGTCATATGTGCTTAATATAGTTGGCTACAAAAGTAACTATACAGCAAGTATTATACCAATATTATCATAGTGGTTTTAGGATTCATTTTGATACTATAATTCATGAAAATTATATTTTTTATTTTCATGATTTTTATAATATATATGTAATAATCATTATTTTATCATAATAATAGTAGATATTTGGCAGGTGAAGAGGAGTATGTGAATAAGAGGGGCAATTTGAACATTTGAAGAATTAATGTTTAGTATTGATGTTATAATCAATAAATTTTGTACAAACATTTTTATTACTGTATACCTACTTTTGCACTTCCTGTGTATGTGAAAGCCACACATTAAATGAGCTAAGTTGGTGTGAATAATTTTCAATGCTTGACATAAATGTTTTAGATAAGTTGGCTTTTTGTGTTATAACATTATTTTCAAGTCATGTTGTGATATGATCACAATCAGTCTAAACTTGTGTACCCAACCCCAATGTATCATGAAATATTGCAAACTACTTTTGATACATTTTCTATAAAGAGCACAAATCTTCAGACAGATTTTTACTATATAAAAGGCCAAAAATATTTTTTATTTTTTTCCATAGTGATATGACAGCTGTTGTAATGCAGTTCTGTATGTCACTGCACCAACTGTGATCACATCCAAGGTCGGCTGTATGTGAATACACTGGCACTCATTATGTTCCTCAGATTGGTCTCAATAACCAATATTAGAATAGTGATTGCCGTCAAAAAGACAATTGCAACAAATGCATTTCAAATGACCTGATGGGTAGGGAATTTGCAAAAAACAAAAACACAATTTCTCACTTAATTGGCAATGTTTTCTTTCTGCTATGAGAAAGCAAACTTTTTTTGTTTTACTGACTTCTCACTCAGTTCTGACCATGGAAAATGAACTACAACACACTCACTGCCTGGCTGTTTCACTGTCTGGAGAACCCAATACACTTTTTGGTCCACTTGTGTTCTACCCACTGGGAAGGGGGACCACCCAGACAGGTTTTAAGTGGTCAGTTTTTCAAAGGCTATATAAAATCACTAATAAAATTTTATATTCAACAATGCAAAGGTGGGCTGGAAACAAGGTTCCTGAAAAACCTTGGTCATTAAACTGAGTTAAAAAGAATCTGTTTATTTATCTCCTAAGGATGTGTGAAGAATTGTATTGCTACAAATTTAATCTTTTTCAATGAATTTAAAATTAGATGCTCTTAATGCCATCTAATGGCAAGAACAGAATCAACTTTTTGGCTAATATATAAGCACAAAAAGTTTGTCAATTTAACTGAGCAGGCTCATACTGACTTTGGGGTTTTGTGTTATCACTTGTTAGGGCAAAGTTAGGGTAATTTATACTGAATCATTTATAAGTCTTTTTCCAAATTCACAAAATTTTCATCCTGCCACAACTATAAAATCTAAACTATTTTTACCATGAAAGTTACAAGCATAATAATAATAATATTTTTAGTCCAAAATTACACACATTGTAATCATGAAGTAAGATTAAGATTTTTTAACTTAATGTTACTCCTAAATCACTCCATCCAATCCTTAAACTTAGGGCAGATAATTGTGATTTCTAACTTTTATTAGAGTTATATTTTAAGCATGAAATGAGATTCAAACTTAAGAACTTGTTAAACATTTGCTGTGAATAATTGCAGCCACATCTGTTCTTGTTATATATTTAAAGATTCATGATAAAATCTAAAGAAGATTCTGCAATTATTGCTCCTAACATGGCATCTTGACTTCAGTCACTTTCCCACAGCCATAACATAGCTTCCTTGTGTCTGTTCTATGCTAATAGTTTCTTCTATTATGCTTTTCACTTGTGGAACTCTCTCAGCTTCTTGGTTCCCAATCCATTTTGATATTTCAAAATTTAAATCTGATATCAATTGTTATCTTCTGTCTTAATTCTTGTTCTTTTATTGTCTTTTCTCTAATAGTATATTTTTCTCATATTATCTAACACTCAGTAACCCCTTGCATCTTAGTAGCTTTATTACTTAGTTTGGAGTGAAATGATTAAAAAAAAGCATGACAAGGCTCAGCTAAAATTACCTGATAAAGAACAATGTATGTTTTATATATATTGTGTATTTGGGTAACAATCTCTCTTTTATACAGGTTTCATTAGAAATGACAGACAAGGTAATATTATTAAGTTTTTTATAATTTTTTTTTTCAGGTGTTCGTATAATTTTTTTTCTTTTCAGAACTCAAATTATATAAAAATTGTCCAAAGGTTTAGTACTTTTGAGTGCTTTCAGCTATACTTTTAGCCATTATCAAGAATTAATTTCATTACTAATAAAAAAGAGAAAGCCTACACTTGATAACATCAATTATGAACATGATAACATTGTGCTTATCGTGTTCGGAACTTAACATACACAAGACTATATGCATAAACTTTACACACATTTATTTGCAAGTAAAATAAAATTAATTCTTGATAATGGCTAAAAGTATAGCTGAAAGCGCTCGAAAGTACAAAACCTTTGCACAATTCTTATACAATCTGAGTTCAAAAAAAAAAATTATATGAACACACGAAAAAAAAAATTATATAAAAAACTTAATGATAATACCTTGTCTGTCATTTTTAATAAAAACGTGTGTGTGTGTGTGTGTGTGTGAATTTTATCTTGAGTACTAGTGATTGTTTTCAAACCAATGTTTTAGTCATACTTTGCATTTGAACCTGCCATAAAATTAAAAAATATTAAGCTTATCCTAACTCAAGGCTCCAATAGGAAGATATCCACTGAAGACTTCAACTATTAACAATGGCTTGTTAACCATCACTCTCCAATATATGCAAACTTAACCAAAAAACATATTCTCATTTTCATTTTGTTGCTGAATATAGAAAATGAAGAAAGAGTATCTAACATTGATGTTAAACTTTTAATTTCATGTTGATTTTCTGAGAAACGATGAACAAGTGAATTTTTTTAGTTTAAAAACTTGGAAACTGTGATTTTTATAAATTTTTTTTTATATGATCCTCGGTTGAGGTAACAATTTTATGAGAATATTGTTTTCTACACAACATTAATTCTAAATTATAACAATTTATATAGTGGTAAAAAAATCTTGAAATTTTAAATTGAACAAGAGTGGTTCTTTTTTTCCACAAGAACTTTGTTTTTTTTTCTTTTGCATTATCTCCCTTTACATCTTTGTTGAAATGATTTTTAAATCACTGACCACGAACACGTGGTCAGTGATTTATAAAAAAAAAACAAAAAAAAAAACGAATAAGCAAAATGAATGCTTATCCCATAAGATATTTCTTCTTTCATAAAACATAATAAAAAAAAAAATGAAAGGTTTGAATATTGGAAAATGTTGTACAGCATTATTCATTTTAACTTGTTTTTTTTTTCATTTTATTCTGCGATTAGTTTTGAATTTTATTAATTTTATTTTGTAGGGAAATTGTTCCTTGAAGAATATGGCTGGTTTCTTCTGTTTGGATTCATTATTTTAATGCTTCTGATCAATTGGTTGCAACCTTATTTTGTTAAATGGTGGCAGAAACGAGAGGACAAAGTATTTTATTCCAAATATGGTAAGTCAGAAATCTTCTTAAAACATTTGTAGATGATCGAGCAATATATGCAAAACTTGTAAAAATGAAGTCAAATTTGGCTGCATGCATATAATATTTTTGAAGATAAACTCTAGTTTGATGTTTCAATGTTTTTTCATCAGATTTATTTTGCATCAATGTAGAAGGAACTTTTTCTTTTGTCTGCTCAATTTATCAAATAGAAAAAAAAACAGGAAATCCTATTTCTCTGGCCCCTAAATAGACAAAGTGTAATTTACAAATCTCTGCTTTTTCTGGTTCTCATGTTAGACCTACAATGCTCCTGACTGTAAAAAATATATTTTAATTTTCTTTGCCTCTCTTGTGTAATGACATAATTCATAATGTTGCTCTCCTTGATCATAAGAAGAAATTTATATGGTCATATAACCAGGTTTTTTTTTTAATATTATTTAAATATTTAAAAAAGCATTAGAAAACACTTCTATGCCAACAAATTAATGAAACTATATGTGTATTTCTTACTATCAATATTAAAACTTTTCCTGAAATTGATTTGGTTACTGAGAAATAAAACTGATGTTTCTAATTTTTATTCTTTTTATGATTTTTTTTTCTTCCAACTGTTGCGAGATTGGAAAGTATTATAATTTTCATGCCTCTTGCTACATTTGTCCTGCAAACAATATTTTGCAGACTAATGTGAGTCTGGATAAAAAAAAAAGGACACAAAACCAGGAATTCAAACAACAATTAATAAATGTATTAAGAAAACCTGTTACAGAAGGATGAAGAAAGAAACGAAGTTGAATTTATGAACAGTTCAATACAATCTTCAGTCTGTGACTCTGAAGTACTTAGATGCCTTGTGTCTATCAAAGTAGAAAGCGACATGTGTTTCCGCTCCAAAAGTCAAAGGGAAAAGAGAAAAAACCTTTCAAATATTGCAGCACCTGTGATTATGAAGGGGCGGTAATCCAACACAATTTCCATTTTATACAAAGTTTTGAAGTGTTTTATAAGAAACAAATGAAAATAAATCTTTAAAATTTATGGAGAAACAATAAAATTTATTTATATTTTATCAACACATGTGTATATGGATAAAAAAAAGTGATTTTTATACATATCTTGCATGTCTCTACCTGTTTGCGATGAACATAGAAAAATGTAAACCCACAGTAGAAAATTCAAGTCATATTCAGAACCCACAGGTATTTTACTGTAAGCAATATTTAACAATTTTCATTATGTTACTTCAGACTAAACTTGGGATGTTTCATATACTTTTCGGAGTTTGTTTAAAGGTAATTTATCTATTGTCATCATTGGTCATTAGATATGCCATTTTTTTTTCATTTCAGATATCCTATATTTAAAATGTTAAAAAAATTTATTGCTGTACTTTAATGATCTTTTTATTTAAAAATTAACTCTTAGCTATCAAAAATTAAACTGTAGTCTTTAATTACCTAAACTATATGTAGACATTAATATGACAAAGTGAAAGTTATTTTATACTCGCAGAAGTACCTGGGTTTATAGCTACCTGAAATTAATATAAATCACACAAGTCAATTTAAAAAAGATGTTTTAATGTTTGCTTAGTTTGTTAATTATGAGTACACCAAAATTGTTACATCTAAGGAATTCAGAAAAATGTTTTATTTTACTTTTATAAAAATTTACAGAAACTCAAATATTCTCTTCTGGCAAATTTGAAAAAAAAAATTCCCAAATACTGTACTGGTTTCCAAATACTGTACATAAAATATTTTTAATCAAGAATTTTTTTCTCTGTGTCAATTGCATAATTTTTTCATATTCTCTGAAAAAGAATCCATCCATATATGCACATTAATTATTTTTTAAGTAACTTTTTTTCTAACATTTATTGTAATACTTACAGGTATAAACTATTCTTAGTTTTCTGTCAAGAGCTAAAAAACAAAATTAAAAAATGAAACAACTGATATTGCGAAAAACAATGAGACTTTGTTTTTGTGTCTCACATCCACTGGAATTTGTTATTCCACTGTTTTTTTTTTTTTTTTTTTTTTTTTTTTTCAATGTTAATTTATTTAACCTGAGATATCATGCATAAAGTCTATAGAAATGAATTCTTAAAAATATCAATTCCCTCTGATGATTACATAGTTGGATTGAATTCTGGCTAAAGAGAGGAAAAAGAAAACAAAAATAACGAAACACTAATCAGAGTTGTATTTTAATGTCAACTGCATTTGAACCTGGTATTTGGAGGTAATTACCTACCCTTACCAATAAGGATTTAGTTTTTTTTAAACTTGGATCATTCTCACACTTAGTAAGGCAGTTTCTGCACAAATATTTTACTTTAATTCTCTAAATTTTTCTTTCTCTTTGTTTAGCTCTGGGAATTTAATTTGTTTTTCTTTTGAGACAAACCATCATCATTTTCTAGTTTTATGATGATTATTATTTGTGGATACAACTTGAAAAAATATTTTTAAGGTTCTACATACTCTGCTCATTATCAATTTTGTCATACATTCACACCATCATTATGATTGGTCATCTGAAATCTTCACTGACATTTCATTTTTTTTTCTTTTTTAATGCATAGATTCTTAGATGTTAATCACAAGTAACTATTTTGGTTCCTAAATTTTGTTCTAAATTCTTTCTTAAAAAAACTTTTCATAGCTTTCAATTAATATTTGCAAATTTGTAACAAAGTTTTCAAGATGGTAAGTTTAAAAAATTTGCAGAAATTAAAATAAAACAAATCTAGAGATAAACTTTTTCTTTAAATTTTACATTTCTTTCTCTTTATTTGTCTACTTATCTAAATCACTTCACATCTATAACTATTAACTCCAAAAGATGTCTATTTTTTAGAATTTTGATTTAATTATTTCCTGTCAACTTTTCTAAACCTGTACATATTTATATTCCCTCCAAAATTAACATTTTTAAACGTGTGTAGTAAAATTAGGTGTCGTAGGATTACATCAAAGGGTTTTTCTTTTCCTTTTTTTTTTTTTTTTTTTTTTAGTCTCTGTAGACATACATTTGTAATTGATATTCAAACTAAAGCTACTGCAAGATCTCAGTAACAACAAAATTTTTACACAATTCAGTCAATCAGTTAAAGGCTGTATAGGATACATGCTTGGGCAATCGTGTCTCGAAAGAGTCATGACTGACTGGTCAGAAAATTTTACCAGAATTGGTTGCCATTACTTTCTGTGGTAGACTGGTTACTAATCAGGGCTATAGAACCCAATTTGTCTTGCTATTTAACCCATAGCTAGAGGGAGAAGTGACAGATTATTGTCTTTTTCAAGGGTATTTGTGCATAAGTAAATGTACAAATTCAACTGGAATTCGAAGTCGGCTCTCTGATTTCTTGTTTTGAGATGATATTCATTGCACCACTATCCACATTCACAATTAGAACATTTAGAACAGAGATTTTCAGATTGTCAAATGAGAAAAAATAATGCTAACTGATATTAAGTAAAAAAAGAAAAAATGAAAAGCTTTTACTACAAAATATTCTAGATTAGTAAATACAGACACTAAAAAAAATTCTTTAACAAGAAACATATCTTTTCAACTTGTGAACAATATCTTAACACAGGCTTATGGCACCATCAAATTGAAACACCCATTTCTGTACAATCTGTCACAGTAGTTAAGCAATGTTGATTCTGGTCAGTGCCTAGATGAGGGACTGCTTAGGAATAACACACGCTGTAAGCTTGGATGTGTAGTTAGTGTAATGGATAATGGTTCAGAATTGTTAATTGGAGAACCAGTTACATTTGGGTTTGTTATATTTACTTACATGCAAATACACTTTGGAACAGTATGAATCCACCTCTTCTCCTGAGTTATGGGTTAATTAGTAAGACTTGTATTATTAAATCATTATTATGTACCCCCCTCCCAAAAAATTCTTACAATCTTAAAATATTTCTGGCTTTAAATAACCTGCAAAGAAATGATAAACTGTAGAAAACAAATCAATCACAATACAACACAATATTAAGTATATAAAATGAATATTGTCTCAGCAGTAGAAGAGTATGACTATTATTATAATTTTACTATGATTACAACTCTTGTTGAACTGCTACCATGATTAGTACTGTTGAAACTAGCTTAGTTAGGCTTGTGTTGAATATATATATATATATATATATATTTTTTTTTTTTTTTATATCATCAGTAAAATTAAAAGTTGGGCCTTGAAGATAAGCAGGAAGCTTGTAATCAATAATGCACACCAACCCAACAGATTACGGTAAAAAAAAAAAAGTTTTATGTAAACCAGCTTTTCACTGGCCAAGTTCAGCTGTTTGAGAGGAAAAGACACACAATTTCTGAAATATATTCCATTCAGGATTTTTTTTTAATTTGCTATATTTGTCTGGGAATAAAGTAAAATATTAAAATCCTCATCTATGAACTAAACAATTTTGTTTTGTGCTAAATAACAATATATTCTAGTAATGTATACAAAAATGAATTTTTGTTTTTAGATAGTACTTTTTTAAAGAAGCAATAATCATTTCCATTTGTAAGTTTCATTGGACAAATAAATTAGATACACAAAATATGTCCAAATTTTACATAACAGATTATAAAACAATGAACTTTTGACAAACATATAAAACTATTTCTAATTTCTTTGTGTCTCGATACCTTACTAATTTGGTATGTATGGTGCGATGGGTAAATTGTCACAATTTTATATTTTTGATGTACGTTATTTGTTTTTGATTTTTGTCAACTGCACAGTATGACAGAATCAGTTTGGCACTGTCTGTGAGAAAAGCACTATGACAATTCATTCTGCCAGAAATTTGGAAACTGCATGCTGTACAGCTAGGCATTCACTTCAAAAGCTCTAATATGAACATTTCAGAGTGCTTAGGTGTAAATCTGAGGACAGTACTGAGGTTTTCAGAAAAAGTTGAATGAGTCTAATAGTGATTATGAAGGTATAGCACCTTGGAAAACTCACTCTGATAGTTTTGATTTATCGCACCCTGTATACAAAGTTTAAAATGAATTTTTAACAATGAAAAAGCTTTCTTGAGGCTTCCATTATAGATTTAATTGAAAGCTAAAGGATTTAAAATTTACTATTTCTAGTAAGCAAAATAGTCTGTGGTGTATTTTAAACAGAAATTATATTGATTGAAATCTTTTGTAAAATTGATAAAATTGGCCATTTTGACACATTTTTAAACAAAATTTTATTCTCAGTTTTAAGTCTTGCAAAAGTAAAATATATATTTCTGAAATGTATTTGAGGAAAATTAGCAAATTTAATGTTAAATTAATCTGATTTGAAATAAATTTTACTTATAGCATAAACTGTTGTATACAAGCATTTCTTAACCCTAAGGTTTTATTTTTCTGATGTATTGATTAATTTATCAATCACCTAACTTGTTGACAAGTTAAGTATGGTGATGCAGAATTGCTAGCAGATGATAAGTTTTATATGAGGGTTTTTTTTACTTTTTTTTTCCTTAAGGGTGGGGAAAACCCTTAAAACACATGACTTTTTAATGATAATGTCATGTGTGAACTTACTTAAAAAAATTAGGATGTTAAACACAAAAAAAATAAATTCTTTTGAAAAATATTTGGCATTGTCAAATAAGTAATTACTTATATAAGCTTTACATATATTTATATAATTAGTAAATATAGTTTACTTAATAACAATATTACCTAAGAGTTACTTCATTGAAACTGAATTTTTTTTCTTCAGGCAATATTGTCATTAATATATATTATTCATAAAAGCAATTAATGTCTTAGTTTTATTCAGTTATTTATTTTTTAATTCAGAACAGGTTTTTCTGATTATGCAAAAAAAAAAACAAAATTGGTGATTTAAATTCTTCAATGAATTCTGCTTTTAACTAATATAGTCACTAAAAATTATAATATATTTCAAGATTTCATAAAATTATGTTAAGAGTTGAAACATGTAAAAAAATAAATAAATATTTTTTACTAAGATTTTTAATAAAAAAAAATTTCAAAAATAATTTCATTCATTTGTGAAAAGTTCTGAAAAGTTCATTAAAATCCAACAATTATTTGATTTTTGCAATAATTTCCAAGTTAATGTGTCTGACACTACAAACAGAGACTAAAATTTGTTATGCTAAAAGTTTGTACAACTGCTGAACCAAGAAAAACAAGTTTTTCAGTCAACATTTTGAATGTTATAAAAAGGATTAAAAAAATTAATTAAATATTCAAAAAAATACTTTGATCCTTCTTCTTGATAATAACAAAGATTTTGATGATAAAACTGTTTTCATTATGTTTGAGCATGTTTTCCTCATGGTATGTTGATTTTTTAGTGATTTTGTGAAGTTACCTATTTTTATCCAATCCACTCACAAATGATCCTTTTTGGTCCTATGTTAGTCTGTTCATTCTTAAAACACTGGTTATACATAGGTTTTGTTGCAGACCTCTTTGAAAACAAACAAATTTAACTTGTAAAACCCTAAAGCCTAAAGAATTTGAAGATGTAAATTTCAGTTAATTGATTGTACTAAGTGAATGGTATATTTTTGTATTTTTATAAAGGTGCTTCATTCAATAATAGTTACAATTGGGCACCTCAATGTGGTGTAATGGTTAGCAAGCTTGTCTCACTTGAACCTATTATAACTGAGTAATGAGTTCAATTTACATTGGGTGCCCTATGCTTTCAGCCTTGTTTCATGTCTAAGCTGTGCTTAGAAAATGAACGTTCACTAACCATTATATTTGAGAAATAGTATTGAAAGATTTATACCCATTTTTAATCTTAACGCAACCATTGACTTTGATAGGAAAAGTATTGGAATAAAATTTTTTTTCTTCAATTTTTTAAAGTTACAGTTTTCAATTCTTGGTATGAAAATGGTATTGAACATAGATTTTTTTTTTAAATGTGCACAGTTCTTGGTATGTTATACAATTTAGTACTTTTTGATTGGTTCCTCACTCTTGCTTTGAGGAAAGATTAAGATTTTTCAATTTAAATGTATAGATGTTTACCCTACTCCCCCACTGGAGCAAGATGTGACACAAGGTCTTTTTTAACATGGGGCAATTTAAATGTATAGTATTTTCTAACATTTGCTGATTTTTCTGGCTTTACATTGTGTCTTCCTCCACTTTTCCCTTGTCTCTCCCTGTTCCCAACACTTAGCAGTGAAATTCTGGCTCATAGAATTCCTAATGTAATTTTAAATCTACCCATTAGCTGTAGAATCTGTTGGTTTGTAAATAGTCTAAAGAAAAATATTTGTGTCTAGATTCTGTCCAATGCCATGATTAAGGATTCTGTTATGGCTATATATCCAAATAATAAGGTTATTGATGTATGCATCTCCTGTGAGTGTGACTGTCTCACTACATAGTCTTCTCTCAAACACACTTCTGTTTACACATGAACACAAGTAAATTGAACAAAATCATCAAACCCAGCCCCAACCCTAAAAAGAAGTAGACCCCAGGTTCACCATCCCTTACCCCAATGTGAAGGATCTCTGCACCAAAAAAAAAAAATAACAATTCTTCTAATTATTTTGATGTCTTGTGGCAGGAACAAAAATATGATGAGTAGAACATAATGATGTATTCACTTTTATAATTACTGCCTACTTGTGCATTTTCAGTCAGAATAGATAGAATTCATTTGTTTCTGAGGAATTTTCAAAAATATGTTTTGTTTTTCTCACACTGAGAGTTGGTAGAGCTTTAGACATCCATTTCTACTGCAGATAAATTTGCAGTTAATGAAAGGAATAAAAGTTGTAATTATGGCAACATTTACAATTTAGACAATGTATATTTTTTCTACACTATTTCATACTTGTTTTCCTGATCTCCAGATGTTGTAAGGTAACTGCTTGGTTTACAAAATTTTTTCAGAAATTTTTTTTTTTTTTAAAGTATTTTTCACTTTCTCACACCTGAATTAGGTTAAACAGACAAGATGATAATTGGTTTGATAGTTAATTCGAGTGCAAATCCAGATCAGTATCTAATAACTAAAATATTAATTTCTATTACTTTTTGAAATGATAACTCTTCTTATCCAATTGCAATGTCTGCTTTTCAGCATTCTTTAATGTGTGCCAAAGGAAATCTTCCCTTGCCTCCTGTTTATGTAATTTTGCTTCTATAATATTATATCAAATGGGGGTAGAGGATGCTGGTAGACTCCTGAGCAACCTTTGTTACCTTACTTACTCCCAGTGAGTCTTTTAGTCCTTGTGTGTGTGTGTGTGTGTATATATATATATATATATATATATATATATAGTTATGAATTAAATGTACATTGCGACACAGAAATTTCTATGTTTCGAGATAGATTCTCATTATCAGGCAATGTTGCAACAGCAAATCTCTTGTGTCGCAATGTACATTTAATTCATAACTACATAATTATATTAAGCTCTATAATACTCATTATATTGAGCACTGTTCATAATAAAATAAATGCAAGAGCACTCAAAATAAAAAAAAAAAAACCTTGAGTCCTCTTCACCTGGAATTATATACACTCGCAGTAAGTACCTTGAGTTACATGGGATGAGAAAAGTATAAATCTGCTTTTAAGTTCTTTTTATACAACCTGCATCTACAGACATTAATTACGGTAGATAACTCTTGTATTTTTTTGAAAGAGTTATTCTCAATGTAAAAATTACTGTGTTGAACTTAACAACAAAAAAATACTTGAAAATGAGAAATTAAAACAAAGATGAAACTGAAGATGTGTGCACAATTTCTTTGACTTTGTTGTGTAGAATAATAAATTTGCAAGGAGTGTGTAAGTTTTGAAACAAAGCAGAAGAAAAATGTGAAAATGTATGTTAATAGAAATCAGTGAGGATACACAAACGGATACACATCTTCATTTTTATTTATATAGATATCTATATATGCAAGCTTGTTTTGGTACTGGATATCTCAGACCGGTACTATGTTTCTTACTCAAGGAGTTCTGTTGCTTAGATTTGATGAGACATGTACCCTCAGGGTATCATGCCTGTATCTTCTTTTTTGGATTATTTGTCTCTTCATTAAGGGTGCTGGAGATAAACATTTTCTGGATTTTGGCATTTTCCATCTGATAGTCGGGAATCTGACCCTTTTGAGTAACTTCAAAGGAAGCTATCCTATTGACAAGTGTTTAATATTGGGGTTATTGTACTGCCACTTTGTGAATGGTTTCTGGACTGTTCAGTATTCTCCAGTGGGTTCTGTCAGTGCCATGTTGAAGGGTACTGTTACGACTGTATCTCTGGACAGTTCAATCCAGGTCATTGATGCATGCGTCTTCTCTCAAACATGTTGCTGTCTACATGTGAACACAAATTGAACAAAATCATCAAAACCAACCTCGAAAAGAAAAAGTAGACCCCAGGTTCACCATCCCCTAAATTGATGTGAAGGGTTTATATTCCAACTTTTCAGAAATTAAATTCAATCTTCTTAAGGCCAAACTCACACTATTTCTGTCTGGAACTGGTATTGAAAATTCTATCCCACTGCGAGATCTCATAATCCTGGCCTACTCACCTCTATTAGCTAAATACAACCACAAAAATTGACACAGGCTCACTGCCTAGAGTAAGTTTCCCTCTGCCAGAGACACTAAAAATGAGGCCTTTGATCTCGCATATATATGCTTCTGTGTAGTATTTATCCACAGTACTACATTTATTTTCACTCTCTTTCATCCTAGGGATGATGAGATTCGAATGGTCGAAAGAATATATATAATTGTTTCATCCCAAACAAAGGAAAAAATTTAGAAGAGAAACTGATACATTGTGGTTACTGGGAAAGCACATGGGGGAAATCCATCACTTGCATGCGAGACTGAGTGATTGAGAAGTTCAGTGTTTGAAATCCAGCAAGATCACTGACAGTTTTTCAGCTGCTTGGCATAATGGGCACTGAAGTTACCAAACACAAATACATTAGTAAATGAGTGAAGGGAAATCACCTTGTCAATATTATCTAAAATACTATCTAGTATACAGCAGTCAGGAGAAGGTGATCGGTAGTGAAAGAAGAGATAGCTTACTGAGTTTAGCAGAGAGAGATTGAGACATGTACGAGCAAACAGGAGATTCATGAAAGATCTCCCTAACCAGAGTGAGATGTTCACTGACATAAACACCCAAGCTATGCATGTAGACATTAAAGTCCTTCCTAAAGAGAGGAAGGTATCCAGAAATTGAGAAGTCAGAGAAGGGAATTGTAGGTTTTATAACACGTTTCTAAGTGCACCCAAGCTAACCCTTCTTGGCCCTCGATTAATCTGCCCATGTGTTTAATTGGTTTCAGACTGGCTGAAGTATGATTGCTTGTTATTAACTGGCTAGGTCAGTCCAGGCTCATGAGAGGATGGTATATAGTTAAAACACAATCCCTGATTCCCACAGGCTGTTAGTCCTTTAGTCCGGGCCACCAGATACAATATTTGGCTTCTTCAGGGCACCAAATATAACACCAATCTGGCCACTGCCACCAGCGAACGGAATATAGTCAGTTCAGCATGACAATGACAGAGATGTAGATTTATATATATTATATTCAGTTTACATACACGTTTACAAGCAAGTTCAAATGTAGGTGAAGCACAAATTAGCAGGCTGGTATTTTAGTATAACTCTCTAAGACTAGCACAAGGCTTCCATATATTTGGTAACTTTACATTACCATTTGTAGTAGCAATTTTCTCGGGAGCAGTGTCTTGCTCAGTCAGCTTGCTGATTTCAAACTGGCTGTGTTCTTCAAACTCATGAGCCCAACTTGGCTAATTTCGTTTTCGACTTCAATTTTATTGAAAAGACACAAAACCGGGGTGGCAAAGTTAGTTACGAGGAATTCAATTGTCCCTCTTTGTGTAAGTCTTACCAGCTTGAAATGAAAATAATATCAGTTATCCATTTCAACTGAGCTCTCAGCCTTGCACCACTGAGGGGAAGAGACTGCCCCTCTCTATTGCTTGCTTATCAATACCCAAAGCTGCAAAACAAGCAGGTGACTGAAGACAGGAAATTCTCACACCCCAATTTGACCTGGAGCCATGCAGTTGTCAAAACAGGACAACAATATTATGTCTACAGTTCTCCAACACAGATTCAACCAATTCATTTAATTTTCCCGACAAAAGTAAACATATTTTCTCATTCTACTCAATTTTAGAGAAATTTCTTATCTTCTAAATCAATAAGAAATTAAATACTAGCCATCTGAAAATAGGGTTACAGGTGGTGGTTGGTTTTTCAGAGAGCTAGGATGTCAGGGGATCTTTTGTAGAGGAATGATTCCACACTGCAAAAGTTGGTATGGATATCACAGATGTTAGAGAAAGAGATGTTGAGGGGGTTTAAGTATTTTTGTTTGGCTAGTTTAGTTTTATATCTTTGATTGTGTGTTGTCATGATTTAGAGTTATTTTTAGTTAATATTTATGAGGATTGATAATAACCTGACTGAGTTTCCCTCAGCTAGCTTTCATATCTGTGGTGACTTCAATATTCTATATAAAGAGTAGGTAATCCACTTGAACAAAACTGAGGAAGAAGGCAGATACAGCAGAGACTTCTCCATCACTTACGAACTAACACTGATCATTGAAGAATTCATCTGCTTTACTAGAGCATCAGGTGAACCTTCTTGACCACTTCCACATCTCCTACTCTGAAAAATGCTTTGCATAAGTTCCCCCACTGAACATCAGACCATTCACTAGTCAGTGTCAAAGTTGATGGGCTGTTTCATAGAATGAGTTTTCACTATATGAAAGTAGACAGAGACAGCTTCAGATTTTACATGACAGAATCTCTTCTTTCAACCTTTTTCAAATTTATTGCTTCCAAAATTGCTGTTCTCATCTCAGAATGAACCCTTTCTAGGGAGAAAAGTTTTTTACTTCCAAAAAACTTCCAGCAAAACCAAACAGCCAGCTCTGGTTCACCTCTAAATGTGCTGCAGCCATAATTCACTGTAATCACTACCTCAATATCTATCACAGGATAGATGGATACTTTCTGCATTCAGAACTGCCTGTAATCACTGCAAAAAAGTTTTAGAAAATACCAGGTGTATCTATGCACATGTGGTCCAGGTCAAGGTTGAAAACAAACAAATTGGATTCCAGGACACTGCATCATGCCACACAAGCAGGAGAACCCAGTCGTGGCTGACAGACAGTTTCTGTGACCACATAACCCCTTACACCTTGCAACCTAACTCTCCAGGTAGCAACCTCCTTGATCATTATTTGTGGGGTGCAGTTGAGCCAGAGACCAACAAAACTCCTTGTAAACACCAAAGATAAACTGAAGACAAGGAGATTATCTGGAAGAGTTACATGAGATTCTGAAGTCATTTGGAGGCCTTGGTTGATGCCAGTGGCAATTTTATTGAATAAATTTGCTCATTAGTATTTCAAGTATATTAAGATGTTAGTTGTTTTTTTTCATTTTTGTGTAATTTATACGACAATTCATCCATCACACCCTGTATTTACATTCAGATTGTTGTTCTCATTTTTTGTTGTTGCATATCACAACAAAGATGAGGATTAGGATAATAGTCCAAATGTAAATAGTGTAAATAATGATAACTCCTCATCTCAGAAATTAAGGCAGAAATGATTTGTTTTATTCTAAAATAATAAATTTAGTCACTTGTTTTATAACTGATTTCTGTGGAAACATGACATCACCACAAGCCTGTATTTAGATCATAGCATACTGCAATGATAACTCTAAGATGTTTCTCTTTTAATCTACAACATTTAAAATAAATAAGTTTCAGTGCTAAACTTCATCACCCAGACGAAGGGTTGCCTAGATATCTCCAACAGAGATCAATGTCTGCAAAGTCTTTTCTGTGTAAGAACTTTTTTGTAACTTCACACACATATAACCGGTTAGTCTTTATACAGTATTTGTCTATATTTCTGAGATGAGGTAGTATTTACATTATTGGGACTATTGCTCTTAGTCACAGGAACTCACTAACGTCTATTTCCACTGGATATAGATGTTGGTTAGTTCCTGTGACTTGACCCAAAGAGTTGTGAGTTCAATACCAGGCTACAGCAGAGGTGAACAAGTAACTTAGAGGGAGGTAACTCATGACTATCAAAAGAGGCTCTATGCAAGGAATGAGGATGATATACCCCAGTGACTGTAATAAAGAGCTCGGTTCAAAATTCCTAGCGCTTGAAGACGGCCAGAGTGTACAACAGTCGAAACGTCATACAAATAGCAACAAAGATGAGGATAATAGTCCAAATAATGTAAATAGTGTAGTCTTTATACATTTATAACTATGAACTTTATTTTACTACTTCAGATGAATTTTTATTCTTGAGAAATTTAAATGTTCACTTTTTCAATATATTTATATTTAATCTATATTCCTGCTAAAAGGAATTTTGACTAATGCTTGACTATATATTTTTTTAATTTTCCCTTGTGCTATTCTCTTGTATATTTTATTACAGTTCTTGTTCATAAATTCTACATCTTTTTAAGTTTGTAATAAATGTTATTAAATTTAAAATTTTCCTAATTTCTGGAGTTGTATTCATTAAGAGGCATAACAATATAATATTTTTTCATAATGTCTTAAACTTAATATTTGTCTTGGTTCTCTAGTAATGAGATATTATTTTTCTTTTATCTCTAAGTTATGTTTTACTTAACCTCCATGCTTCTTGCCATTGGCTTTTCTGACAACTGGCAAGAAGTGCCAGAACCAGGCCTATGGTAATTTAATATTACTAATTTTTGTTATTTACAAATTAAAACTATATTACAAGATATTAAGTTTAAACATTGCTCACTAGTAAAATATTACAATAAAAAAAAAACATAGTTTGCATTTATGAATTTGGTTAAACTAATGTTATAAACTTGGAGTTATTTTTTGGCAATGTTAATGTGTTAAATTGAAAAACCTTCCTTGATCTAAAGACAAAATTTTATTATAATAAAACTTTAATTTTTCATCTTTTAACTTTTACATTATTCTATTTTAATTTTGTTTCTATTATTTTAAAGATTTATGGACTTGACATTCAAGTCTGTTTAGTGTTTTAATCTTTTTTTTCTCAATATCTTTACTGTCTTTGATCTTATATTTTTTTCTTTTTTTTAAGAAGAAATATTTCAGAATCACACCCTCTTTGATAGTAGTTAATTCAATATCATAATTTCTGGAGTCCTGGCTTTTAATTTTCTATTTCCTTTGGATTTATTCTTTTTGGTTTTCATTTCATGACTTTGATTTCATTTAATGTGCTTTCTCTGACATTGAGGCTCCCACCACATAAGAGGCAATGAGACCGAGTTATAAATTTCCCCCAAAATTGAATGTTATACTTTATTGAACAATTTATGCAGTTCAGAGTTGAAGATTGTTTTATCTTACAAGACTGCATTGGTAAGGCAATGAAGAATTAATTTTTTTTTCTTACTAGAGAATAACTTTGAGTCTTATTTATTGCTTGCTCTGTTTCCATGTATACACCGTCTATCCCAGTGAACTCATGATTACTATTCCATGGGTATTTTCCCCTAAACATGGGCAATGGAATGAGAACACTTTATCCCTGTAGGTTAAATAAAGTGTTCATTTCAGAATTCTCTGTAGGCTACCCAGATCAACATACAACTGATCAAGGTACAATTGTCAAAACATTGGGATAACAACAAGGATAAGGACAATAGTCTGTATGTAAATAATGATAACTCCTCATCCCCAAAAATTAGACAAATTCTTTCATTGCTAAATAAAATGCAAGTTGATTCACTTGTCTTTATTCGTGATTAGTAATCTTATATATTGAGTTGTTTATTGCTATAAAAAGAAAATCCTAATCAGGACATGTTAAACATTGTGCAGATGTAGGAAGTTAGAAAATGTCAAACAGGAAATGGAAAGGTTAAATGTCAGCATTCTAGGAGTATGTGAAACTAGATGGGTGAATAATGGAGATTTAACAGGCAATAGATATAGAATCCTATATGCAGGCATAGAGAGAGGAAAAAGGAGTAGGGCTAATATTAGATAAAGACAAGAAAATGTGTTCTGGGATGCTAGCAACTGTCAGAATTTTTTTACTGAAATTGAAAGAGAAAACATTCAATATAGCCATCATATTATATGTACCAATTTCACAAAGTAGTAATGGAGAAATAGATAAGTTTTTTTTAATACATTAGACTATTCTAAAATTCAGTGTAAATTGAAATAAATGATCTTCATCATTGGAGACTTAAAGACAAAGGTAGGAAAGAAATAAGATGGTTAACTAGTCCATAAACATGGACTTATATCGTGCAGTGAGAAAGGTGTGTTCATTGTTATACATTAAAGGTGTGTTCATTGTTATACGTTGAATGATCAGATAATAAGCAGCACCTGGTTTGAAGAACACCCAAGATAATTGTACACCTAGAAAAGTCTAGGAGTGAACCTTAAGGACCAGAAAACAATCAGTAAAATATTTAGAAACACAGTTCTGAACTCTAAAACATACTAACTCACTTAGGAAACTAAGGACAAATTTATGACAAAGAAACCTAATAAAACAGACTCCAGAATACCGATGTAGTTAAAGAAAAATCTAAAAGCATAGACAAAGTTAGTAATTGAAATTATAATAGATTAAGGGACACTTTAGTGATATTGACAAAAGCAGTCATCTCAAAGGAAGTGGGACAAAAAAAAAAAATTAGATGACATTAAATTTTTGAGGTAATGAGAATGAAGTAGTAGGTAAATAGACTGTTAAATAAAGACATGAGAAATAATTATCTAATTTGGGTATTGACTAGGTGACTGAAATAATTAATTAAATATATGACAGTGGTCAAATAGCAGAAAACTTCTGTAAATCTAGGTACCTCCACGAATTTGCTGAAAAAACAGTATAGTATGAAGTTTTATCAGCAAAATTTTCATGTTATTATTAAGAGTATAGATCAAGGTATTTTTAATTTAAAAAAAATAATTTAATTCTTTTTAACACATTTAAAATTTTGGTAAAAAATCTTATTTTTCTTTCATCTGTGAGTGCTGCAATTTTTACAAGGGTTTACTACAACAAGTGTAATATGCAAGTAACTTTATTACTGGTGAAAGACATTAATTTGGAAATTCTTGCAAAAATCAAATAATTTTTTATTAAAAATTTCATGAATTATTCACAAATGACTGAAATCATTTTTGAAATAATTATTTTTAGAAAATCCTGGTAAAATATATATTTTACATATGTTACCCCCCTCCCCCCCCTCCACAACCAATTAATTTCCTGAAATGTCTAGAAATTCGCAAGAGTTCACCTATATACCTAATATTGTATTTAGGAGTCATTGGGGAATGTTAATCAACTGTTTTTTTTGTTTTATTTTTTTAAAGTAGCCCTTTTTCAGAAAATCTGCTTTGAATTGTGAAAATAAAAATGCAATAAAACTATACCATTCTTTATTTAGATAAACTTTTAATTGGTTTTATAAACAATATATATTAAAGATATCATAGTCTGAAGAGATAATATTTTTTCAATGAATAATGAATTTTTACAAGAATTGTTTTCATTTTTGATATTTTTTGTTATGATTTATAAAGTTTCAAAATTCTTTTAAAATTTCCTCCTTCATCATTCATGTTAGGTTGTTAAGTTAATATCTGGAGACTATATTTACTAATTGAAAATTGAAAAGCTTAATACAAATAATAGAGCCATTTGATTTTTAAAATGAAGCATTTTATTTGTGTGCATGCTGATGACCTGTATTTTCTTTTTATGGGTGGCTGTATGCGATGGATATCATGTAAAGGTTACGTGCTTCAAAGGTTGTGCTCCTTAGAGGTTGGGTGGGTGGATGAAACAAACTATATAAACATTTTTGCTAGGGTACAATTCTTTCATCTTGCTTTTGTTTTCTGTGCCCTACATTTCAACATTCAATGGGCTTTGCAAATTATCCCTTCAAAATTTAAAACAAGTTTTATATTTTAATACCTAGTTTCCTAATTTGTGAAATTCACTATTTGTTGAGATACCTAATAAAGAATATAAAAAATAGATATTAAAAATAAAAATTAATAAATGCCATAACATTTCATAAATTGAGTTACTTCTGTCATGTTAAATAATTTCATTCTCTGTTATTAAATTGTAAAATTATTTTAAAAGAAAGTTTTATAGTATTTTAATTTTTATTTTTCATAAAATATCTTCAAATGTAAGGCTAAACTAACTAAAATTCTATAAAATATTAGATAATTAGTGAAAAAATTGTTAAATTTTTAATTTTACTATATAGTTAGAAACCAAAACAATGACTCGTATGAGTAAGCTACATAAAGCTATGTCAAATTCAGCCACCATACTTAGCATTTTTTGATGGCTTCCATCTGTCATGTCAATTATTGCCTCTGATAACATAACAAGGCTACCATAATTAAGAAATGCTTTAATAGTACATTTCAGGCAATAAGCAAGTAATATTTGTTTCAAATCAGATTAAGGTAAGTCTAAATTTGTTAATTTGAATAAAATAACATATCAGTGAGGTATATTTTATTTTTGCAAGACTTTAAAATCGGGAATTGGCTTCTGTTTATAAAATGTGTAGATTGATCATAAATGAACAAAAAAATTGGAACTTTTTTTTAAATTTGAAAAATTTTAGATAAAATATTTTTGTTTGAAATACACTAGAGTATTTTGCTTAAATCACCCAATCCATTGCGCCAGTGGTGGACTTCCCCACGCGTTTCTCCGACAACCCTAACGGAAGAGATTCACTGCTAGACCTCTGCTTCACTTCCATCCCAGACTCTTGCACTACCAGACAACACTGCCCACTTGGTAGCTCTGACCACACCGTAGTTTCCGTCAACATTTCATTCCACTCCCACCCAACCCAAGAAACCCAGACAAGTAGAATATCCTACTGCTACCAAAGAGCAGGCTGGGATTCGTTCCGAGACTTCCTCTGTGACGTCCCATGGAACAACGTTTTTAGTCTTCCCATTGAAGAATGTGCATCCGAGGTCTCCTCCTGGGTTAAGGCTGGCATCGATGCTTTCATCCCTGCCAGGAAATTTCAGCTTAAATCTCATTCGTCTCCATGGTTCTCGCCCGCTTAATTGGCTGCCATTGCCCACCGGAATCATTTCTTCCGACTTTATCGTAGCTACGTGTCGGACCAAAACAGGCGCCTTTTTGCCTCAGCTTGTAATAAGTGTAAAAAGATACTTAACAAAGTTAAGATGTTATTTGCTGCCAGAATGAAGCAACGCATAGCATCCTCTAAGTTCAGCACCAAAGACTACTGGTGACTCTGTAAAAGAGTACTTAACAAGAGCAAGTCCACAATACCCCCACTAATAAACAAATTTGAGGTCCTCACCTCCCCAGTGGATAAGGCTGAATACTTTGCCCACAGATTCTCGAATAATTCGAGTCTGGACTCGTCTGGAGTTTCTACACCCGACTTCCCACCTAGAACTGAGGCTCAACTGAATGATGTCCATATTACACCCTTGCTTGTCTCTAAGATAATCTCAAAACTTGACCCTCACAAAGCGAGCGGAGTGGAAGGAATCCCAATGATAGTCTTAAAGAAATGTGCCCCTGAACTTTCCTCTGTCCTTTCTGAGCTCTACAACTTCTGCCTATCTGCTTCCTGCTTTCCTGCCTGTTGGAAATCTTCCTCTGTAGTTCCTATATTTAAAAACACTGGAGAACCCTTGGACCCCGCAAATTACTGACCTATCAGCCTTCTTCCGATCTTTGGCAAAGTGTTCGAAGCCATTATCAACACCAAGGTGGTTCAGCATCTCACAGCACACAGGCTCCTCTCGGACAAGCAGTATGGTTTCCACTTCACCAGGTCTACTGCTGATATGCTAACGACCATCACCGAGTACATATATCAGACACTTGACAGGAATGGTGAAGCCCGAACCATCGCCTTGGATATCTCTAAAGCGTTCGACAGAGTTTGACATGCTGGCCTTCTATGCAAACTGCGGAGCTATGGTATAACTGGACATTTGTTTGAACTAATCCAGTCATTCCTCTCTAACCGCACAATGAAGGTGGTATTAAACGGACATGCCTCCCAGAACTACCATACGAACGCGGGTGTCCCTCAAGGCTCTATCCTAGGTCCTACGCTCTTTCTTATATACATTAATGATCTCCCTGACTCCATAAGATCCCAAGTAGGTATGTATGCCGATGACACCACAGTTTACTCTCGCCTTGACCAAAAATCTGGTGTAGGCAACAAAGCTAACCTTGCAGCCAAGCTGGAAAAGGACCTCCAATCTGTAGTGGACTGGGGTAAGAAATGGCTCGTAAATTTTAATGGTTCTAAAACGAAGCTACTATCAATTAACTATAATAGAGAATCGCACCTACCTCCCATTAGCATGGATGCCTTCTTGGTCTCACACTTTCAGCGGACCTCAAATGGAATGACTATATCGAATCCATTGCTAAATCTGCTGCTATGAAAGTCGGTTCTCTGTGCAGGGCCTAGAAGTTTTTTCCATCTGAATCTATCTTGCACATATATAAATCTACCATCCACCCGTGCATTGAATACTGCTTCTTGACAAGGTACAGCGGAGGGTCTGTAATGTGATCGATACCAACTTGGCAGACCACCTGCAATCTCTCTCTCACCGGCGCGATGTGGCTTGCTGTGTCTCTTCTATAAATACTTTCATGGCTTCTGCTCCAATGAACTGATCACTGCTGCCCCCTAGATACGAATTTGCACGAAAAACTAGGTTAGCAACTAGATCCCACCCTTTTACAGTGAAACCGATAAAATGCAACCGCAACTTCTACTGCAACAGTTTCTTTTCTTGCACTTTCCAACTGTGGAATTCCCTTCCACATGATTGCTTCCCTGACGGCTACAATCTCCAGGAGTTTAAATGTAAGGTCAATAGACACCTCCTAACACACTAACTCACTCCCATTCTTTCAAACACTCTTCCCATCTGCCCAACTCTCATCCTCGGTATCCTTACCCATCTATCACCTTCCTTCTGACATTTCCTACATCTAACCACTCCTCTTCTTTACCTTCCCCCATGTAGCTCCATGCGCAATAGTGGAAGTGGAATGCCTTGCTTGGGGTGAAATGATTAAAAAAAAAAAAATTTAATCTCTTGGCTTTCAATTAAAACTAAAATTAAATCTTCAAGAAAACTTTTTTATTTTTAAAAATTTAATTTAAATTTAGGTATCGAAGAGGAGTGGCGGTACCTAAGTAAATCTCTTTTCATAGCAAAGAAAGTTAGGAATGAATATAAACTTCATCAGCTAATCAACTTGGTGAGCCACGTAAGTTATCATTAGTATTCTAATGAATAAAGTTCATAGAAGAATAGAAATTTTATAAATAAATTTTCAAATCAAATTCAAGTTATTGAAGCTTATATGATGTGCATAATAACTTGAGATGAACTGTATATTCAAAATTCTGTTAGATATTTGATAGTGCTGTGTTCTGTAATCCAGAATATTCTGAACAAGTCTCAATTATATTTGAAACTAATGTTAAATGAAAATTAGATTTATTTTAATTTTGTATGAGAAGGAAAAAAATGATTAAATTCATCTTAAATATCAGAAAAATATGTTAGGTTTTTCAAGTCAGATTATAAACAAGTTAAGAAAAACTTATATTTGTACTTTGATAGAATAAAAATTGAGTAAGTGAAAATTCATTGAAATCATATTACCTGTGATCTCCTATGCAAATTAGTTGAGTTGTATTTAAGTGCTAAGCTAATAACTGTTGGCACTCCATTACATCGCATGTTATAGTGTACCACATATCACGTACTGAAACTACGAGATATACCAGACATAACAAATGGCATTGCCAATAGGATGTTTGGGTTCCATGGATGATCCTGAATATGTCAAGATTCAGATAAAAGCTTTGTGGCTACAGCAAAAGTGCGTAACCTCAAAGACTCAAGAATGGAAGGTGGACAAAACCAAATAATGGACTTGTTTATGGCTTCTGTGAGTGTGAGTTGTTAAAGAAAATATCCACGATGGTGTACCCACAAGAATTTGAACAGATGCCTTTGGAGGAAGTTGTCAGCATAATAAAAAGAGAAATCTTAGTTATACAGGTTGAACGTAACCAAAGCTAAAGTGAAGTGCAGTGATTATGGAGTGGTGCATGAAATTCAAGTGCCCAGTGTTGGGGAAATGGTGTCTTAAATGTGGAAAAATGATTTTAAGACCATTTGCAAAAGTGAAAAATATGTAGAAAAAACAAGACTAATAAACCCTCCCCCATACTGAAGAACAGCAGGAAGCCAGTGTATTTGCAGTAAATATGCAAAAGAATTGATAGAGAGAATGTGAAAATAAGTGGCCGTACATTTAGTATGCAAGTTGACATGCAGAACAAGATAACCCTAATTCCAAGAAATTTTTGGATAAGCTAGGCCAACCCAAGTTATAAGAAAGTGGTTTAAAGTTAAAACAGTTTGATGGAACAACAACAAAGACATTGGGTACCTTCCATGGTATGATTGAAACGGATACTTGGTTTGAGGTTATTCAAATTGTAGTAATAGTGTGCAAGAAAGACCACATATTATTAGGTATTGACATAGTAAAAAGTAGATACAGCCAAATTTATAAACTCTATGGAAGCACAAGAGAGTGAGCTAGATCTTCTAAAAGGATATAAAGCCAGTATTTGGTTAAAAGAAAATTACCACCCCAAATGCATTCAAGCCAGAAAAGTACCAGTACATATACTGCCTTTAGTGGTAGCCAAGTTAAACTGCATGATCAAGCAAGGCATTCTTGAAAAAGTTACACTTGGTGTAGCTAAGCCTCACCTATTGTAACAATAAAAAAAACCAATGGAGATTTGTGGATATGTGATGACTATAAAGTTGGAGTAAATCACCAGATATGCTCAGACTTGCGTCCATTATCAAACATCAAAACGACGGGCAATGAGCTGGCAAACATGGAATGTTTTGCAAAAATTGACTCGAGATCTGCCTACAACCAAATTCAGATTGACAAAAAATTTAAAGAAGTCGCCACAATCAACATTTCTATAAGCCTGTTAAGGTGGACTTGCTTACCATTTGGAATTAAAACATCTAGTCATGTATTTCAAGGGCAGTCAAAGGAATATTGTTAGGCAAGGTAACATGATTATTTACCAAGATGATGTAGGTGTAGGAGCGAAGACCAAACAAGAGTTAAAATAAAAAGTGGATCAAATATTATGGTGATTGAAAAAGGCTGGATTAACCACTAATAGAGACAAACATAACTTTGATTACAAGAATCTGACATATTTGTGCTACCAAATATCAAAGACCGGTATAGCACCTGATGAAAGGCTATCAAAAAAGATTACAGAGATAGCAACTCCAACCAATAAAAAAGGAATTGGAATTCTTTCTAGGTGTGATAATTTTTTTACAGTAGATCCATCCCAAAATATAGTAAACTAATTAAACCATTATCAGAGTTGTGTAAAAAGAACATAGTTTGAATGAACACAAAGACGAATTAATGCATTTATGATACTGTTATGGGGTCTTACCCATATGATGCATGAACTCGTCTAATCTATATAAGTAGCAGTTCTGCTTTGTAGAAGCAGAGAGTAAGAGTGGCAGAGAGAGTGAAAGTGGAATCTATTTCGGCAGATAACTCTGATAGCCAGACTAACAGTCATGCTAATTGCTCATTAGTATATGTTTATACTACTGTCTTTGTAATATATTTGATTAGCACTATTCTGTCTTTGTGTCTTTATTTCTGGCTCCAACCGACCACAACAACTTGGTGACGAGGTCACAACAGATACTAAAAGAAATTATGAAAAAGAAACCTATAAAAAGTGTTTGATCCTAAGAAAAGATAATGTTGACCACAGAAGTGAGTGGAAAAGCGATTACTGCCATTCAATCACAGGAAGATCATCCAATAATGTATTTATCTAGGAGATTGACAATGGTAGAGATAAATTACTTAAACATTGAAAAAGAGGCCCTAGTGATTATTTATAGTATGGAGAGGGCACAAAATATTTTACTAGGTAAGAAATTTCTATTAAAGTTGGATAACAAGCTGTTGGAGTTTATTTTTAACTCAAGGAAGAACTTGCTGAAGGTTACGTTGTTGAGAATTTTATGCTGAGCCATTAAATCATGGTATTTGATTTTGACATTGTATATGTTAAGGGAAATACCATCCCTCAGATAGACACTATGTTGAGATTATGGTTTGTAAAAAGAACAGACAATGAACATGGTACTGAGGATGACAGAATAATTCAATGGATAGAGACAGATGTACTACTGGTTAACAGGTTAAAAAAGTGAGACTGAGCATGATCCAGTATTGATAAATGATGACGTGCATTGCAACATCATGGCGATATGCAGAAGATTAAAATTACAAGCATGGTGATTGGGTTATGCAAATGATATTGAAAAATTTATTAATAAATGTCCAAAATGTAATGAAATTAGAAGATTCAGGCAAAAATAGCTTCATTCATGGCCTAAAGAGGCACAACCATGGCTTAGAATACATATGGACCACACACACGTTTGTAGTATAGGACCATTTCTCATAATGGTAGATGCATACTCTGGTTGGCCATAAGTAATAAAGGTTAAAGACTGGAGAGCATCCACAGTCAAACAGGTTTTGAGAGATATATTTGCAAGGAATGGAGTACTGTAAACATTTGTGTTAGATAATGAATTCTGAATTTTGGGACAAAAGTTTGTGTATATAGTTGATGCAGATAGGCTGTGTGCTGTATAAAAATTCTTTGTACTGTTGAATCTTTGTTAATTGTAGTTGATTTGACATGCAAGTAGATTGGTATAATCACTTTACATGGGGAAAAAAAACCTACTGAGTGATTTGATGGAGAGAGATATATAAAGTGAATAGAATCCACTCATGAAAATGTGTTGGGCAGGTCCATTATAGTAAAGTGGACTAACCCAACATGTTGCATTAGGTACTCTCCTATAAATGAGGTAGATTAGCTGGTCTGCTTTCAGGAGGAAGCAGCCATATTAGAAGATAGTGGATCGTACAAACAGTTGAGGACATTGAAGACATTCTCGCCCATCACTGAAAGCATTGAGGCATCTGTAGCTAAAATACTCCAGTTATAGGTTGATACTACATGTGGAGAGGACGTTGAGCCCATCGGTCCTCATTGGTAGGCAGATTAGAGCTCCCATTATCACAAATTCTAACTGCATCACTTTTTTAAAAGTTTTCAATTTTTTTGTGTGTTTTTAAATTTGCGCATGCTGCCAGCTTCTTAATGACACATGCGCCCCGTCATTCCAGTGTTGATGCTTGGATGGTCTACCCTGCTAGCCATCTGTTTGTACATTTAGGCTACTCTACTCTCTTTCAGATCTTCGAAGTAATTCTCCACAAAATGTGGAGGAGAAAAAAACTGACTAGAGGATGAAGAAAGACAAAGGTTACTAATTAAAAGGAGAAGAGAGGAACAAAAGCAAGAACTATATAGATCAAGATTAGTTAGATGTAGCAAAAGGAAAACCAAGGGGATACAACCACTTTGATTCAGGGAGGGTGTGGTATTCTTTGCAAATCAGCTGAGTTGTATTTAAGTGCTAACAGTGAACTATGTATCGAGTACTAAAACTGTGAGATATACCAGACATAACATTACCATTATAGTATAGCAATATTCAGTTAAAGTAATATTGCATTTAAAATATACAAACCTGCAATGAACTAATGACTGCAAAATGTAAGTTAAATAGTAAATTAGGAAGCCGAGGTTAAGTTTAACATTTGTTCTAGTAGGTTGCACATTTTATGCTTATGTTTAACTCTTACTAACAGGCAAGGATTTTTTATTGAGCTTAATGTTCCCCATTACCTATGGAATTAAATTCATAAAAGTTTGTAATACAAGATGGACAATAAAAACAATATTTGTGATATGTTTCCAGGTATAATAATTGTGTAAAAATGCCATAAATGATTTGACATGTTTGAAAATACATAGCCGGAATCTTTGTGACAAACCTTTCTCTAGATCGGCTACTTTTTCAACATTATCATAGTAAAATGCACAATGCATCAAATAGGCATAAATATCTCAAGCAAACAAGAAAGAATTCTAATGAGGGGTTATCCGTTCCACATGAAATCTTACCAGAGAAGCAAATGCCATGTTGAACCATTTACAAAATCTCTGCTGACCAAAAATGAAAAAACTGTATTTTTTCCATCAGATTTTTCAGAAGATGAGAATTGAATGTTAACGACAAATAAAGAAAAAAGGTCTTAAGTTAAAATTGATTTATTATATTTATTATAGTTATTCATGTGGGAACATGGCAGATATTGTCAACTATGAATTACTGGATTCTGGAGAAAGCATCAATGCAGGCTTCTATTGTTAACAACTCGAGCATAACAATCATATATTAACTCAGAAATGTACAGCTTTGAACAGAATGTCATCCAACATGACAAGACAAGGTTTTATTGAGCAAAACAAGCCAAAAAAAAAAAAAATTAGAATCAGGATTGTAAGTTTTAATTCATCCTCAATGCCAGATCAAGCACCTTGTATTTTCATTTGTTGTGTATAGTAAAATATTTTCTTATCAGGGTATTCTTACATAAAGAAGACATTAATTTGAGTTCTGTATTCAATGAAAATTCTAAATGTTAATTACTAGGAAAGTTATCTGTTATTGTAATTGACAATAGCAATTGTATCATTAATAAAATTTAACAAAACTATTTTTTTACCTGATGTTATCTCCCACAATCTCACTATTGTCATAACCTAATGTAAATTTAATAACTGAGTTAGATTTATCTTAAAATTAACTCATTTTGTGCATCTGTCATATAAGTCATAAATCATGATGACAGTATCTGGGGATACTAGCAAACCATCTAGGTATGACCAAACTTTTTCATCTGGGGACATATTTTGAAAACCTAGTTAAAATTTAAATTGTTAACTATGCTGACTTTTGTGTTCCTACTAAAGATTGAACACACCATCCTTAGTTAACAAATTTTTGAAGATATTAGACTCTTGCTCTTCAGTTTAATGGATGTGTTCTAAGCCGTAGTCAGTAGCTGCTCAGGGTGAAATTTTCTTTTGTTTGATGCAGTGCTGTCACTCACTTCATTGATTAAGATCCTATTTTAACATATAAAATTCAACTTTTCCTTGATTTTTTGCTAGAAAGACAAAAACAAAAAGTTTTGCTTTTAAAGAAATTAATTTGTTGCTTACCTAAAATTTGACTTCTGTAAAGTCAGTGTCGATTTTAATAGATGATAAATCAATCATTGCACCATATTTGATCACAGCTTAATTAAAAATTTAAAAAATCAAGGTGAATTATGAGCCTTTTTTGTTATTGTTTTTTCATTTATGGTTGAAATGTTTTGGAATAAAACATTGTGATTAAAAGTTATTTTTTTCTTATTAACTTCACATTAACTTTCTTAACTTCAAAATTAATGTTCCTGCACAAATTCTAATATTTGAAGTATCATCCAGCTTACTTTTAATAGTGTACTCCATCCAAAATTCATATTCAATAATGATTTTCTTTGTTTCCTGAATGATTCTTTGGAAAATTTCCATTATGGCCACATAATGAGTTCTGCTTAAGTTCTGTCTTTGTCTTTACATGACTTATCAAGTTCTTCTAATTCTTTTGTTGAAGCGTTTTAATTGCCTTCCACTTGACACCTACCTTGAATTCATCATAAAAATTCAGGATGTGGTATTAGTAAATACTAAACACTTCATGTACCTCAGTGTATAGATAACAAATATATAACAAATTTAGTATAACCAAGGAAATAATAATAATATAATAAGGAAATTGAATATAGAATAGGCTACAATGGAGGTAATTTTGCCAACATTGCAAATTTTTACAAATCCCAAACACTAATCTAAAAACTCTATTCATGTTTTCAAATATTTTACTCCTCTAAAATATCTTTTGTATAGTACTTTTAGTTTAATAAATGTGTTGGATATAAGTTTTGTTGTCTTAACTGTAGATAAATGAAATCCTACTTATTAATATTTTTGTGTGCATGTAACATAAATTTGCTAACTCATTGAAATATTTTTATGTTTGTTAGTTGCCTTTTCAAAATTTTTCTTAAGGATCTCTAATCAAAGATTTTCAAATTAAAAAAAAAAGCTTTTGTAAAGTAAATTAAAGAATTTTTTATTACTTTTTTTAATGTGCTTAATTTTTATGAGAAATGTGAGAATGAAGTGGTGTTTCTAATCTAACTGCTACATTCTCTCTTGGAATAGATAACAATCTGGTATGACTTTCTTTCAACTGAGTTAGCTCTCTGTAAAATGGATCAGTTATCATGACATGTGAATGAAACTGATAACTTAATAAGTTCTAAATTGAATCTGCTGAAACATCAATTAATATACTTACCCTGTTGTCATAAATCGAATTGGCAAATTGTGATTCTATCATTTTCCTCTTTTTACTCAAGTTGGTTACCAAAATAATTTAAGTTTCTCTTTACTTAATATTGCAAGTTTCTTTGTAGTTTTATTTTAATCAAACTCACTTGAAAAGCATTGGATTTGGACAGTAGTAATTACATCAACTACTGCTGCCATCTATAATAATAATAATAAGCTACTTCTATTAATAGATTGGATGTAGGCAATTGTTTTGCAAGAATTATTTCAAATGATTTTATTTCCTTTCTCTAAAGTAAGGATGGTAATCTGTAGATATAGAGATATTCATTAGACTCTATTGAACATCATGAAATGAAATAATTGAATAGTTCCTTTTTTTTTAAAAAAGAAAAATTCTGAATTGCAAAAACATTTTTTTCTTTTTTTTGTTAGATTCTGCAACATCAAATAACCTTAATTTTTAATCAACATTTTTTTATCTTCTTTCTCTTCTTTCTTCCATCTACAAACTGATTAATAGTCTGTCCTCTTTAACTATCATTTACTTTGAATGGTTTGAATCAATTCAATTTTCTCTTCCTTCTTATCATTAGTTCGGACCACTAGTGAAGATTTATTGCTTAAAGTCATTGCTTGCTTATATCAGGATTCTTGGCAGTGCAGATTCATTTTAATGAAATTAACAAATCAAATGATAACAAGGAAGTAAGCAAAAACAAACAAGCTAAAAACCTTCAATTTTTTTTCAAGTAAATAATTGAAAACAAAGCAAAATTTCTCTTCATTTATTTTTCATGGTCAGCTTATAATTAAAAGTTGGTTTTTCTTTCTATTCTATTTTCCAATTGTTTCTTGTCAGTAATGTGGTAGAAATGAAACAAGGGGGTGATATTTTTAAATTAGAATTCTCTTCACCAACTTTCACCTTTTCCAGGTATTAATCCATGTTTGTTCATGTAAATGTTTTTTAGAATCAATTTTTTTGTTTTAGTTAAGTGGACGAAATCATTAAAATGAAAGGTAAGTGATCTATTTGAAATGACTTTATAACGATAATTGTAAGTTTATTTACATTTTTTGTCCATACAAAATGAGTTATTGGGATACAAGTCTCATCAGAAGTAACTACTTTGACATTTTCATGCTACTATACAAATTAAAAAAGTGGTAAAGAACATTAGGGTAGAAGATGTGAATTTTTTTAATTCATGTCTTGTAAAATACTTAAAAATTTCATGATTACGTTTTTTTCATTAAGTATATAAAATTAATATTTTTTTTCTATAATGTATTCTATGCTCTAAATCAAGCATTCTGAATGACCTCTGTGGGGTGGTGGTGCACAGGACTTTCTAGGGGTCCACAGGAAAAGAGTTATGAATTGGGGGCTATGAGGCTGGCTATGGCCAAAGCAAAGCTAAAAACTTGTTTCGTAATTTTTTTTTTTTAAACCAAGTATTATATTTTAAAAGGGCTAAAGAAAAATTGTGCTGAATTGGCTTTAAGTGTCATTATAAATTTGTTGAGAAAATCAGGAACTTCCTCGAATATAGTTAGCAGAGGTGATTTAAGAGTTTTACTTTCTACAATTGAACCAAGAATAAAAGATTGCTATGAAGCATAAATCTCAAGGGTCTCAGTAAAGATTATATTCTTGTTTAAGTTTATATCAAAATTGTATTTATATTATTTTATGTTTTTTAAAATATCTATTTTATTGAAAATTTTTTTTACACATGTGTATATAGCTAGAATGGATAATTTTTGGATTGATAAAACCACAAATTTAAAATTTCCATTTATTTTATAAGAATTTCAGAAGGCCACACAAAATCTTTTTATAGCTAGGGGGCCATGGGGAGAAAAACACTGAGAATGCCTACTTTAAATTATGCTAAAATTATTGAAGATGAATTTGTAGTTTTAGATGTATTTGAATTGGAGAAGAAGGTTATAAGCTTAATACATTTGTCCAATTGAATCAATATCAGTTCATCCATCAACCTTTGAAACAATTTGTGTTTTAGAGAATTTCAGTTAATTTTGGTTGTTGATAAAATGTTCTCTTTCTTAGTTTCTTTCTTAATGAAAATCCAAGTTGGACACACACACACACACACACACCTTTTTTGAAAGCGAAAAGTTTAAAAATTGGTTGATGAAAAATTGATGACTTTCTTTTGTAGATGGATCAAAATTTCAAGATACTTTTGAAGCAATGCAGAGAGTTCGAGAAAAGATGCAAGAAGAAAACAATCAAAAAACAGAAATATTTATACAACAACAAAAAGAAGTAAGAAATATTTGTTTTTACTCTATTATTAATGTCTTTTTATATTATATATTTTTTATTATGAAAAGAAGAAAATATGTGTTAAATACTATGATTAAAGAAATTTGACTGCATTAAAAAATTGTTTTTCAGAAAATACTTTTGTAACCTTGTTAACTATTTTGTATTTGTAAAATTTGTTTTTTTTTTGTCAAGGATAAACTAAAGTTTAACCTATTAAATATGGATGACTGAAATTTTGATCATTGATCTTCTTTAGCTCAAATGTGAATGACAGAAGGTATTGGTTTAAGAAGAGTTGCATGCTAGACAAATGAGAATAAATCTGGCTGAAATGTGTTAATTTCAATATGAAATTTGCTAAAACATGTTGGTCAATATATTGCAGCTAGTAAAAAAAATTTCAACTGAGTATTTTTTATGACTTATATTATGTCCTCTTTGATAAACTCAAATGCCTTTTTTAGAAATTGTTTAACATCATATCAACTCCTTCTGGGTCATTTAATGCCAAAATTTAATTTTCTTGGGAGCTTTGCAGTAATACAAAATGGTATGTTTTTCTGTTTCCACATTTGAATACATACCATACACGATAATCATATATAACATACATGGTAAATGATACTCAATTTTTGTGCATATACATGTCTGTGTGGACATAATTATGAGAGGTGGTAATATTTGTGTTTTATATTGTAATTTTGTTGAAATTGTTTTGGAGTAGTTTAATTTCTTTAAGAAATTGTAAGATAGTTTTATGGATTAATGTCATGAAAGAGTTCTTTTATGTTGCTTGGTTGATTTTGTTAAGAGGTATATCAACTTCTATGGATCATTCAATGCCAAAATGTGAATAATTTGAACAATTTTATGGCTTCAACTAAATGTTTTTGAATGCAGTTGTCTGCCTTCAACTACAGATAAAATGTATTGATAGTTATATTCCTTTAAAAATATATTGTTTCTAATTTTACTATGAAAACAGGTGGTGTTGCTGTTTTTTTTTTTTGTTTTGTTTTGTAGATAAAAATGTATTGCTTGCAATTTTTATTATAAAAATGTATTTTTATACTTACGTAGAGTTTAGAGTTTCACTATTTGTCCATAACTGGTACCCTATAATGTGCTACCGTCTCTAGTTAGGATGGTCCTGGAAATATCAGCAATTAGGAGGTCGTTTTATGTACCTCAAAATCTCCAATCTCTCAATCAGAGGCCTTTGCTGCCTGATCATACCCAGGTCTTTCTAGAAATTGAACTTGGTATCTCAATTTTACTGATGCATATAACAATCCACTTTTAATGTGAAAAATAGAATGTACTCAGTTGGAGCAGATTGAAGAAAACATCTTTATTTTGTTAGAAGTTCAGCTTTATGTACTGGTAGATGAGTTAATAAATTTTTTAAATTGTGTATGGAATGTTGAATTTGATAGTCTATAATGAAATACATAATTGCTTTGATCAAAGTAAGAAATATTTGATTGGTTGCTAATCAAAAGCTGTCATATCAAATCATCAGCTGCATATACTGCATGGAAATTTGGTCACTGGGTTGTGCCAGATGATTTTTTTCTTGTCAGAATCCATCTTGCACATTTATAAATCTATCATTCATCTGTGCATTGAATATTGAAGCTATACCTGGCCTGACACTCCTGCTGTATATCTCAAAGTTCTTGACAAAATTCAAAGAAGGATGTGTAATGTAACTGATCCTGAGTAAGCATCTTGACTTCAGTCACTTTCTCACTGACACAGAGGCCTGTGTCAAGTGCCTTGAGGAGGTAGTGTTTTCCTGGGCCAAGAGGGTGGCTGCTGGAAGACCCTATGTCTGGCAACAGGACTTTGTACCATGTCACACAAGCAGGAGATGGCTGTCAGACAATTTTTGCAACCACATTACCCCTTACTGCATCTACCCCCAGCATTGACCAACTTAAACAAGGATCCTGTCTTCTGAAGTTGTCTGGAGGCCGTAGTTGAGACCAATGGTGATTATTATTGAATAAGTGTACTTAAGTATTTCTAGATGTTTTTGTGTAATTTTGGTAAATATATTTTTTAAAATGTGATGCCAGTGTTATTTTCATTTTAGTGTAATTTAAATGACAATTTGTCTATTACACCTTTTATATATATTAGTCGCGATGAGGGAAATTTCAAAATATTTACTTTTAAACTTTTGCTTATCTTGACTATTGTTGTCCTATTTTAGATATTGAACATTTTCTTTTAAAAAATCTGCTTACCTGAAAATATATTAAATTTTAGAGATTTACATGTTTTTCTTATGCATAATAAATTTGTTATATATCAGCTATGGGATCTGTGGGAGAGCTTTCAATTATCAAGTATTACCTTTCAGGTGCATCTATGACAGTCATTATTAATGGCCAATCCTTAGGGACACATTAAATCAATGCTGGCATCCTCCCTGGCTCTCTTTGTTCTACCCTCATTCTGCTTTATATTAATCATCTGTCTAAAACCTTTCTCAGATCCTTAGTAAACAAACACACACACACACACACACACATATATATATATATATATATAGCATCTCATTTTATTCAGTTTATTCAGCTTTGATCATTATTCATTAAGATTGAATGAAATCTTTATTGAGAAGCAAATGTTTAATTAATTTGTATCAAAAGAAAACAAAAAGGAAAAAGAATTGCAATTGCTCAAACATTGGCAATCTAACCACATATTAAAAATGCTTACTTAACATGAGAGTTGGGATAGAATATCTTCAAATTTGATTTGGCACTCATGATCCACTTCATAATTATCACTTAACCTATTGCACTTAAAGCAGAAGGTCAAAGTATTACTTAATTTTTTGTCATAATTTCTTTGATCCGAAACTATTATTTGATGATTGTTGTTATTCATTTAACTGATTGTGCAGACACTTATTCCTTGTAAATGTTGTGCTTGGATTCTGTTTCTTATTGTGATGGTTTTATATTTTCTCCACATTATTAACTGGTATTTATGGACAATAAAGATGCATAAAGATGGTAAGAGAACAATTACTGGTTTGCTTCCTTATCATCTGTTGCCATTATGGAACAAATTACTTTTATAAAGATGATAAAAAAAACAGGTAAAACCTTTCTGTGGGGCTATTTTGTTTCTGCATGTTGTCTGTGGGTTGATGAAGATTTTCATTTCACTTAATTATAGGATTCTATATTAAGTTTGGAATGAAGGAAAATCATTGTTAATATTGTCTTTAAAAAAACTTACTTACAGAATCCTAACTCTCTCAATATGCTTCTTTTGAGTAATATTTACATATCACAGTATTTATTGACTTCTTGAATCAGCAACAAATGTATTATAATCTTTTTTTTAACTCATTTGTTACTGTGTAGAGAATGTGTTAATAAAACTGAATCTACAATTTCCTTTAATGTCATCTGTGGGTTTTTTTCTTGGTGGGTACACACTTTCTCTCTCTCCAATTATTTTTTTAATGCATCCAGTCAGGATGGAATTTGCAATCAATGGTTTTAAAGATTGGACATATGGATTGTCTTTCGAGACTAATCCACAAAAAACCCCGAGTTGTTGGAAGAAACAGTGATAGCAGCGTTAAAAGAAGAGAAAGAACTAGCGGATGTACTGGTGAACACCATTAGTGAATTATCGGTAATGCTGGAGGAAATTAACAAAATGGCAAAAACGGATGATTACATTTCAAAGATGATTAAAAAAGTGAAAGGGAATGAGAAAAACAAAGGATATAACGTATCACCATTTTCAGTTTGCAATGAAACACTAATGTATGCTCAAAGAGTGGTAATTCCACGTGTTCTATGTAAAAGGATATTGAAAGAATCTTATTTGGGTCATCCAGGTATATCCAGAATGAAATCATTCATGAGGAGCTATACATACTGGCCTAGGATGGACCAGGACATTGAAGATTTGGTGAAGCATTGTAAAGGCTGTCAGCAGCAAAATCACCAGCTATAAAAACTCGGCCATGGCCAAAAACGGACGTTCGCTTCTTTCAGCCACCAGTTATATATGTAATATAGAAGGTTGTAATGAATTGTTATCAGCATAGACTGGACACCTTGTTAACTGGTGGCTGAAAGAAGTGAACATTCTATCTATAACAGTCTAACCAAAAGCCATACATGAATGAAATAATTAGAAAGTGCTTCAATCTTAAAACCAATGATTGCAAATTCCATCCTGACTGGGTGCATTAAAAAAATAACTGGAGAGAGAGAAAGTGTGTACCCACCAAGAAAAAACCCACAGAAAGGAAAAGGACTAAATGGCTATGTTCAGATCCTAAGAGAAAAAGATATTAAGAGCAAAATTCTAGAAAGAATTTAGCTCGGGGAAAGATCTTATAGTGGAACATCCTGCCATCCCCTGAGAATAGAATGCTCTACCTGATAAAAGACAGTAACAAGCGGTACGAAGAAGGAAGGTCTTAAGCGAAGGCATTCACTATTCGATAGTCTATTCTGCTCTAACCTGTTGCTTGCCTATATGTGTATTATTGTTAATTGTACCCTTGTACAATAAATCTGTTATACCTTATTCCTGGTATTGAGTACCATTCTTCAACTGATCTATTTACACTGTATTCCTTTTCAGGATATATCACATATTTAGCTGTTCTATTTTTTGTATCATTGTTAGGGCATGTTAGTGACTGATTAGGATAATATTACCGATCCAATTTAGACTATCAGAGTGATAAGGGTTTTAACCTTTCTTAGGATTTTAAAATATTTCAAAAATTTCCTCAGTAAGCATGATTTGGTTGATAAATTCTGAAATTATTATCTGAAAATGTTACTGTTGGACAAATGGGAATAGCTTGAGTTTGATACAGCAATCTAATCATTGACGGAGTTCAGAGATTAAGTTAGAAATTTGAGGTTGTCCAAGTTTTTAAAGTATTATTTATTCAGATAACACACTTGTTTGGGCTTAAGGTTAAAACTAAGGATGTTTGGATTCAGGAAATTTAGTTTTGGATGTAAAGGATTTTTAGGATCAGTTAATACTAAACCTGAAGTGAGAATTGGCAGAATCTGTGCATGGAAATAAATGATGTACTCAGTTGAAAAGAAGATTAGTGATTTTCAACTGATTATAGCCACTGACTCAACTCAGGTAGCTCAGTAGCACAGACTGCAATCAATTATACAGTAGACAGTGTTATCAAATTGAAAGATATTGATGAAGTAACTCTTAAATAGAACTCGCCTCCTTGCTTAAGAAGAACCAAGAACTGATAGATTAAAAAGAATGTCTGCTAATACAGGGAAAATAGTTGAAGAATTACATGTAGATCAGCATATTACTGCTGTCATGTTGCCAAATAAATTATGTTTGACTACAAGCTTTTTACTATGGAGTTTCGTCTGGCTTTTCTTATCATGGTACAATGAAGCAGCTAGGGGTGAAGTTTCTGTAATGTAAATTTAGATTTGGGAAGCATTGAAGAAAACAGGACAAACAGAAACTTGAGGATCAATAGGCTCCTTTCCATATTGTATTTGAGGCACTGATACATTTGTTCACTTGCTGGTTCTGACTTTTAGCGACCAGATGAAACAAGGGAAAATTGCTTGTCTCTCCCTCCCTAAATTTGTTAGTTTGTGTAATCATTACACCTTGCCAATACATCATGAATGGACTGTTTTGATCACATGGAAAGAGGGGAAAAGACACTAATTAGTTTCAGCAAGAAAATGAAAGAAAGAAAAGAGAAATGTGGAGAGTGAGAATCAGATTTAGTTGATCAGAACAGATAGTACACTTTTATCTTAGCTGAGAAGTGATTTTTATGCTGTCAGGTTTGTGATGCAAAGCCCAGTTTACTGTTGGGTTCCTGAGTGTATACCCAGACCAAGTCCAAATATTCTCAGCATTCTTCTTTAAAACCACATTTCTGTTGCTTCAAGTTTCTGTGGAAATCAAAGAAAAACTGATTCTTCTAGAACTTAGTATATGCAAGTTAGAGGTGAATTGCATTATCTCTTAGTATATATTCTAATCCATTGTTTTTGTGATGCAACAAGAGTATATTTGAAGGAATTATTTGGATTTTTGTTGCTGACTTATTTGGGTCAGCACGGATGCATTTGAAAAATTGTTACTAATAAATTGGAAAGTACGTTTTTGATTGGAAGTTTTGCATATCTATATCTTTTTAGTTTATTATCCCAAACTGTAATGATGTAACCAAACCCATTTCAAGAGTTACCATTTCTATCACCTGTTGTTAATAGCACAAAAGTTAATTGAATTGTCTGAATCTGAAAGAGGTTTTAGTAAAAAATGATTGCTCTGCTCAGTTGAATAATACTTACTACTTATGCTAGACCTGATGTTGTTTTTAGCATATATGAGTCTATCTTACAATGCAACAATTGATAGTGATTTATCAAAATTGAAAAAATAGCTGACCAAGGATAATATAAAATTATTCTTAAACTCTAATTCATTAAATCATATCTTCTTTTACTAATCATCCCAATGGAGGTTATCAACAGGCTTTCATAATATTTTTAAAGAATGACAGAAGTCAGTGCTGTCCTGTTTTACTAGTCAGCTAGAAAAAATGGAATTTTCAAATAAATCTGGTCTACTGAGCTATTGGCATATGCAGTCACAGCAGTTTATATAGCCTATATAATATGCAAGCTATCACACTGTTCTTATATCAGGATTGATTGTATAGTAAATGATAAGAGCTTGGTTGATGCTCTATACTCCTGTGAAGGTGTTGAAGACAGGATTAAGAATTGATGTTGCTGTTCTGCAAAACATGCTAATCAGAAATGTCAGAAAGTGATATTGCAGTTGTTTTTTTTATGGATAGTTGAACAAAGATTATCTCAACTAATGTCATGTCACCCCTTGCCACTTCTGTTCAGATGGGAGCCAGGGTATATAAATGGTTGAATTATTGAGTCAAGTTATTGATAGTGACACACACTGGAAGACAGGTGTGATGGTTCAAGCAATGAAAAACTTGATTGATGGAATAAAGATATCTGTATCAAGCAATTTTATTTGAATAAAACTTTTTCACTAATTTTATGAATTTATAACATTAATGAAAGCAGAATATTTCAGTTGAAATTGGATTCATTTTTGGCATTGAAAAAATTGTCAAGATTTTTCTCTGTCCTTAAGAAAGATGCTTGTTTATAACTGAGTAACATTTTTCTGCTCCATTTGTGGCTAAATTTTCTTGTGGAAGAAAAACTATCATTCAAGATTTATATTTGGCAATAATTGTTAAGCCTTGAAAGAAATCAAAGCCAATTATCATCTTTCTAATCTTCCAGAAAAATATCATAAAACAATAATAGCAGTAATAATATATATTTATTGAAATCCTCTAATTTAGGCTATATTCAAGGAATATGCAGTTGTGGGGTGGAGACTTACTGGCAGTTGTTTGCAAGCTAGGACTGCTGATTATTGTTCTTTGGCAAGTGCACCCTTTTTTTAATAATAATAATAACCACTCATATTGATTGGATCCCACAGACTTAAAATATGTAAGGTTGATTATTATGGCAATGGCACGTGACAGAAGTGAACTTGATTTTATACAGTCAGTCAGTTAATTGTCATATGCGATACACACTTGGGCAATCATGTTTCTTTTGGGACAAGACTAACTAGGTAAAAAGCTTTCCTGCAGTAGATTGCTATTACTTTCTGCACTAGATAGGTTACCAACCAAGGCTATAGAACCCAACCTGTCCTGCTATTCAACCCATAGCTGGAGGGAGAAGAGATGGATTATTACCAAGTTATAAGTGTATGAAACAAATTTGACTAGAATTTGAACTTGGCTTGCTGATTTCTCATTCCAAGCCAATATCCATTGCACACAATACACATGACCAATATGATTGGTCAAAAATGTTATACTATTATTTTTATTTATTTTTTCTTGAATAGTATTTTTTTCATTTAGTATATGAAGGAAACTTATTAAGATTCATTTAGAATCATTTCATGTAAATGCTAGTGCTTTTTTGGAAAAAAATTAGTTGTTAATGTTAAGCATGCTCTATATTTTCATTTGTTAGAATCATTTTATAATGCTTGGGTGCCTCTCGATTTAACAAAAAGACTTAATGAATCACATTTTCATTTTTTCCTCATGATAACCCATTTTTGAAAAAAACAAACAGTTACAGGTGAGAAATTACAATTACAATGAGAAATGGATCATTTGCAGCAAGGTAGAAACAAAAATGTCCCGAGGAAAATGAAATAAGTCAACATTAATGACTCCAAAAGCTGGTTTTCATTGGAAGTGTATTATGTATGAATTGTGTTTTGAATCATCACACCTTCACTTCAGAAAAGTCTGTTCTCCATTTGAACCTGTTAAATGAAAAAACATCTGGAATTGACAAATTAGAAGGGTGATATCTACCATTAGGACAAGGTCAGACTTTGTCTTTTTGCAAACCCAGCAGAAACTGTTCCAGCTTGGTAGAGGATCTCCTACCAAACCCTCACCATACTCACCTGACCTTTCACATTTGGATTACCATTTATTTAATTCCCTACAAAATTCTCTTGATAACAAGCTCAATTCTATGAAATCTTGTAAAACCACTTTGACCAGTTCATCATCCAGAAAGATGCCAGGTTTTTGGCAGATGGAATCATCACACTACTGCAAAGATGACAAATGAAATGGTATATATGTGGTTGAATAAATCTTTGTACAAATATCTAAAGATTTTCTTTGAAATTCACTTTAAGATCATTATATAAACTTTTTTTCCAACTCAATAGATTCATGAGATAAGCAGATTGAACACTTTTCTATATTTGAAATTGCTATATCAACTTCTTTTTCTGATAAATGAAATAAAATTCCTTGAAAAATAAATAAAATCAAAGCAAGCAAATGGGGTGAGATTGTATGCATATTGAAGTCTTTGTAGTATGTAAAAACAAAATTCTCAATATAATTCTTCTCTAGGTTTTCTTCTGCTCTGATGTTAACCTATGTTAATGTCATTTTTAACTTGATTGATCAGCTTTTCAACAAAGGAAATGTGTGCTGATGCCATGTTTTGTTTGCAAAGAAATTTCTCAAAATATCACTAAACAGTTTTTTTCGTAAACCAAAAGAACTAATGAATTTTATTGAAATAAAAATATATTGTATCCTTCTTTCAATGAAAAATAGTCAACTAAAAATGTTTTTTAATGAAGAATCTATTTATCATTGTGTACAGTTCAGTTAAAATATTCTTGAAGGTTATGTCTTTGTTTTGCTTCCTTTTTAGACAATGTGTCAGAATTTTTTTTTAATGATTTTATTAAAAATGTAATTACTTTCAAATATTTACATTTTATTACCAAATGAAAATTTCAACACAAAATGCATGTAAAGCTAAGTTGTTCATAACTCCCAGTGGTCTTTTAATGGTACAATACTGAGCTTATATAGTTTATATCAGAAAAAGCTTTACACATATTTACACTAAATATTGCTTACTATTAACATAAATGAATCTTACTACAATGCAAAAATTACATTGCTACTTTGAAAATGTATTAGAAAAAAAAATCTGTGTGCCAAAACTAAGTTCAATCGTAGTAACAAAAATGGGGTCCAAAATCTAACCTTCCCCATGAAACAGTGAAAATTGCACTTTCACTTACTAGCTCAAAAATTGTCCTTTTCTCTCAAAGCTCAAAAAAATCTAACTAACCCCCAGTAAACAGAAGCAATGGCCTTTATTCACCAAGCAAATTTTCTGATTGTTCATGCCAAACTCAAAGAAAAGAAAATTAGCATAGCTTCTGATACTCATAGCAGTTCTTTTTGTGCTAACAATTCTCTGTAAATTTTTCTTTGGCAGACCACAAACTCTTTTGTTACAGAAAATCACAAAGTCAAGTTCCCTCATTCTCCTTCTCACAGGTAGCTTCCAATGGGTCAGCCAGTCGCCATCTGTGTCGTCATCTAGGACCTTCAATTTTTCCTTTTCTCCAGTTCACTCTTCCCTGATCTCACACACACACACACACACACACACACACACAGAACACTGGGTGGTCAGTTTGCAAGAAACAAAAAATATACTGTACATGATATTAATTTCTTCGACAATAATCAGTTGGTCGTGTGGAACTAAGTCTGGCCTTGCCATTGTCTTCACAACAAGAAATAATTCCAAGTTTTGTTCTGCAGTCACTTCAAAAAAATATTGATAAAAGATAACTTCTTTTCTTTCATTCCTGACTGTGACTTTTCATTTCTTATCCAGTCCTTAACCGATGTTTTTTTCAAATCTTAATTCCCGATCATTTTCAATTAATCCATTAATTCCATCAAGCCAATTATATCCTTTTTAGTCCTTAATTTAGCCCCATGTCTCCTCAGCTTGTAACCTTATCAAATTATTAATCTAATTATACCAACCACTCTCTCTGTTACAAATGGGAAATAGAAATTTTTTTTTTGTGAGAAGTTTTACTTACTTTAGTTTTACAATGACTTTTTAATGTTTTACTTTTTCATACTTGTAACACTTTAAATTCTTGAAGGAACAGTTGAATCTGAGATGTAACCTTCCATGTCTAAAAAATGGATTAATTTTTCTATTTCTATATTTTTCTTTGGCTTGTATATATGCACATACTTTTTCTTCAATTTCCTTTATACCACATCTCAGGTTTAGGATTCTTTGACATTCATCTGATATTTCTTGGAATGTTAGTTTTTATCCTGTTCTCATTTTGTTAGGATTCAAGCATGTACTTCTGTCATTTCCTCATTAAACTTTGACTGAAAATGAATCCTTTAAACATATCTGGAGTCAGCTCATTTAATTTGAATCTTTCACACTCCTCCTTAACAATTCTATCATATGTGACAAAATCTTCATCTTTTTTCATCAGTTTCATACACTTCTGATGAGTATTAAATAAGAAACTTTTCTTGCTAAAAATTTTAGTCAGAATATTTACCATTTCTTTAAAGCAAATTTCTCCTGGTTTTCTTGCTTGTACAAAATTAAAGTATTTTTCATGTTCTGCTATCTGTCTCAACAAAAGTTTTTTTCTTGTCTTCGGAGTCACTGCATTCTTTCTAAATTTGCTCGGATCTTCTAAAATAAGTAGAAAAGGTAATTCCATCATTTGAATTGTATGTGAATTCAGCTATGGCATTTGCCACAGCATCAGGAGTGAAAGAAATTGGAGAATATTTCATTTTCTTCTGAATTATTTCAGTTAAGTCTTGTTGTTTCTGGAGTTCCAACAACTGCTGTTATTGCTATTGTTGCTATTGTATTTTTATAACTTTGGCTAATAATTCTTCATATTTAAGAATATTTTGTTTTTATTTCTTTATACACAGTAAAGAAAAAATTGTGATTATGTTGTGAATATGGCAATAAAGATAAGGACAATAATCCAAACAATGTAAATAGTGTAAATAGATTTTGTTTTTGTTTCATTAAAACAGTTTTAGGGTGGATATAAAACAGTTTAAGGGTGGATAATTAATTCAAAGATTTAAGTGCATATAACATCTCATAGACCCTTGTTAACAGGATGGTAGTTGATGTATCCAATGTTCCACCAAATTTATAAATTCTAAAGAGGATGATCTATCTAAAAAAGAAAAAAAATTGTTAAACCTTTTCAGAATGTCAATGATAAAACTGACAAAGATTTAATAATACATGATATAAAATGAGATAATGACAACAAATGTGTTTGTCATATTTTATATAAAGAAAAGAACATTTTTGTAAGCAAGCTATTTGCAAAGCAGATATTTCAAGAAGCAAATAACAAATGAGAAGTGAGTTTAGCTTATTAAAGGACATTGCTTTCGTATGTCTTAATAATATTCTACTGTTTCCTTTCATTTTATAATATTTTTACCATTTCCTTTGACATTTGTTTTCAAAATTCTTTGCTAGTTGGTTGATTGCTTTAACTTTGCACACAATTCTGGTTAGTCTAAGACTCAGGATATTTGAATGTCATTAGAAGCCAAAATCTTTTCTCAGAACCTCTTTCCAAGTTCTTCCATTTCCCAGTTTGATGTAGGGCTGGTTTATACTTCCTTCTCCAAAGTCTGAAAAACTTCCTCTGAGAAACTTTGGAAGTAGCATATCTTTTCCTTTATTTGATTCTTCACTGTTACAATGTATCCTCCATTTTCTTTGCATTTTGGTTTTTCCTTTTTTTTTTTTTCTTTTTTTGGAAGCATTGACAAATTGTATTTGATAGCTTGCTATTACAGCAAATAGACAGCCTGTATGTTGTTATGAGCTTACATCTTATCACATAAGTGATTTGAACAATGAAAGTGAAATAAAAAAAAAAGCTACTGCTTTTTGAATAGTTAACTTGAATGGCATTTTTATAAATCACTTTGAATTCATTTGTATTATCAAATCCTTGTCAGCTTTATTTTTCACTTTCTGAAAAGGTTACAAAGAATTTTTTCTCTTTAGATAGAATCATCCTCTTTTTGTCATTGTTCCTCTATGGGATACATAATTTCTTTTCTTTATTCATATTAAGCAGGTTGTAGACCTCTTCACACACACACTGTGGTTTTCATTATTTATTGAGAGGAATTACATTTTAGCCCCAGCCAGAAAATGCATGTCTCCTTTCTTTCTCACTCACATTTTGTTATTTACAAATATTAAATATATCCATGTTTGACTTATACCCTGTGCATAATGTTTTTCCATATAGAAAATATTTACTTAGAACAGTTTTAGATTAGAAACACTTCTTCCCTGTCATTTCAAGATTTGATTACCTATCACTGGTGAATTTCAATTTGCTTAATTCTATATTGATTCCCAATAAAAAATAACGTGCCTATTTTGAATATGATTAAGTTACATATATTTTTCATTTGGCCTCTGTTGTATGGCTTATTAACAGCAAAACACACACACACACCACTTGTTTTGACAACCAACATCTGTGCTTTGTCAAACTGATGCCAAGATCAAAATATAAACCATTCTAAAATAGTCAAAAGTATATCATTTAACAATTTGCTTGCTCGTTAGACATTGGAATTTTATAAATGGTTGACAAAACAAACTTTGCTGTTCAGTATTTGTGTTATTTGCTTGTTGTTATTCATGGTTGAATAGTTTCATTTTTGCAAGTGGTTATATCTTGCACAATGTGAGAGTAAATTTATCAGATGAATTTAAAGTAAAAACAGTCTGCTGATCAAAATATAGGGGAGGAGGTTAATACATTAGTTAACCAAATAAATTGGTGTCTTTTTATGTTTTTCTTCTTAAAATATTCAAATGATAAATTGACAAGGGGAATAAAAATTTGTAGATTTTCTTCTATGTGTTTAGTATTTTTGTTCTTTTCTTCTGCTTTTTAATTTAGACAAAAAGAAAACAATGAGTTTTAAATGTTTGATTCAAATTTATTTTTCTGTGGATAGATTTCTACAATGATTTAAGTACAAAATGAAAAACTTAACAAATTATCCAGTGAGTTTGTACATCTTGTCTTTTCTTCATTTAAAGTTTCTGTTTTTATTTTCAACAAATGAATTGTTTTCAGCTGGTAAAAGGTTTATGTGAATAATTAGTTATGAATGTAAGCAATTTTTCTCACTTCAGGAATCCAAGGAAATATTTTGTCATGAATTAACATCCTAATAATATTGTTGTGACCATTTGTTTTTAAATTGCATTGCTACATCATGCCATTTACATTAAGAAAAAAAAAACTTCCTTTAATATTCCTCTCAATTTTTTGCATCCTGACATTTGAATCTTCTTTAATCTCAAAGATTCTTTTGGTCATTTCTGGCACATTTATTTTAAAGGAATAAATAACTGTGTATGTCATCTGGTGAAAGCTTGATGGGTTCTGGCTTAATAAGATTAGAGAACACAGAAAGTAAAGAATAGCAAATGTCAGAAATATACATGCCTGAACTAAGTGAAAGTAACTGCATTGTCTATATTAATTAGGCCAACCATGTTTTCAATAAAATATTACTGTAAACAAGTTTTGCCATTCAGAATAGAAATTTTCAGCCAAATACAAAAATATAAACTTGTTTAAAATTATTGATCAGACTAACAGTTATAAAGTCATCTTTAAAAACTGAATTTTGCTGATTACTGTGTAGTAAAAACAAAATCTCTTCAATGTATGTTTATCACTGAGTGAAGAACACCTGAGTAGGGTAAAGAACCCCTGGGTGGACAATTTAAGAAATAACAAGGAAAAATTATGCAGAGTAAAAGAAGAAAGGTGCAACAGCAAACATGGATAAATGTATTGTCTATATTAATTAGGCCAACCAAGATGAAGTGTCAAAAGAATGGTTTTTCTCTTGACACCACTATTATTATTTTAACTACCTTTACTCTTTGGCAGTGGCTATTGTTTTAAAAAGCGATGATTAGAATTGGAATAAATCTCAAACACATAATGAAAGTGAATTTATACATTTTAGTTTTTAGAATGTTGCAAATATAAAATTCTTCTTGTAAATAAACAAGTGTTTATTATTTTTGTTGTAAATTTACATGAACAAGAAAAAATATATAAATTTCTTTTTCATCATGTTTAAGTTTTATTACAATTCTAATCATTGCTTTTTGAAACAATAAATATTGCTGAAGAATGATGGTAGTTAAAAAAGTCATATCATGGAAAACAGTCCTCTTGACACTTTGTCTTATTGCAGGCATGATTAGCCACATTTAACAGAAACAAAATTTAAAATCAGGTGGAAAGTGTATTGTATCTTCAAAAATTTAAATGCAACATCAATTGCTGTAGTCTATCTTTTTGAAACCATTCTTTTATTGTCCTTTCTACTCAGTAATGTTCTCTATTTCACTCACTCTCAGGACCCACCCTATTTTAGTGTCTTTATCCTCTGGCTTTGGGTGAAATGATTTAAAATAAATAAAATAGACTACTTAATATGAAACAATTTTCAAATATCTGTAAGAATTTCAATATCCTTTTTAGTTACATTACAAAAATAAATAAATTCTCTATATAAAATGCAGAACAGTGATTATGCCATTTGTTAACTTTATATAGTTGACACTATTAAAATTTTCTTCATTTATTCTCTAACACTTGTTATACTGCTATAGTTTTTGTTTCACTGACCATTTTCCTGAATATAATGATTTGTAAGAAGATAGTCAACTGATACTCATTTCCTTCATATTCCAGTGGTAAGGAGAAAATGTCACCAGTCAGCTTCTTCTGCAGAACTGGAACAGACTCATGAAAGAATTCTTCCCTGATCACTAAAATTATAAGCTCTCCAATTCTTGTGTCAACTGTTATCTATCCTACATATCCTTGTAATATGTATCTCTTACTTAAAAAAAGAGTATACAAAATATACTTTCAACAGCATTGGTGAGCAGAGTTCAAACTCTGACTGAGGCAGTTTATGTACATTTGCACATGAATGCTATCTGGAAAAGTGTAGATCTCTTATTACCCTGAGCAGCTATAGGCAAAATAGCAGAGTACATTTGGATCTATAGCCTTGGCTGAAATTCATTCTTTAAAAAGGACAACACTGGTTCAGAACCAGGAGTGAAATGAACATCTCCTCCTCTTAGCTAATGGAGAAAACAGCAAAAAGTTGTAGGTGGAGCTTGCAATCTATAAAATCTATTTTGCTTAATATGATCAGCACATGAGCTGAAGTGCCAGTTGGATCCAACATTTTTGGAATCACTCTTCACTTTTTATATTGTCTGGCACACCTGACTTTTAAACCTATCAAAAGAGAAATAAGAAAAACAAAAACAAAACAAATAATGAAAACTACCAGTTTACAAAATGGCTGACTGTGACTTCGGTAAATTTTATTAAATTTCCAAAAAATACAAGGGCTTTTTCATAGCACTTTAAAAAATACAATCAATATTTGAGAATGGCTATATTCTCAATGTGGTAAGGCATATGAGGTCAAAGATTCCATATATGACAGGGGAATGGGGGAGTCTTTTATGTACCATGTTCTTTCAGGATGTGGGTAGTGATGACTCTACACAAGTTTCTATTCTCTGGCAGAATTTGTCTTTTCTTAGCATATAAGCCTCCCTTGTGTTCTGCCGTCCATTTAGACAAGCTCATCAGGTAGGTGGCCCAATGCTTTCCTCTATCCCTCTTAACAACGATATGCCCTGTGAGTGTCAAATTCTCCAAGCTCACTTTCTTCAATTCAGCTGTCTCTTTCTGATTCTGACTATTCTTCATTTTTCTCTTCGTTGTTTATGCACTCCATCCCTGGAATTCTTTGCATCCTGCTGTAGAACTACATTTCTGTTGCTTCTGATTTTTCCTTAATTTGTGAGGAGCTTGTCAAGAATCTACTACCATGCCAGAGGATTGATATTACATAACAGCAGTTCAGTACTCTTTTCTTTCTTTTTAATGAAACATTTCTGTTTTTCAGTACTTTGTTTAACTTTTTGAATACATCTTTCACTAATCTAATTCATGTTTGAATATTGTGTTGCATTTTCTATCCTCTGTTAAAACACTTCCCAGATATTTAAATTTCTCTACTTGGAGATGTCAATATCAAACATTTTGCAGTTTGCATTTTTTCTTTTTTTTTACTTCCTAACAATCATACTTTTTGTCTTTTTAGAGTTGATGGTTAGTCTTTTTCTTACTACCTTGTCTAGGTGATCCTGTAGTTTTCTTTCTACATCTACTATCAACACAGTGTCAATTACAGATCTTATAATGTTGAAATTACACCTACAAACAATAAATCCTGGTAGGGTCTCTAGCTCCCTTAAGATGATAATGATGTTGTCTTTCACAAGCAAAGATGACCATTTTTCTTCATGCATTACTTATGGGTGCAGAGATGGCTAATCAAGCCAATGTTCACTCTGAGTTTTCTGCTGCAGTGTTGGCAAGGAATGTCTGTTTTGGGAAGATGAATTTGACCTGTTCTTTTGGCATTGTCACTTTTGTTGCAGTTTTTAGATGCACTGTGCTTCTTTCCAAGAGGCAGAGGGGGCATGTTGCAGTGTTTCAGAGAGGCCTTAAGGGTGTCTTTGAATTGCTTCTTCTGTCCACCATGAGATCATTTCTCTTCCTTGAGCTCCCTGTAGAAGAGATGCTTTGGAAGGTGGTTGTCTTCCATGTGGTGTATATAGCTGACTCATCGAAGCTGAGAGTGCATGAGTGTGGCATAGATGCTCTCCATCTAGGCTCGCTTAAATACCTCTGTGTCTGGAACTTTGTCCTGCAATTTGATGCAGAGCATCATTCTCAGGCATCTAATATGGAAGGTGCTCAGCTGTCTGGCATGGTGACTGTAGACAGTCCCCATTTCACTTGAATACAGTTAGGAAGGAAGCACCACAGCACAGTACATCTTTAGCTTGGTCTGCAGGCTTAGTCCATGCTGCTCCCAGACCCAGTCATAAAGTCTGCCGAAGACTGTACTGGCTCTGGCAATCCTGAATTCCGCTTCTTTGTCAATGTTGGCAGAGCGTGACAGGGTGCTGCCAAGGTAGACAAACTTATCAGCTACAGAAAGTCTGTGTGTGTGTGTGTGTGGACCCATTACAACTGGCTCCGTGTAGTTAGCCCTTGGAGGTTGCTGGTGCAGGATCTCGATCTTCCTGGTGGGAATTGTGAGACTGAAGTCAACACATGCTTTAGAGAACAGGTCCATGTTTGTCAGGATTTCAGACGGTGTATTAGCATTTAATGTGCAGTCATCGGCTAGGAGAAAGTCACGGGTGGTGTCATTGGTTTTGGCCTGCAACCTCCTCAAATTGAAGAACTTTCCATCGATCTGGTACCTGAAGTTGACTCCAATGTCACCTTCTTGGAAGGTGTTTCTGAGTTTGGCAGGGAAAATTATACTAAACAAGGTTGGTGCTAGCATGCAGCCCTGCTTTACACTGCTGTCGTGGAACTGCTAGACCAGTGAGATGAACTTGGTGGAGCATCCTTACTTAGCCTTGATCTTCCACAATACCTCTTGGCAGACAGTGTTGAAGGCTTCAGTGAAATCCACAAAGGTGGTGTAGAGTCTGGCATTTGTTCCTGACACTTATCTTGCAGTAAAGATCATGTCCGCAGGGTTGCATCCACTTCTGAAGCCACACTAGCTCTCCGGTAGCAGGTCTTGCTTGAGATGTGTGTTTAGGTGGTTCAGCAAGATTCTAACAAGCAATTTTTTAGCAATGGAAAGCAAAGTGATACCACTAGTTGTTTCATGTTTTCCTGTTCCCTTTCCACTTATAGAGGTGGAAAATTGAGGTGTCTCTGCTCTGACAGCTGTCCCTCCTTGGCCAGATGAGTCTTGATGCTATATCTAGCTAGCTCACTTGTGATGAGAACAGTCCTCCTCTCTATTCCAGCATGGTCTAAAAGGTTGTGTACATTCCATGTGCTGAAGGTAAACAATCTTAAGATAGCCTCATTCTAGAGATGGAGTAAGTCCAATGTGAAGACATATTGTTTTCTTATGCTTCCGTTTTTATTTCTTTTGTACCTACTCAATTCATTTAATATTCACAATGCATGCACTTTGCACTCAGTATAAGTTGTGGATGGTTTTAACAGTTCAAATAGATCTTTATTAAATGCTTTAGTGCAGTATCTAAAACATCCTTCTGCATTGGTTTTCTTTAATATCATTTCAATCATTTTTGTTCAAGTCTCCTTGACAGTCACATTGTTTTTGTCCTATTTCTGATCTAAATTTCCTTTGCACCCTATTTTTTAGAATTTTAATTTTTAGCTTAGTTATGTGATTCATTCAGTTGTCTGATGGAACTTGCATTCATTTGTTCCAGTTTTCTTAGGTAGTGCTAGGAAAATGTATCTACTAAGATCTTCCAGTATGTCACCACTGTTGTATATTTCATTTACTCTGTGATCTTGTCAGTACTGAAATCACCAAAGGCTGAAACCATTTCTATTACAATCACAGCTACTCCTGTTACTTTGTTCCTGTTCATCTCGTCCAATACTGATTGTACTTCAAACTCTAATATTTCTGTGCATTATTGATTGAGCCATTTCTCTTTAGCCTGCATTTTTTTACTTTTAATTTCTGTATTTAATGCTCTGCATTCTTTTCCATTTCTTGGCAGTGTTTAATGTCTCTTTCTCATCATCTCAAGAATTTCATTCATAACTATCCCTTCTTCTGTCTTTTACTTGGGAGGGTTTCATTTGACAACATTATTAGTACTTCTCTCAAATTGTTGGACTTTTAATTTGTTGTCTTGCTAAAGTTTGTTTTTAACAATGTCTATATTGTTAAAAAATAGACATTTTATATATGTTTATTTATAAAATAACTTGGGACATTCAGGAGTCTATAGTGTTGTAGTTTAGTATTTCTTTGGTGTGTAATTTTGGTTTCTGTAATTTTTCTCTGAGGTAGCATACAACTGGAAGGTGGTTGCTTCCACTGCCAGCACTTGGATATGTTTTACAGTGAATCTTTTATTGATGGGTATCTTTGAATCCATTTCCCTTGTAACTTGACAAGAAATGTGTTCCTTATAAATATCGGGTCCTACTACGAGATGAGACATTTTAAATGGGATAGCCATCCACATGTAATCAGATGAAATGTAGCAGAGAGTCAAGTAGTTTACTTCACCTCTCTTTGTAAGATACTACCTAAGAATAATTTCATTTGCTGAAGAAAATTTCCATAGATGAAGAAGTTTTCATTTGCAGACTAACAATCAAGTAAGAGTCAGGGATTAGATTTTGGAGATCTGTGTCTGCAGGCCTGAAACCAAAGTTCCTTGTTTGAATTGTTGACCAGTCACTATTCCAGGGTATTGTTGTTGTTTTTGCAATATGTTTCTGACATTTACTATCTTGAACTGACTGTAGTAAGGTAAGACCATAGTACCATAGAATAGTGTTAAACTGATCCTTGTAACCATTTTTTACACTATTTTTTGCCCAATACAAGACCAAAAGCCACTCAAAGTAGAGGGTTGTTAAATGAGGTTGTTGTAGGGGTGTACAAGGATGGAGCAGGAGATACCTATTATGAAGATATGTAGGATAGCTAACAGTTGGCACTAAACTTGAAGTGGTTAAGATTGTAGTGATTGGGGAAGAATCCTTTCAGGAGTATGTTCTACAATGCAACAGTTATGTGGAAGAAGCTGACTGGGTAAAACTTCCTCCTTACCAATGGAATATGAAGAGAATGGGGATGAGTCAGCACTATATACATGGAACCAAGGAATGTAGTTTGGTTAAACATCTGCTATGAAAATAATGATAGAGTAATGAAATATTAGCAACGTTTTGTCTGTGGGGGAAAAGGGTTATAGGGTGAAAAACATTTCCATACACTTTTGAACTTTATCAAGACTAGAAAATAAGGATTAGACAGCAATACACCATTTTTTTATTTGATTTGGCTCTCATAAAGATAGAGCATAGCAAATGGAGTCGGATATTTTCTGGAGCAGTACAAGGAACTGACCATTTTCACAGCATCTTCAGTGATAGGTTATATATAAAGTTCTACTTGAGGTCTGGAGTGAATTTGAGTCCCATGACAACACAACTGTTTATCATGATTGGAAAACACTTGGGTTTGCTCTGTGATGATGAAATGTCACTAATTTGATTTTGGAGGTATTGAATGTTACAAGCCTGTTCTTCCCAAATTTTGTTGCACAAACAAAGCCAAAGAAGAGATCATCTGCCAGGTTTTGGTCATCACTTGGCAAACTTTGTTATTGCTTTTACAAGCAAGTGTTGATTATTTGGCCTATTGTCATTGCCTCCTTTTCTTATATCTCTCTCACTTTGCTCCTGGTGGCATTCTGCTAGCTTTGCCTAACATTTCTTTAGATCAGACTTAAAGAAAATATTTTTGGGGAATATTGACTAACATTAAGGGCAGGCAAACTGATGATTTTATACAGCTTTCAAGAATACAAAAAAACTTTATTTTTTCTAAAAGTCCATTAAAAGTTTTTGATATTTTTTTGGTTACATGTGGTACAAAATAGTAATCTTTTTCAAAGCAGGAACAAAGAGAACAAAGATGGTAACCATATTATGTTTAATAGCAAACTCCCAGTTCCCAGAAAACTTATTTTTCCACAAAATAAACATGTTATATACTACCACAAGCTTCTGGAGCACTACATCTCTCACTGATATCAATCTCCCATCATCATCACAGTGAAAACCGATATTGAGAACTAGGTGCCTCTGCGTACTTCAATTAGACATAAACAGATAATGTCACATTTGTGCTTTGCCATAAATGTCTCATGATGTTTATTGAGAATTTCTTTTTTTTTTTTTTTTTTTTTTTTTAATCATATCACCCCAAGCAAGGCGAAAACACCACTGATGCGCAGGGGGCTGCTACGTAAGAGTGAAAAGATTGGAGAAGAGAAAAACCGGAAACCACAACCTAAACAGGAAACAAGGGATAAGCCTCTTCACCTGTTCAATAGATGTGGGTGGAGTGTGAACCGGGCGATAGTTTAGACTATGATTGTAAAATATTTCTGTAAGCTGTACAAATCTTATTTATAATCATAAATGTATAAAACTAATTCTTTATATGTTCATACAGTCTGTTCACAAAAACTGTCTCATAAGCACATAAATGTGCATGTATATTTGTTTATATTGTCTTTGTGACACTAAAGTTATTATGATACGGTCCACTTTACACAAGGCCAACAATTATGCAGCTTTCCAAAAACTAATAATTTGCCTTAACCTGGATTAGCAGTGTGCAGCACCCAAGGGCACCAGAACAAAGAGTTCAGATGGTGGAGGGGTTCAGTTATAGTTAGATTTATCTTTATTCAGGCAATTGAATTTCTTTGTGTAGGTACCATAATTTTTGAACCAATCCATTCTACATTTTTGGGGGTGGAGGTATAATTTGTAAAAATTGAAAAAATGTGGAGGAAAAGGTGTTTCTTTTTTTCTCTTCTTAAATGTAAGATGCTAGATAATATACCAGGTGAATTTATTAATTTTTTTTTTAATTGAATATCTGTCAGTTAATTTAGTAGATAAAATTATTGGATGATGATTGTATATAACACTTATTAATTTCAGTTTCATGAAGTAAGAAATTGATTACAGTGAATTTAAAGGTTGTCAGTTATTTGTCATGAGGAATTCAGGGGAAATTCTAATCTCTGCTGAAATTTCTTAATGTTATTTTCATAAAACTTTGTATTTTCAGATTATTTATATGAATTCCAAAATAGACATATATTTAATGGAAGCTGCCAACATTTGTAATGATGTATTTGGCACACAATCCAAAATGTTGTGCCACCCTTGCAATTAATAAAGCTTTCATTTTCTTTTTGTCTTAATTTATCCAAATTACTTTGTTTTGTCTTGTAAAAATTACATATCTTCTCTTTATTTGAATCTTGCCTTTTATATTAAATTCTTGATTTATAATCAGTTTTAAAAACTATATTCTTTGTTTTGATACACATATTTAACAATTTTTGTTAAAAAAACTTTGTGTATATTACTTCTTAATTCAACTTTATTTAAAAATACTTTATATATTTTATAGGTTCTACATTTGTATACTGCTTGACTCTCTTTTAGTGTTCAATAGGTCAAACACATTACAGTAGGAATGATCTGTGAGACTAGTTTCCAATGTGAAGTGTTCTTGGCATTTTTCTGTAAATGGTTTATCACATGGTTTAATTTATTCAACAAAAGCATAGCAAGAACATAGGAGAATGAATTATCAAAATATAAAAACTGATTTTCATATTAACCAAATTTATTTGCAGGTATAAACACACATACACACTCACACAGTGATTTTAACTTAATAAGCAGAGAGAGGAATATCGGTTCTTCAGGAGATAAATGATGGAGCAATTAATCACTTAGGAATGGGATTAGAAATCACGTTTAGTGTTGATATGGTGAACACAAAACTAGAAAGTTAAAGAATTTGGGTTGTTAACAATAAAAAAAGACAAATAAAATAAAATTTGTTTCCAATAAAAGAAATTCTAGGAGACAAAAAAATGTGCACAATTCTCACATATTTTCTTTTTTTTTTAATAATCATTTCACTCCAAGCAAAGCAGGCGGCTACATAAGAGGAGAGTGAAGAAAAAAGAAACCGGTTACAGGGGATGTCAGAGAATGGTTATGAGAAAGATGGTAAACTGGTGTGAAGAGATTTGTGTGAGAATAGAGGGAAAAGGGAGAATAACAAGATACGGGGAATATTGGGAGAAGGATGGTAGTTCAGGAGATAAGAGATGGCAATTGACATTGCATTTACACTCTTGGAGATTGTAACTATCAGGGAAGAAAGTATGCGGAAGGGAGTTCCACAGGCAGGAAGTGTAAGAAAAGAAGCTACTAGAGTATAAGTGGTAGCTGCATTTAGTTGTTTTGACTGTTAAGGGTAGGACATTGTTACCAGTCTAGTTGCTCAAGTAAATTCATTTAGAAGGGGCACCAGGGACCTAAGCTTGTCAAAGCAGAAGCCATGAAAATATTTGTAGAAGAGACAGAGGGAAGCTACATCCTATTGGTGAGAAAATGACTGGATTTGAGCTGCCAGGTTGGGATTAGTTACACTGTAGGACTCACCTTGATTATTTTAAAAAATCAGTTAATAGATCAGATCTGAAAGTATTAACTCCAACTATTTATCTCTCTTCATATTTAGAGAAATCAGGTTTACAATTTGCTTTGAGGCAACAAATTCATTTGAAAAAATCATTGTTGATTGGAGAAAAGTTTTCTAAAATCTTTAATAAATTATAACCTTTTGAATACAGCTGGTGTTTGGCTTCTTTATTTGAAATGTTTGAATACGGTAAAGTTACAGAAGTCAAAAAAAAAAAGAAGGAATTGTAAGCAGAAAGGAAATGGAAATTAAATTTATTTTACTTGGCTTCACTGACTTTTTACCCTCTATTTTCTTTTTGATAAACATTCTCTCAAATTTCAGTGCTGTACTACACTAAATTCTGATTAATAGTCAAAGTGCTGAAGTATATTTTGCTAACATTCCTTAGTCCTCTTTTTAAAACTTTACTAGAATTTAACCTGATCTCCTCAATAAGTCGATTTAGCCATAATATAAGAAGCGTTTTCTAAAAGGTTAATTTTTTTTTTTCATTTCTTTTAGGCATTTTGATTTCAGATAAGCAAATTTCAAGATCTCTGTGTTATAAATATTGGTGTGTTATTTTATTGTTTCTCTCTTTCTCCTGTGGCAATGTTTTCACTCCTATAATTACACCATACGTGGATAAAGTGTTTTCTTTGTGATGTTTTCTAATTTATAGATATCTAGTAAAAAATTGATATCTTTAAAAAAGAAGACTTTTCTACTTTGTCATTTGGCTACATATAATTAGTAAATTTTTTATTCAGTTGTGGCACTGATTATGTTCATATAACTTTTTACATTTTTTAACCCTTAACATGAGATTATACATCTTCTCCCCACATTCATTTCTGCATTCTTCTTCCGTTCACTAAACAAACCAATTTTTATGATCTGCAATAGAATATTTATCAAATTGACGAAAACAAATTTCCTTTTTCCTAATCATTTCCATAAATATGATTTTAGAAAATTTTGAAAATTTATGTGCTAATACTCAAGAGAACTTGATTTGATATTTTTGATCAAAATGAAATTCTTTAGAATATTTACTTTCTTCTATATAACACTGTAGAAAGCCAAATTACATTGTATTGCACCAATATCAGAGTCAGCATATGCCCACTGTAAAAAGCAACATTTAAGATCCTGACTTCTTCCTGGCTTCAGACCATAACCAGTAAAGCAAATAGCATCCCTGGAACTATCACAGCCAGAAAGTAGACTCTGGAATGATTTATACTCATTAAATCCACTTTTATCCATTATGATAAGTAATCAAATTAATAGTCAAATTCTGCTTAATTTAAAAAAAATATATAAATTTACCAAAACTTTACATTTTATTTAATCATCTGCTTGTTTTGTTATTTTTCTGATGAAACCTTATTTTATTTTTAGCGTGAAGAGAAAAAACGACAACAAAGATTGGAAAAACGTGGAGAAAAATCTTCAAATCACTCATTGGTAAGTTTTTAAATATAAAATTGCTAACCTCTAATACAGTCTTTTTTTTTTTTTTTTTTTTTTTCAATATTTGAAAAATTAGGAAATTTAGTTTTCTTTTATGTTTTAATATATTACTTTTTTTTTTTATTATTATCTTGTTTTCTTTATACCACAATTAAAGCACTTTAAAAAGCTTTAAAATAAAAGATTTTTCTTCCTCTAAAACTAAAATCTCACCAAAATGGTTAAATTTCTAACCTTTGTTTATGTTAAGACATGAAAGAAAATTTGACTTGAATAAACAAGCTTGCAAAAAAATGTAATTTCAAAAGGATTGTCTTTCCTATGTTATCACATTTTTAACTGCCTTCACTCTTCAGCAATGTTTATTGTTTTAAAATGCGATGATAAGAATTGGAATAAAACCTAAAAATATGAAAGTGAATATATACCTGTTCTTTACTTTTGAGAACTGACAACAAAAATATTAAACACTATTTATTTTTTAGATTGTTTATTTACAAGAGTAATTATATATTTACAACATTCTAAAAACTAATACAAGGCAATATTTATTATTATTTACAGTTTATGAAGAAATAAATATGAAAACAGTTTTTTATTCCTAAATTTATAAACATTTACTAAATTATTAACAGATGTGAACCAACCAAAAGAAAATCCTTATTTACAATTTTATAAAATTTGAATAAATTCGTAATTAGCCAATGTTTTGCCAACCATTTCAATGAATAATACAATAAATAGTGTACATAATCTAATGAATAGTGTTTACTATTTTTTTGAACCAACCAAAAGAATATTCTTATTATTTACAATTTTATAAAATTTGAATAAATTCGTAATTAGCCAATGTTTTGCTAACCATTTCAATAAATATAATAAATAGTGTACATAATTTAGTAGTGTTTATAATTTTTTTTTCATTCTAAAGAACAAGGAAAATGTATAAATTCACTTTCATATGTTTAGGTTTTATTCCAATTCTAATCATTGCTTTTTAAAACTTTAAATATTGCCAACAAAAGAAGGTAGTTAGAAAAAAAAAATTGTTATGGGTGAAAAACTGTCTTTTTGACACTCCATTTTATTGCAGATGTGTTGATTCATGTTTGCCCGAAATTCTCTTTCTATGTGAACAATGATCTAACCACAATTTTTTTTTTAACTTGGATGCTATTAATGCATCATTGTTTAACATAGTTGCTATTATTGCTATCTTGTTTTTTTTTTTTTTTTTAATTCAGTAAAGTGATATTCATTCAGATATTGTCTTGAGAAACAAGAACTTTTTTTTGTGAAATTGTGTTGACATGTGACTGCAATGAAGAAATGAATAGTGGTACCAAGTATAACAATCAACTGTACAATCAGTATTTTCATATACTTTAGCATTTAGAGAAACAACACTTTTTATTTTATTTTATTTTTTTTTTTTGTTCAAGTTTAAGTTGTTTTAGTTGAACTTCTTTCCCTGATCTTTTCTGTCTTTAGTGATCTCTCCTGCAGGGCTGTCTCCCTTTTTCTTTTTATAATTTGTCAGGTTTACCTTTGAGGTTGGATTGAGGTTTTCTTTCTTGTAGCCTGAAATTAATCAATGTTGGCTGATTTTTCTTCTATGCATCAAAACTATAATTTAAAAGAAAATCTCTGTATTTCTGATTTTGCATTTTATAAGAATCTTTTATCTGCTTACTTAATTGTATTGATTGACTACTCAACTGTATTAATTATAAAAGATTAATTTCAGTTTTATTTCTTTTATGGTGATTATTACATTCTGGTCACAAAATTTTTCTTGCAATTTCTGATGAAAATTTATCATGTGCGTTTTAAAATCCCTTTTCCCCACAGAAGTCTTTTTTTACAAGAGATTTATCTTGAATTTTCATTATTTCTAATCTACTAATATTCTTCAAGTGAAACATTCTATTTATGATATCAGTTCAGAAACATGCTTTTCTTTTTGTGTAATATTTAGCATTGAAGTTGTAACAAAATTTCTATATTAGTTTCTGCTTTGATCAGCAATGTTTAATAGTATTGGTTTAATATTGTATTTGCAGCCGACGAAAGGTTATCAGTAGAAATTCACTTTGTACTGAACGTTCTTCTTGACTTGAATGTTGTTTACAAGAAAATGGCTGCAAATCAATAGAATACACTCACTACAGAAATATTTTATGTTATTTATTAATTTTGATGGAAACAGCTGGATAATCTCTAATATTGGTGAACTGTGATTAACAATTTCAGAGCCTTGTTATTTTTAATGTTATCCTTATAGAAACTCCAATGCATGTTTAGTAGAAATGTTTATTCTGATGTTTATTAGAATTTCATATGTGAGATTTAGGCCAGAAAGCCTTTTTCTAATAAAAATAACTGCTATTTGAGTAGAAACATGTTATCTAAAATCTGATGTTAATACTTTTAATATGTATTCATTGTGATGTAATGGATATTGGCTTGAAATGGGAAATTGGTAAAGCCAAGTTTGAATTTCAGTTGAATCCACTGCATTCACTTACGCACAAACATCCATGGGTTAAGTATGAATCCATCACTTCTCTCTCCAGCTATGGGTTAAATAGCAGGACAGACTGGATCCTACAGCCTTAGTTGGCAACCACCAGTCTACCACAAAAAGAAATGGCAACTTACTGCAGGAAAATCTTCTACCTAGTCAGTTATGGATAAAAAGAGACATCATCGCTCAAACGTGTATTATGTATAGCACTTAACTGATTGAATTAAGAGATAGATTTATCCAAGACTGATGTATTTGCTGTTTTTAGTTGAGCTTCTGCATGCATGATAATGTTTTTTAGTATTAGATGCACTGAAATATGATTGTATCAAATGGCAAATTGAAATTCTTGGAATATGCTGAAACAAAATTTTAAGTAAAGTGTAACTTATTACTTCAAAACAAATATATACATTGAGTTAATATTCCTGCTAATTTTTTTTATTGTAGAAGACCAAAATATTCTGAAACAGTCTAGAAAAGTTTGTATTAATAAATAGATTCAAATACAGAAATTGTTTTCAATATCTCACTGCATTATTATTGAACCTAATTTGAAAAATAACAACTGGCAATTATAAAGGAGTCAATGTATTTTTATTTTGTCTGTGGAAAATGAGATACCTGGAAACATAACCTGAGTAGGAGATGCCATTTTACAAGTTACAAAATGGTGAACGCAGTCCAGTGATGAGTTTGTACGGTGCTTGTTTTATTTGTGTCTCTACCCATAGTGCTTAGCCATACCGGATCACAGAGCTGCCACTGCCATCAGAATTATTGATGTTTGAGGTTCGTGGAACAGGAACGTATCCCTGGGCTGGCATCCAAATCCACAAAGGTTCTCTCTTTGAAAGGGGTCGGTCATAATAAGAGGGAAGACGACCTTGATATCCACTTGGTGGCATCATCAAGGCATTATCTCTTGCAGCAGTCGCTCTGGTGATCAATGACAAAAGGTTCTTATCTGCATGAGGCCGGTTTCCTTGCCAAAGGTCACCCGAAATGGTTAATCCAATACAACACAGGGCAAAAATCACTATGTGACTTGTCAAGTTCTGCATGATGTCTGTCTGAAATAACAAGATGTGCATTAATCAGTTTTTTAAATTTTTTGTTTTTCTAGTCGATGGGGGAGTCATGATACATTCAAGTGTATTGCCACTGGTTTATTCTCTAAATTGACCTCCTGTGCCTACTAGCAACATTTGTCTTGCCTTTAGTATTTTTGAACATTTTTTTATCATATTGATGGCAATTTTATTTTTTAATCATCAACAATTTATTAATGTCTGAGAGACATTCTACACTTTGCTTCCCTAATATTTGTTAATGTTTCAGTAGAAAAATCCATGTCTAGTTTTAACTGGTGGTTCTATCTGTTTTTATCCTAATATTCTTTCCAACTTGAATTCTTTTCCTGTCGACTTTTGTGCTGTTTATCAACAAATGCAGTTGTATGAGAAGTGCATATCAGAGCCTCTGAAGGGATTTGATAGCAAGCATTTGTATAAGGCAAATCAGCAGCTGTGAATACGGTTAGTTTTCAGACACTTTGCCAACTTCCTGTCTAAGTCCCACAAAAGCTCAATGCTTAATCACAAAAGACCTGATTCTGTTGTGTGAAGCATTGAATAGTTTCACAGCCTTGTTGCTTTGAAGTGTTCCCACTCTTCAAGTACTCCAAGCAGACACTTTGAACTGATGATTCATGTGAACAGAAAAACCTCTTTTTCTCTTCATGAGGAACAAGGATTGTCCTTTTGTGATGAGTATATATATTTAGCCTTGCATTATAAAATCTCTGGCTTATCTTGTTATTCTTGCCTTAATATCTCTTCCTCCTTGTGCCTCTTGTAACCTCATATGAATTATTGATAATGTTTATAGATATTTTGGTTTTATTTGTCTTTATTTTTACCTGTTGGGAGTTTGAAATGCTTATTCATATATTGCAATGTAATGTTTTTTTTTTTTAACTTACTGAAGTGTATTTTTTTAGCATATTTTTTTCTTAGGAAAATCTCGTAAGTAAAATTATGCAGATACTTATTAATATTTTGCTATCTTATAAGTTTTATTCTTTATAATAACCATGACTTTTCTCGGATGTACAAAAAATCTAATAGAAAAAAAACTAACATGGGAAAATATCATTGAAAGAAAAAAAATAACTCCCAGTGTGTTGTCTATTAATCTAACAAAAGGATCAGTCATTGCTTTCTTATTTTGGACATTAAATATCAAATGTCAGAACATTTCTTTGATAGAATGTTTTGATACAGTGTTTCTTATTGCATGATAATAATTTCTGTTCATGTATTTACAATATTATATTATTTATAATAATAGAACAGGTTTTTGTTGACTTTAATGAATATACAAACAAATAAGCACCTGAAGAAGACCGGTACATATAACAGCCAAAATTTTGTGGATATGGCAATAAAGATGAGGACAACCGTCCAAAACATGTAAATAATGTAAAACAAATAATCATTTATGAATTTTCTACTTTCTGAATTGTATCTTTTATATTTTTCTCTTTGTAATAGAATATTGATAGAAATGCTGCTAAGTTGAAGTTACCGTGATACATAATGAGAAAAAAGGGTTTGGAGAATTTGACACTCACAGGACATATTGAAGGCAAGACTGAGAAAGTAAACAAGAAATATTGAGTAACCTACCTAACAAGCTTAGTAAATGGATGGCAGAACAAGGACTAGGAGGATTAGTAAAGGGACAAACATTGCTGAGAGATTCAAAGGATAGAAAGTTGTAGAGAGCCATGGTTGCCTGTGTTTTGAAGGGACATAAAAGAAGTGGAAGCTTATCAATGAATCTGTTTCATTTTAAAACAAACCCAATAAGATGTATCAATTTTATTCCAGTCTGATTCAATGTTGTCTGAGGTAGAACAAAACTTTTTTCATGACTATGTTGATATATAAGAATAATTTTTTTTATAGTTATTTATGTTATTTACAGATGCTTTCCACACTTTTTCCATAGAGGTTGTAAAAAAAGTTTTAAAAACCATTTATAATTTTCATTTTTTTTTTATATTTGAAACAATTTAAAATAAAATAACCAGTTACTAAATTTGAGAAAACTTTTCATAATTTTACATTTTATGTTGATGACTAATTTTAGTTTTTGTTTTTAAAACTTTGTTTTTATTATGACATTTAAAAAAAAATCCACTCTTTTGTTAAATGATTATCAAAACATCTTCCCTAATAAGCTTGACATTTTAATCAATGAAAATAACTTCTTGATAAAAATGATGTGTTGTATTTTTTCATTGTGTAATATGTAAAATTAATTTGAACAGAAAATGGACTAAACTAATAACAATGTAATCTTTGCAATTTTTTCTTTCTATTCTGGAATGTGTGGGTAATATTCATACCAAAAGTAAAATTGACAGGCAGAGTTTAAATTTCAACCTAGGCTGTGACATTCACTTTCACACTAATACCCTTGAGAAATGCATGAATATATTTTTGCATACCAATTATGGGTTAAATAGCAGAATTGACTGGGTACTTTAGCATTGGTTGGCAACCAGTCTAAGTAAAGTCGATGAGATAACATTCTATCATCTTTGCTAGAATGTTGTAGCAATTGACAGATAATAAAGAAAAGAAATTTGTAGAAAGACATGACCACCAACATCTTGAATGGATATGACATTAAAAAAATTTTCAGAGAAAAAAAATGTTTGAAAGGAAATAAGAGTAAATTTTTTGAAAAGAGTTACTGTATTTGACGACACATAAGACACATAGGTGTATAAGACGCACACCTTGATATTATTTTTATGGGTACATCATCCAAATAGTGTTTCACTATCCACATTGTTCAGCTAATTGTCTAATTAGATGTCTATGTAGTGCACTATTGACTTGGCTACACAAAAATTTCAAAAGAATTTCATGATCCAATTTATTCCTTACGTTTTTTTATGTCAAAATATTCAGAACTAAATCAGTAACTCAGTACAGGTCAAAAGCTAGTACTGTCTGATAGAAACATTTTCTTCAAATAATGGAAACAAAAAGGACGCTTATAATTAACATCAGGAAAAGACAATTGAAATTTTTCAGGCACATAATGAGGAAGGGGAACTTGGAGAATTTGATATTCACAGGACGGATTGAAGTAAAAGGGACGTGCGAATTGGAACTTGTTCTGTGAGTTCTTTTGTTACGTCTCTTAGAATAAAGTTTTTAATCTTTCTGTTCAAGATGCACCTCAGAGTTATCATCCTGAGTGAAAGACAGCATTATTGCTTTCATTCCAGCAAGGCCACTACTGTACACGGGAATCTCTTCTTTCAGTTGTACTGGAATGACACATTTGATTACAACAAATGCCTCTTTATCTCTCCTTGTAATGAAGGCAAGCATGTCCTAAATTTATTGTTTGCCAATAGAATGAAACAGCGTACAGCATCCCACAAGTTCTCTTCTAGAGATTACTAGCAGCTCTGCAACTGTGTGCTAAACAATAGTAAACCCTCAACCCTTTCTCTATTCAATCAATTTGAAGTCCTGACATCTACAGCAGACAAGTTTGGATGCTTTGCTTGCAAATTCTCTTCTAACTCAACACTTGACTTGTCTGGAGTATCCACACTCAATTTCCCACCAAGTGGCTCTACTGAGTAATATGTGAATAACCCCATCTCTGGTCTTGGGTTCATTTTTAAATTAGATTCCCATAAGGCAAGTGAAGGTGATGGAATTCCAGCTGTCGTTCTAAAGATATGTGCCTCTGAGCTGGCTTCACTCCTCTCCAAACTCTATAACTATTGCTTCTCTGCTTCCTAGCTAGTTGGAAGTTCATATCTGCAGTTCCTGTTTTTAAGAACACTGGTTAACCCTCTGACCCCTCTTTCATCTTATTAGCTTTAACACCTTTTGGCAAAATATTCGATGCTGAAGTGTTTAAGCATCTCACAGCCTGACAAACAGTATGGCTTTTGCTTCACCAGGTCTACAGCTGATGTGCTAATGGCCATCACTGAATATGCTATACCAGGCTCTTGATAATAATGTTGAAGTTTGAGCTGTGGCTCTAGATATCTTGAAAGTAATTGACAGGTCTTGGTATGCTGGTCTTCTGCGCAAGCTCCAGGGCTATGGTATTACTGGACGATTGTTTGATTTAATCCAATTGTTCCTATCAAATTGTGAAATGAAGGTCGTTTTGAATGGGCACACTTCCAGATCCTTTCACAGGAACATGTGTGTCCCCCATTACTCTATTCCAGTTTTTGTGATGTTTATGATCTTTATCAATAATCTTATCAAATATCATCAGTTCCCACCCAAGTAGGCATTTATACAGATGACACTACTATTTACTCCCATCTCAGTAGAAGATCCACCAGAAATGACAAAGTAAACCTGGCTGCTGCTCTTGAAAAGAACATCCAATCAATGGTTAACTAGGGCAGGAAATGGCATGTAAATTTTAATGCCTTCATAACAAAACTGTTCTCTTTTAACCACCATAGAGAAACTTTCCTGCCCATCATTGGTTGAATGATAATCTCCTGGAGAGCAACACACTGCGCCTCTTTAGTCTCACTTTTTCATGGAAAAACTACATCAAATCAGTAGCTACATCCAATGCAAGGAAAGTTGGTTCACTGTGTCATGCCAGCAAGTTCTTCTCATCAGAGTCTATTTTGCTTATTTATAAATCTACCATTCATCTGTGCATTGGATGCTGCTGCCCTATTTGGTCTGGTGCACTTACTATTCATCGCAAGGTTCTTGACAAAATCCAAAGAAGGATCTGCAATGTAATCGATCTTGACTTGGCCTCTTGACTTCAGTCACTTTCTCACCAATGTGATATGACTTCCCTTGGTCTTTTCTACAAATATTTTCATGGCAACTGCTCTGATGAGCTTTTTTTACCCTGGTGGCTCCTTACCCTTTTACAATTGAAATAGTTAAATCTAACTGCTACTTCTACTTCAACAGTTTCTTTTCTCACACTTTCTGCCTGTGGACCTCCATTCCATTTACTTGCTTCCCTGATAACTATGATTTTCAAAAATGTAAATGCAACGTCAATTGCTATCATCTATCTTCTTGAAATCTGTCCATCTTTCCTCAATACCCTCTATACCCTCTTTTCTCTCTTTCATGCTGTTAATTGTTGCTTTTAACAAAGAGCAAGAAATTGTGGAGAGCCATGATTGCCAACACCCTGAAGGGACAAGGCATGTAGTAGAAGAATTGTACAAATTAAATTATTAAATAAACTTTAGTTTTCATTTTGCTTTGCTCTTTTTCTCCTCTTAAAATATATTATTGTGTTAACAATGATATTCTTACAGATTAGATTTTTCTGTTTAATATAAATTTATTGATAATTAAAAAAAAAAAAAACAAATTACTTCCAAAAACTGGACCATATTTAAGTTGTTAAAATAAATTGATTAGATAAGAAATTATTTAAAAAAAATAGACAATTTCAAATTAATGTGACTAAATTGTAAGTAGAACTACTTTTACTGCCATAAATTTTATTAATAGAATATTATCAAAATATTTCACTTGTAATGGGCTAATTCTTTTTATTCTTTCAAAATTAATAAAGAAAATTCTTTAAATTTAAACATGAACATAATTAGCAATAAAATTATTTGTGAACATGTTTTTAATAGTGTTAAAAATGTGAAATTTCTGCTATTGTCATTAATCAAGATTGCATTCTATGTAACATCTTTGCTACAAGAAAATTTCTAGAAAACAATCTAGTTGATTTATTTCTGCCAAATCAAATCCATTTGATTCTTTTTTTGTAATAATTAATGAGGAAAAGAAGAAAAATTTTTGATCATTTTCCCAAATGAAAATTTAAAAAGTACAATAATTAATACAGAAAAAATAATTTGTTTTTTTCAAGTAGAAAATCAGGATCTAATTTTAATTTTAAAACAAATTTTGGCAGAATTGAATAATTTCTGTTAAAATTTAAAAGTTCTCTTTTTTTTTTTTTTTTTTTTTTTTTTTTTAAGCTACTTACTTATTTACTTTGCTTTTTCTTCCATAAAATATTTTAACCAACAAATAGATCTATGCATGCTTACACACACATACGCACAAGTTGTTCCAGTAATGTCTTCTATATTATTATGTTGAGCCCACTGTGTTGATATAGTAGAGTAGGAGTTGAACCTATCCATATTTCATTTTGACCATTATTACAGGTAGCAGGTTGGCAAAATAATGTCTGACATGAAAGTGTGCGTGCAGCAAAAAAATAACATCTATTGACATACATCAGTACTAGCTGAACATTTATGTGGAGACCAAACAGTGAATGTCAGCAATGTCTGCCACAAGGCACATTTTCATCAGCCCTGTACAACTGTTAACACACAAAACGTAAAGCACTTTGCAAATGCATAGCTAATGGTTGTGACTATGTGGAAAAATAGTGTTGTGTAGCAGAAAATGTGTTCTGTCAAGTGGTATTGTTGTGCTCCCTGTATTTGTTATAGTTTGCATAAAAATAAATAAAAGGTATTGGAGACACTTGATATATATAATGAGAGAAAAATAGATCTGCAATATAAACACTGTTGGAGGATTTTCTTAAATATAAATTTAAATTCAATTTTATTTTGTTAGGTTTACTGCTTTAGAATATAAGAAGTGCAAATTGCAATATGCTTATATATCCAAAAAATAAATGGCCATACCATAAAACCAAAACCACAAATTCTAATATGATATTACAATTTTAACTATTTCCTAATTATTTATGATTCATTGAGAAATAAATTAACTTTTAATTGCCTATTTATTTTTTCGTTAATTGTTGGTCTTAGCAAAGAAACCTTTTTTTCTTCTTCTTTTTAGTCAGTCATGATATTATAGAAAGCGAATAATGATGAATTGTTTTCTTCAATCTCTTTGGTTGACTTTGTTCCAAGAAATTTTCATTCATTGAATTTCCATTAAACTATTTTAAAAATAAAAAGTAACTGCATCAAACGGTACGTAAAATATTGGAAATTTAGTTACAAATCATTTTTAAATTTTATTTTGAGTTTTTTTTTTCATTTGAATTACTGTTTTTTTAATTGTGACTCTCATCTTTTCTATGATTTAAAACCATCCAGGAATTTTTACTTCCAATCTATAAAGGGTTTCATTCAATTCAACATCTTTACAAACAGCTGAATATAAATACAGTATTCCTTGTCTTGTAACTACTATTTTATTTTTTGTTAACACTTCACCCCAAGCAAGGCAGGATTGTCACTAGTACACAGGAGGGTTACAAGGAGTGAAAGTGAGAGAGAAGGCTTAGTATAAGGCTGATTAAGAAAAGAACAAATGATGAATGTGATTGAATTTGTATTTAAACTATTGAAGATTTTAGTTATCAGGGAAGCAAGCAAGTGTAAAAAAAATAAACTTTTGGAGTAGAAGTGGTGGTTGCATTTAGATATTTCAACAGTAAATGGTGGGGACCTAAATGCCAATCTAGTAGCATGCTTAAATTCATGTGTTTGGGAATAAGGGATAAAAAGCTTGTCAAAGTTACCATGAAAATATTTGTAGAAAAGACAGAGAGAAGCCATGCATTATCGGAAGAAAAGTAACTAAAGTTTTATTTATTTTAAAGAATTTACATTCTTTTTATTTCTATCATTTTTTATCATTGTCAAAAGATATTAGGATTCTGCCAAACAATTCTGTTCTTTATTATTCATATGTAAAAATATTACAATTCAATAAATTCCATATTCTTTTAATATGAAAATATTAACCAAGTAAAATTTTTTTAAAATCGCAAGGAGTAAATGTTTTTGACTTTATCACTAAAACATTTGTAATTCAGATCTCTGATTAAAATGAACAGAGAATTTTCATAAAGTATTAATAAAATTATTTTTTCAATGTCTGGGTCAGTTTTTGCATGTAACACTGCTGATAAGTTATTCTAAATGTTCTTTTGAACTTGTATAGTTTTTGGTTTATAGTTGTTCAATATTGTATACAAACATCAGTTCCAAATATTAACCAAATTTGTCAAGACAAGAGCCTACTGTTGAATGTGAAAAAGTAAATCTTTTATAATATTTATGTTTGTATCTTTTATTAAATACTTTTTGTTATTTTGAAAATATACTCTGCTTAATTTCTGACTACATTTGTTAATATGCTGACAATGGTTTGTCTTATTGCTATGTCCTTTGCATAATGGATTTGCATAATCTATCAGGTTTGGTGAATAACCTGATGATTTGAAATATTCATTAAAGAAAAGCAAACTTTAGAATGTATTTGTTTCTATGCTATTGAACCTCTCTTTATTTCTCTCTACATAGCTTGAGATTTCTAAAGAGACAAATCTTGCAAGCTGCAGCTGGAATTCATCCAAGTTCTTTAGTTTATATAGAAATGACAAAAAAAAGAACAATAAGGAAAGTACTAAATTTGTTCCAAAGGCAGACTTTGCCATTTTTATTTTAAATTTTTAATGTTAATGAAATATTTTCTTAACATTTTTATCAGAAATAGCACATTATTTATACGGTAATTTAAATAGATTTTTTTAAAAATCTATTTAAATTACCGTATAAATAATGTGCTATTTCTGATAAAAATGTATGTTGTGATTGTCATTTGAGTGATTGCAATTACTTATTTAATAAAATTGTTTTTAGTATTATTAATATTGTATTTTGCAAATAATTTCAAGTTTCATTGGGAACTAATGAAGAATTTCTTGATTTTATAAAGGTTTTTTGAGAATTATAACTTGAGATATTTCAGAAAACTTTCCTTCTTGGAAATATTTTTCAACTGAAGTATATAAAATATATCTCTCAAAAGCCTGAAAGATTTACTTTTGTGTTTCATGCATAAAGATTTTGCTTTTTATCACTTGTGACAGTCCAAGGATAAACAAATAAAACAGGATTTGTGGGTTAATAAATTTGTCTTATTTTTTTCAAATTGTTAACAGAAGGTTAATTTTATGATATAATTTAAAGATTGATTTCTGATTTATCAAAGAAATTTGGCATATAATCTCATTATGACTGCTGTAGAAAGTTAAATGCTTTTTTTGCTAACTTGTCAAAGTCACTCTGATTTTAAGTGTTTTGGTTGGTGCTTGTGTGTTGATCAACTAAAATTCTTTATTTTTTTTAATCTTAATGTTAAAAGATATTCATTTATTAAGAATTCAAGTGATTTGTCTGGTTCGCTAAATTAAAAGTTTCATATCAAAATGCTCATCAGGGCCAGATGTTTGAAGATTAGAAAATATAAAGTATAATCTTTTTTATTTCTTTTTTGGATTTCACCATTCTGAAGTTAACTTGATATCAAAGCCATCAGAAGATTGTGTGTCCTTATATGTTATAAATAATAATAAAACAATGTAAAACCTTTTACATCCATATTTGCTAAGATATTTTTCAAATAAAATTGAAAATTTTTCATTGTATCATGATGATGATATCAGTTTAAGAGATAACTGCATAATTAACTAATTTGTGTGTTTTTTTTTTTTTTTAAAGGATTTTTCTTGTTAAAGAAATAATCCAAATAACTTTGGGAAATGAGTTATTGTTTGGATAGTTTTTCAGTTGACTTCAAATTCTTAATAATAAACAACTTTTGGATAAAATCTAAATGTAGCAATTTCTTTGGATACATTTTGGTGAAGATTTTTGTTATATCAATTATCTGTTGGGAATAAAGAATATTTTCATGGCTAATCAATAATCTTTGATAATGCTACTAACAAATTACAACTAACATTAGATCAGTACAAACATGACCAAAAGAACAATGACTAATCACTTGTAGTACTGGAATTTGAGTTCAAAGAGATTAAAAGGGTTTTGAAATTTCTACAAGTTGAAGCATTATATATTTAAACACAGACTAGATAACATTCAACTTAGCAGGAACTATTTGAGAAATTTTACAAACCCATGGTTCTTAATGATACATATTAGCAGAGGTGTGTGTTTATGTGTGTATCCTCATGTAATGATTAAAAAAAAGAAAAGAAAAGAATTGTATTGGTCTAAAAAAATGGTTCTGGAGAGATTGTTTAAAAAAAATACTAATAATAAAAATAGTGAAACTTACCAAAAAGTTATTGGCTGTGGAAATGTTGCTGGATTCTCAGCCGGTTGCAATGTTGTTGATTATCTGCAGTTTGTTACAATACTGATAGTTCTTCTGTGGATGTCAGGCCCTTTGTCCATCTCTCTACCTTGCTAAGCTTTTATACATGGTAGCCATAAGCATCTCTTCCACTGCCTGCCCCCAACATGAAGCCCACCCCTCTGTCCCTCCCTCTTTGCTCTGATGTCACAGATCTGTCATGAAAAAGACATTACTTCTTAATATGCTGCCACCCCCTCTTTCAGAGAGACTGCCCAATTCAATTTTATCATCATCACCACCACCAACAGCAGCAGTACTGGTAACTGCAACATCTCCAAGGAGATACATAGATAGTAACATCCCTGATTCTTCCCCCTCCTCTTCCTCTTCATTAGCTCACCTATCAGTATCATCAACAGTCTTTCTGTTTTTCACTTAACATTTCACTACTCCCCCCCCCCCATATAAAAACTAAAGCTAGAACTACCATAATCATTGTCATCCTGCCTTTCCTTGATCACTATTTCATATAAACTCTCCATCACTTTGTTCAGTTTTAACACTAACACACACACACACACACACACACACACACACATATATATATATTTCAAAATGTTATTTTCCATATGGTGGCAAATTAGATAATATTTGTTTTTATCTATATTGAAGAATAACAGTAAGGTGCTTATTAAAAGTAAATAATTCAATGTAATTAAAATAAACCTCTACAGTTATCTTTTCATTTGCATATCATACAATCCAATATGTATTTTCAGTTCCATTCATTATCAAATGCATCTTTTTCTTTTTCTTTAACAGTTGCCTTTCTAAATTTCTAATTTTGGAAAATTTTGTTTATACCAATTCTTCACAATATTGTACCAGTAAAATATTTTTAATCCTGCTTTTACTAGATTGCATAGAATTTCCCTTGTTTATTTTATTAAGAACTTAATCTCTAATCTCCTTAAAAACAAAAATTGTCTATTGTCTGATACAAGGCCATGATTATGATGCATCTAAGGAAAGACAAATTATTTTTAGTTTTTGTTAAAAACTATCCACTATGAGAATACATTAAATGTGAAATATTTTTTCTTCTGTAATTATTTTTTAAAATTTGCACTTTTTTAACCTTTCTGTTTGTACTAATATGTAATTGGGATTCACTTCTCAATATCCTTATTCATTTTACTTCCTTCCTCCTAAATTATTCAAGAATTTTTTTGTAATCATTTTAAGAATTATTTTTTCTAATAAATAATTGGAAATCACTTCTCAGTATCTTTATTCATTTTTTTCCTTCACCTAAAAAAAAATCAAAGCATGAATTTGGTATATTATTATTAAAGGGTTAAATTATTATCTCCATGAAAGATAGAATTTGTCTATTTGACTATCCTATCCCTGACTACATGTTTGTATTGATCTTTTAACATTTTTCTTTTTAAATTTTTTAGCTTCAGTCTTGATTAACAGATAGATGTGTATTTGCTTTATTACATTTAGAATAAAGATATTATCTTTTTACACACACACACACACACACACACACACACACACACCTTGATGTGCTAACAGATCTTTTGTGGAATAATGAAAGAAAATATTTTCTAAATTTTAGAGTGTAAATTTTTCATGTCTATAAATTTAGTTTCCCATCGTTATAGACACACGTTTACTAGGGTTACTTAGTTTTCCATTTGGATCCAGGTAAGTAAACACACACTTTCTCTATTTATTATACATAGAAATTCTATTGAAAATTATTTGTTCTTCTAAGAAATAATGCATTGTGATTTGGCAGTGGTCATTGTTTTATTAGAATGGATTTAATTATGAGTAGGAAGTTAAAACCTAACTTGTAGCATTGCCAAAGTCTTCCATATTGAAAATTGGATAATTTTTTTATGAACTGCTAGTCACTGAGATTTTTCTTTTGGTTAAATATTAAAAAGGTTAGATTGAATTCAGTCATCACAAACTTCGCATATATTTGTCATTTATTCTAAAATTCTCGTTGAAAAATAACATTGCTTATGTAAAATCTTTGATTTTTATCTAGATTTTTAAATCACACTTTTATACTATTTTTTTGAAAATTAATCATTTTGTGAACAAGTAATGTTATCAAGCCACTGAAGGTTCTCTTTTGATTATGTCTCTAATTTAAAAAAATTTAAACTTAATTTTTTGAGTATTACTATTTTGTCTAATTAATTATAAATCATTTTACAATTTTTGCTTAAAGGTAGATGTTCATTAGTCTAAAAAATTTTCCAAAATGTTTGGTGAAGTTATGGTTGAAAATTTAATTGCATTTTGCCGATAACCTTAATTAGTAAAAGTATAATTTATTCTGGCTCCAACACTATAGTTATTAGCTTTTGATATAATAGTTTTTAAGCGAATGTTATTCATCATGGTTTATTTAAATGATGTAAATGCCCCTCTGAAATTTCAGGAAGAGGAAAAATAATTTGCCTTTAATTAAATGGTTTATAAACACTCAAAAAGTTTTATCTCAGTTGATTTAAATTTATTTACTTCAAAGGTTATTGTTGTTTATGAAAATGTTTTTTGTTCATTAAGTTTTTAAGCAGTGATTGTGATATTATTATATCATTGTCATGTATTTGTTTTATGACATTCATTGATCACCTTTGATTTTTGATAAATGAAGAATAAGAGCCATATGAATGATGACGCGTTATCCCAAATAAAGTTAGCAAGTTGGGACTGTTAGCGAAAAGGATAAAGAGTAAATACATGAACTAAGTCAACTTGAATCATTTTTTAATGATTATTCATTCAAAATAAGGTATAATCTGTACATTAGAGAATCCTGGCTTGTTCATGGAGAACAGCTATTTCTAAGTTTGAAAAACACACATACACACAAAGAACTTTTAATGCCTTGAATAAGTATGCTGAGGAGAGAATGATTGCAAAAATTAACCTTCTCCTTAACTCACTCAAAGATGTAAACAAATTTGTACCATTTCTGCAGTAGGTTCTGCTAATGATTGAATGTGTCATGAATGGTTTGAAAAAAATTGTGCTGGAGGTTTTTTTTACTGAACAATGTTTTGTCAGGTTGGTAGACAATTTGAGGTTGATAACAATCAAGTAATAAAACCTTTACTTGAGAATAATTACATGCAGGAGATGGCTAACAGGCTTAAATACCTAAATCATACATTGAACATCATTTGAATCAACTTGTTTATTTTAGTCACATTGATGTGTGGCTTCCACATAATTAAGAAAACAAATTGTTATAGGTGATGTAAAGTGGAAACTTTACAACAATGGGAAATGCAATACATTATCAGTCAAATGAAATGAACCACTACTAACCACATCAAAGATTGGTGTTTATCATAAGAGATACTGTTTGCATGGTGAAATTAGAAAGGAATTTTATGATGTGAGCTTCTAGAGAAGCTAATGATTGATTCAAACAAGTATTGTTCCCAATTAGAGTGATTGAAAGCAGCAATGGACAAAAAGAATTAGTTATGAGAAAGAATTTAATATTCTATCAGATTCTGTACTGTTTTTTTTTGTGTGTGTGTGAGAAAGAGAGACACCATCAGACCAATACAGTTTCACTTGTTGTATTTACCAGTTATTACATATTGAAATTACCTTCTCTATTTGTAACAGAAAAAAATTTTAATGAAGAAAATGAAGTGAATATTATCAGATCAAGATCTTGTACAAAAAAGTGCAGTATTATAAAATGTTTCTTGCTTTTCATTTTTAATTTTATTTGTTTTGTTTTAAAAATCTCATTAGTTGAAGTAATGAAACTTTTTTGATTCATTTACTGAAATTTCTAATTTCAATTATCAGATGGACTTTGCTAGAATTAGTTTTCTAGAATAAGGATATTCCTGATTTCCATTAAGTGTTTTTTGCATTTTGATTTTTAAACACGCTTCATTAAAGGGAACCATGAACCAAAATGGAAAATTTTTTTAAAACTAATTGAAAATAGCCATCAATTATTTCATTATTTAAAGAGTGACATTTTAACTGTTTATGTCATTCAGTAATTTTGGTTGTAAACCTTTCACTTTGAGTCTTCTCCACTTACACATTGCATATATTGTACATAAAAATGTGTGCTGTGAATGTTCTTGGAAGTTGAAATTTAATTTAGATTTAAAGGAAAAGAAAAAAAATAATCACACACAAGCTGGATATGAAGTTGAGATTTGTTTGCTGAATTTAAAAAAAAAAAAATTACCTAAATACAGCCTCCAGAAATATGATTTCTGTCTGAGAGAAGTTTGTACCATTCTGTGCCACCCTAAAAAAAAAAAAATGACATTCAGGTGATAAATTGAAATGATGGTTTTTCATTATTACATCATTTATTGACCACATTTTCATTTTTCTTTTTTTTTGCACACTGTAAATTCTAGGCACAAAATTTATACATTTTATAAGATAATTTTTATAAGGCTTTGAAAAAATATATTCCCTTTCTTCCCCACTCCATTTTTTCTCTCTCTTACACACACACACACATATATATCAAACACTGTGTATGTGTATCAGCAATTACCAACTTGCAATATATACTTACAACCTAGAGATATTTTTTCTGAAGGCATATCCAAACTCATAGAATGCTGGATTAAGCAAGAGGTCTACAAGAGCTGTTCAAAAAGTTATAAGCCTGAAGGAATTGGAGAAAGCAAGACAAGTTTGGTCTGGTGAGTAAGAGGGTAGGGGTAGCAATTCAAAGCCGCAGTTGGTTGTTTCAGCTACTGCAACCTGAGTAGTGTGAACGAGCGCATTATCCTAGAGGAAGAGCACACCTGCCTTCAGCTTTCTGCTGTGTTTCGACTTGACTGCTTCCTTCAGTTGTTTTAATTCTGATGCATGGTGCTGTCCATTAAAAGTTTTTCCTTTTTTTATGTAGTCTATCATGATTATATCTTCAGAATAAAAAAAACTAAAAAACAGAAGCCATCATCTTGTCAACAAACTGCCTGCTTGAAATACTTTGGTGGGAAAGAACCAGAATGTTTTTACTGTTTGCTTTAAATCTTTAATCCAGATTCAAATTGGTGTCAACCGAAAAGCGAGTCAGAGCTGTCCTGAAAACATCAGCCCTTTTCAGCTTTTGCTCTAGTATCAGCATTCTTGGGACCCATCTTGCAGACAACTTGCTCATCCGCAAGATCTCTGTTAAATCCATATGGACCGAACCAGAATTAATGCTTATGAGTTTAGTTATGTGCTGGACAGTAAGATGTCTGTCATTCAAAACCAAACACTGAATAACATTTATTTGTTCAGTATGAATGATATAACTGATGATCATCTTCTGGTTGAATTCCACTTCCTCACATTTTCATAGGAAGGGGAATCCTCAGAAAGTGTCTGTATCATATACTAGCAGTATAGCCTGGCATTGCTCAGGTATAATGAAAGCTTTAAAACTAATCCACGGTCCTGGAGCTCAGACTCTTTGGACATTGGCACGAAAGACTAAAAAGCAATAGTTGTTTCCAGTTAAAGTGAAACCATAGACTGAAAGAAAAATGAATGGATGCAAGTCAAATTTTGATTTCCTGGTATCGATATCAAATAAGTTTTTTTTCGTCGTAAACTGAATTTTGAAGACTAAATAAATCCTCTGAGTAAACGGTATAATGGCTGAGACTAAGAACTACAATTATACCTACGTAGAGCCAAACCTGAAGCAAAAACTAAAATAAAAGGGCTGAAAAAAATACAGACATACAGGCAGATAAACAGACATACACACAAACATCTTGCCTTATATATATATATATATATATATATTATCGATTTTCTGCACTATTGTAAGGACTGCAACCTTGAAACTTCTGAATATTGTTTCTTATGTCTTTGTCTATGAGTGTATCAAAAAAAAAAATTTGATAAAAATCAGACCACTCCTCCTATAACCCGATTTTTTTATTATCGATTTTCAATATTTATTGGGGGTACCTTGACACAAAACCTAGCTAAGAACACTCGCAGACGCTTATAGTACAACTGTGTAAATTATCAAGAAAATCGGTTCAGCCGTTTCAGAGTCACCTTTATATGGGCCTCACCTGCACAGAAGTTAAGACAGAAGTCTGAATTAGTTTTTCTAATTTCATAAGAAGTGATAGTATGTTATCTTGGTATTGTTTCAAACTATTGTTCTCATTTTGGTTGTTATAATAGACACAATGTTTTGTCCAAGTACACTCTGGTCATCATCAGGTGTCCATTGATTGGCTGATATGAATTATCTTGTTGATTATTGTGATATATTCTGTGAAATCAGTCATTGTTCTTTCTTGTTGGATTTGGTGTGTAACTACCAGATCCAAGGATTGAACTCATAACCACTAGATGGTACTAACCAACTACTATATCCACTATGACATTGTCCTGAACGACTTTAGTGGTGTATTTTTTGAGCCTTTTATATTCAGTGTCAGATGGTTTTGACAACTGGATTATGTTAGTGGGTTCATGCCACTTGTCATAATTTGTATTTATTTCTGAGATGAGTAATTTTCAATATCTTGGTCTTATTTCAAACTATTGTTCTCATCAACAATTATTTCAAACTATTGTTCTCATCAACAATTATTTCAAACTATTGTTCTCATCAACAATTATTTCAAACTGTTGTTCTTATCAACAAGATAATGCATATCAGCCAATCAATGGACACCTGATGATGACCAGAGGGTACTTGGTTGAAACGTTGTGTCTATTATAACATCTTTATCACCCAAGATGAGAACAATAGTTCGAAATAATACCAAGATATTGAAATTACTCATCTCAGAAATAAATACAAATGGTAGTGCGTTGCCACAAAAAAAAATTCAGTTATGTGTTTTCTTTTTGGGTGAGGCATAGAACTTGTTTGTAAGTTCTATATATTAATAACTTATAGGGTTTGTGTGTGTGTGTGTATATATATATATATATATAAGTATTTCTTTTCTGGGAGTACACTCTAACACACTCTATATTCATAAATATCATAATGACTTTTCTGTTGTCTTCAATGAAACTTGTGTGTGTGTGTATATGTATGTATATATATATAATATTACATTACATTGAATAATAAAGACATATGTCTATTTTTATAATAATCTTTTCCAGTTCTCTAATCAGCCTCTTGATGTTAAGATGAAAAGTTTTCCTACCCAACTAGTTTCAATCTCCTCCAAGACCATCCTCAGGGATGAATTACAAAAAACAAACTTCTTGTAACATCAAAAAACTAATTAGAGAACTAGAAAAGATTATTATAAAAATAATATGCCTATATTTAATGAATTATGTTTGATTAAAGATAGACTGCAATATATATATATATATATATATATATATATATATATATATATATACATACATACACACACACAAAATATGGTATCTGTCAATAAATTGAGTTGATTTTTCTTACACTTAAAGGAATAAAAATGGCCAACCCTACTATTTAAAAGATCTTTTTACATGCTTAATAGACATTAGAATTCAACAATTTGGATTAACACAGCTTGAATAGCCTAAAAGATGGAAGTTCATTGGCATACAAGTTTTTTATCTTTTAATCTCTTCTTTTTTTTTTTTTTTTTTAATCATATCACCCCGAGCAAGGCGGTAACGCCACTGACGCGCAGGGGGCTACGTAAGGGTAAAAAGAATGGAAAAGAGAAAGCCGGAAACCACATCCCAAACAGGAAACAAGGGATGAGCCTCTTCACCTGTTCAATAGATGTGGGTGGAGTGTGAACCGGGCGATAGTTTAGTCTATCTACTCCAATTGAAAAAAAAGAATAATAAAGGAAAAGAGTGAAAAGATTGGAAAAGAGAAAACCAGAAACCGCATCCTAAACAGGAAACAAGGGATGAGCCTCTTCACCTGTTCAATAGATGTGGGTGGAGTGTGAACCGGGCGATAGTTTAGTCTATCTACTCCAATTGAAAAAAAAAAAAATAATAATAATAAAGGAAAAGAGAAAACCGGAAACCGCATCCTAAACAGGAAACAAAAAAAAAAACAAAACGTTGTTGAATTGATAAGTTTTAAATTAGTTAAAGTCCAGGCAATGAAATGTCTAAGAAAACAAAATCAATCCTTCAATTAAGCATGAAAAGTTTTAAAATCAAGCAAAAATTAGGCAAAACGAACAAATAAAAAAATAATGGCTCACCCAGAGCAGAATTCAACAATATTCAAGACATTTTAACTCCAAGCCGAGAACAAAGCCAATTGGGGTACAATGTGATTTTGATCCCTCCCTCTTTAATTTGTATATTGGTTGGGGATACACTGTGATTTCTATCCCTTCTTCTTGAATTCTTATATTGGTTGGGGGTACAATGTGATTTCCATCCCATCCTCTTCAATTTCTTATATAGCTTACAGGTTAAAATGTGATTTCCATCCCTTCCTCTCTAATTTTTTATATTGTTTGGGGATACAATGATAATGATCCCTTCCTCTTTAATATTTATATTTGTTGGGTGTACAATGTGATTTTCATCCCATTCTCTTCAATTTCTTATATTGGTTGGGGGTACAATGTGATAATGGTCCTTTCCATTTTATCTCTTATATGGATTGGAGGTACAATGTGTTTTCAATCCCTTCCTCTTTAATTTTTTATATGGGTTAGGGGTACAATGTGATTTCCATCCATTCCTCTTATTTCTTCTTTAATCTCTTATATATGTTGGGTGTACAAGGTGATTTCCATCCATATTAATTTCTTAAATGGGTTGGGGATACAATGTTATTTCCATCCTTCCTTATTCATTTCTTATATGGGTTGGGATTACAATGAGATTTGAATCCCTTCCACTTTAATTTCTTATATGGGTTGAGGGTGCACTGTGATTTTGGCATGAAGAAGCAGGAGAATCAGTTGAGAAGACCAACTAGGAAATAATTTTTTTTTTTTTTATCTATAAGATTTTTTTCTTCCTTTTGGTAGGATACTGAAAGTATTTCAGTGTCACTTCTTTCCTTTTACTTATTGATCATATATTATAGCTGTCAAAAGTTTCTTTCAAGTTTACATTCTGCATTGACAATTAGTGTTAGTGTTATATTTGTACAAACACACACACACTTTGCTGCCTGAAATTATTAGTATGGCTAATAGGTTTTAATATTGTTATAGTTGTTTCTTCCTTTTAGGTAAATGGCAGGCAGATGATTACACAAGAATAACTTCCTGTAATTTATAGCTTACAACAAAACTGATAAAAATGTTTTTTTTAATGTATACATGATGAATAAGTTTTAGTTATTAATATTTGTTTACAGAAGAATCTAACTTGGTAATTTCAATTTAACTATAATGATGCAAGTCATAAATTATAAATGCTTTTGACAGTAGGAACTCCTTTGTGATGAAAATACTGTATTGCCAAATAAGGAAAATAATTGTACATGGAAATTAGGATGAAGATTATTTGGGTCTACAAACCAATCAGTAAATATGATGTCATTTTTGATCAATTTGCAATTTCTTAACCAACTATTTAAAACCTTCTCAAGTTCAAGAGAGAAACTATTTTTGCAAATAGAACTGAATGTTTTAGAAAGAATCAACTTATTCAGTGTAACATATTGTCTTCTAAGACGGTAAGTCTGATTGGTTCAATAAGGTCAATAAGTTTGTTAATTGCAGTAAAAATAAGATTCTTAATTTTAATGCCTCAAAACGAGACTGATCGTTTCACATTAATGTAAGGGAGCTCCAGGGCTCTGTCCTTGAACCTACATTGTTATCTTCATCAATGTTCTTCCTACCTCATGACATCAGTTCCCAACTAAGTATTTATATTGATGATGCAACTTTTTACTCTACTTTTAATAGTAAATCTGATAGGTTCAACAAGGTAAAACTTATATCTTGAAAATGAGCCCCAATTAATTGTTAATTGGAGCAAGGAATGACTTGCACTTGTTAACACCTCCAAAATGAAATTGCTAGAGAACCTTTTTGCCTTCTATGAGCATGGGTGATGCTGACTTCTAGAAAAGTGACATATTGCACATTCTCAGGCTAATGTTTTCCTATGGTATTAAGTGGAAAGATGATATTAAATCAAATGCTAGGCTTACTGCTCAGTAAGTTGGTTCACTGTGTTGTGCTAGACAATTTTTCTCACCAGAATCTATTCTACAACTGCCATTTGCCCATGCTTTGAATATTGATGCCACATCTGATATGGTCCTTCTCTCGTGCATTTATCTGATCATCTGCAGGTTGGAGTAAATTTTGAAACAATAAGACTGTCAATCTTTTTATGGACGACTAATGTTGACATGTTTTTACTAGTATTTGTATACTTGCAAAATAAATAATTTTACTTTTTAAAATGTATGTGAAACAAAATGTATTATGCACAACTAAAAAGACAGGGTAAACAAAAAAAGTAGGTTAAAAGGAGTTTTTCAATTAAGTCTCATTTCATTATTAGAAATGAAATCTGATAATTTCAATTTGTGAAATATTCATTTTCCATCATGTTAGAAAGTAACATGTTAATAGAATTGAAGCAGCAGTCTGTTGTAAATACACACAAGTATTCTGATTCAATGTTTGTAATAAGAAACAATAGAAGCAAAGAAAATGTTTTCATTTAAATCTTTTTCTTGACTTTTAGCAAGTGGAAAGCTCAAGTTTTTGATCTGTAAAATGTTAATTAAGAAAAAAATATTCCGTCAACATATCATTCATTGTTTCTTTCATAAAATAAATGAGTTAATTATAAATGGCTACTGGGAAAGTTCTAGAAAAGATATTTTTACTGAAGCAAGTAAATAATTGATAACAACAAAGAGATTCAACCGTTTTTGTATCCCTGAGGTATAAGGCCAGTTTTCTTTAATCTCTAACTCTTAGTTTTAATGGCTTATTTTCTTGATTTATATGTTTTGTTGGATAAGCAAAAGTTTCAAGAACCTGTATTGATTCACTTAAATTTCAGATTCCATTACTAAAAGATTGGTAATGATAATACTAACCATTTCTTTATAAGAAACCATTCAGCCTTCATTGACTAAGCAGTTAGTGCTTCTGTCAGTTAAAATTTGTAAAATATATTAAAAGAAGTTTTCAGGAAAATAGGTTTCTCATCTATTGTTATTGCTATTGTCAGTATTGACATGGGTTTTCTTCCTAGAATTTTGTTTGAAATAGTGTGGTGTATCAACATTTTGATTGTCAAGATTTTCTCTGAGTTACATGTGCTATCCATTTTAGTTGTTGCTGCTGTTGTAATTCCTCAAGTAATGTAGTTTATATATATGTGTGTGTGTTTTCTGATTCTTTAAGGCCAATCCACAAGGTTCAAAGAACAATGGTTCTTGCAAAGATCTGCATGCTTCATTCACTCTTTCAGTCTTTTTTTTTAACCATTCAGCAATTTTATACAGCTAACAGTTTAAATATTTCTAAATCAGTTTTGGGCTATGACTAAGAGCCATATGAATGTTTAAAGCTGACAAGTTTATTTAAGAACATAACTCAAGTTTACCTTTTGGATTTTTAACATCACTCAATAAATCCCAGGCTTAACTAATAAAACAACAACTTTTAGGCAAAATTTGACTTTGTTTACCAACATAGTTTCCTTCTAGAGTGATACACTGATTTTGATGCCTCTCTAACAATTTGAAGTCTTTTTTTGTAGAACGATTTGTCTTTGGCCTCAAAATACGCCTCAATTTCCAATATCACTTCTTCATTGGAGGCAAATCTTTTTCTCTGGAGTATTCTTTTGAAGTCTGCAATAACCAGTAGTCATAAAGGCCAGATCTGGAGAATAGGATGGATGCAGAAAAAGTGCAATTCATGTAGCTTTACCTTCGTTGCGATTGACTTGTGACATGGTGTGTTATCTTGGTGAAAGATCACTTCTTCTTCTTCATTTGTGGCCATTTTTTGGCAATTTCTTCCTTCAAACACACCTATAATGCTACATAATGTTCACTATTGATGGTTCTTTCTCAAGGTAATAATGAACAAAATACCTTGCATATCTCAAAATACGGAAACCAAATCCTTGCCTGCTGATGTTTGCGTCTTTGGTCGCTTTGGACAGCTTTCATCTGCTGCTGTCCACTCAGCTTACTGCCAATTTGACTCCAGAGTGAAGTAGTGGATCCATGTTTCATCCACTGTCACATATTTACACAAAAAACTCCTTGTTGCGTTGAAACAGTTGCAAACAACACTCTGAATTGCCAAGACATTGTTGTTTTTGATCAACTGTGAGCAAATGCGGCGCCCACTTCGAACCCAGCTTTCTCATTGAGAAATGTTCATGCAAAATGGTAAATACATTGCCTTCTGATATGTTCAACTCCTCTGTTATCTCATGAAACTTCAATTTACAATCAACCAAAATGAGTTTGTGGATTTTTTTTTTTTTTTTTTTTTTTTTTTGAGACAACTGCCAATTTTGGGTGACCTGAGCGTTCAGCATTATTTCTGTTTGTATGACTGCATTTAAGACTAGCATATCACCTCTTAACTGTTTCTGATGGAGCAGAGTCTGAATAATATATATCAAGCCATTGCTTTGCTTGAACAACATTTTTCCCCAAATGCTTTATCAACATAGGAAATTCAGATTTTTGCAACTGTAGTTTCATTTAAATAACTGTAATTTGTAAACTAATAATCCAATTGGGCCCAACTTTTGTCATGTGCCATTTGAAGGGGAGTACGATTTTTATAATCATATGGAGTATGATTTTTATAATAATATGGATTTTTTATTAGTGGTGCCATCTATATGTCAGGCCTGGGACTTATTGAGTGATGTGTTAGCAACATGTTGTGTGAAATTATTTTTAGTACAACATATTCTGTGTTTCATTTCCTTATCTCCTATACTGAATTTGTTATAACTGATTCATATACTGAAGCATTTGAACTGTTTAGTATTTACTAATTTCACATCTTCATTTTTTATGATGAATTCAAGATAGGTTCCCTGTTTTTCATTTTATTTACAGATCATAGTTTCTGTTTTGGAAAAATTTATCTATTGTCTTATTTCTTGAAATATTTGATAGATGGCATTAGGTTTTTCTTTTTAAGATCATTCTTATCCCATCTATGAATATCTTATTTCCCCCTGCCCCCATTCTCTAAAACATCAGTTCATTGGTCTCAGAAAGAAAATTGGGAGTGGGGATGCTGATTGTATATGATAAATATGAGCAAAACCTTCAGAACAAGTTTTACTGCTGCTTTTGATTTTGACGTTAAAGTTCATTTATTTAATTAGAAATTTCGATATTAGTTTATCTTGTAAAATGTTTTTGCTTAGCTGCAAATATTTCAATTGGTTCACTTTAACATCAACAAAAAATTCTTTTGTTTCATGAATAAACAACTCTTGCATGCAGACATTTACATTAAGAAATACAACTTTTATTATTGACAGGTACAATATCTCTAATTGAAAGATAGTTATATTATGCAAATTGATATTTTCAATATTTTCAGTAGGCTAAAAATATTGTATTGACAGAGTTATTGGCAAATTATGGATTATCATACATTACCTGAAACTATTTAGAGTCTTGTTTGTATTCATAAATACTGATTTATTATATTTGCTGGACTCTCTTAATAGCTGCTATTATAGGATTCAGCATGAAAGTAACAAAAGTTTTAATGTATTAATATTTAACTAGCTAGACATGTGTAAATTAATTGAACTGATTAATAAATGTTTATAATGCTGCACTGTGCACTTTTTAAACTATCACCATTCCCAGATAGTTATCAGAAAAGATATCTTGTCTCTCTTAAAGACACTGATATGTCATATGATGCACTGCTTTGTTAATAATCTGAAATCATTTTCCATAAAATGGAATGGAATAAATATGAATTATATGCATTCTCCCTACATGAACATTAATAGTAGAATTACTTGTCTTCATTTTTCTCATTTAGGACCTGGCTCGTGTGTAATATGGAGATGTAATGTGTGCATTAGAGATAGACAGCAATAAATTTTTTTTTCTTTGCAATGCATCTAATTTTATTCAAAAGATTGTTGCATTATTGATGTTTGTATAAAGTTTTTAACAAAGGTTTTTAGTATATGATTAGGTCAAACAAATATATTAGGTGCCTCCACTTTTTCATGATATCTAATTTTTTAAATGAATTTTTATAAATGAAAAAACTTTCTTGAAGCTTTTATTTTAGATTTAATTGAAAGCTAAAGGATTAAATTTACTATTTCCATTAAGCAAAATACTCTGTAGTGTATTTTCCAAACATAAATTATATTTATTGAAATCAATTTTTATATTTTTTTCTAAAATAGCTGATTAGTGCCCTTTTTAGCCATCTTTCCTCACAACGTAATTTTCTTTATTAAAAAAATCTTCCAAAAATAAAGTATACTTTTAAGAAACTTTATTTCAGAAATATTAGCTGATTCAAAGAATAATGAATCTGATTTGAAACACGCATTATTATTTAAAAAAATGCAGAAAAATGAATTTTTTAAAACAAATAGTAGCAGTTATTTATGTATTTTTCAGTGCCCGTGAAGCACTTGTCAAGCACTGATAAGCTATTTATATGTTTATTACTGTCCTACAGAGACTTTACTTATTAAATGTAATTTAAGAAAATGACTAGTGAATGCTTTTTTATATAATTTTTAAGTACTCAGTAATCTTAAAAATGTTGGAAATTTTCTTCATAATCTAATTTTCAGGAAAAATTGATCCCATTTTCTGATAATGTCATGTATAGTATTCATGCTTTCAAAATGAGTATATTTTATACACATAAAAAGAAAAAAAATATTTTAAAAATATTAGTATTAAGATTTGTATTAAGCTTTTTAATTTTCACTTAGTAAATATAGTCTTCACTTAATAATTAATAGCCTAACATGGACAACAATTTAAAAAAAATTTTGAAACTTTATAAATTATTATAATTTAAAAATGAGAACGATACTTATAAAAATTCATTATTCATCACAAAAACTTTTTTCTTCAGACAATAATGTCTTTAATATATATTATTTATAAAAGCAGTTAAAAGCTTATAATTTTTTATTTTACTATTGGAGCAGGTTTTTGGGAAAGTGGCAACTGTTTAAAAAAAAAAATCTTCAAGGAACCCTGTGCTTAACTAATAAAACAAAGTTTGCAGACAGAATTTAATTCCTAGAAATTTCATGAAATTAAATTGGGGGAGGGGAACTGATGTAAAAAATATATTTTCACCAAGATTTTATAAAAATTAATTTCATAAGTACATTCATTCATTTGTGAATAAGTCCTGAAAGTTTCATTAAAATCCAACTATTATTTGATTTTGCAAGAGTTTCCAAATTAATGTTTTTCACCAGAAACAGAGGTGCTAAAATACACATAGTCAGCTCTGGTTCCCTGTTTTTTTTTTTTTTCTAAATTGTTTCACCCCAAGCAAGGTGGTACTGCCACTGGTGCACAGGGGGCTACATAAAAGAAGAGTAAAATTTAAAGCAGGAGAAGAGTGAAGAGAAAGACTAACCAGTTACAGAGAAAGAGCAAGAGAAGGATGGGAATACTGGTATGACGACAGTTGCAAAGGTAGTGAGAAAGGAAAATAACAAGATACACCAGGTAATGTTGAAAGGACAAGAGAAGGACTGGAGTCAAGTGGATAAGAATTCGGAATCGACATTGAATTTAAATTTTTGGAAAGTGTAGCCATCAGTGAAGCAAGTATACAAAAGGGAGTTCACAGGTGGGAAGTGCGAAAAAAGAAACTGGAGAAGTAGAAGTGGTGGTTGCATTGGGTAGATTTAACTGTACAGGGGTGGGGCCTTGTTGCCAGTCTAGTTGGTTGAGTAAATTCTTGTGGTGGGGGGCACCAGTGAGCTAAGCTCGTTGGAGCAGAAGCCATGAAAATGTTTGTAGAAGAGACAAAGGGAAGCCACATCTTGCCGGTGAGAAAGTGGCTGGAGTCGAGCTGCCAAGTCAGGACTGATCACATTACAGATTCTTCTTTGGACCATTTTGAGAACCCTGAGATGAATAGCAGGGGCGCCCAACAAGATATGACAACAGTATTCTATACACGGTCAGATGGTTGATTTGTATATGTGCAAGATGGACCCAGGTAGAAAAAACTTCCTGGCCTGACACAGTGACTCAACCTTCGTAGCAGTGGGTTTAGCTATTGGTTCAATAGGTCGGAAAAAAGATTGAGGCTGAGGAGGTGCAGTGTATTGCTTTCAGGGAGACACTTGATTCATGCTTATAGGGGGCAAGAGAGACTGCTTGTGGTGGTTGACAGCAGCTTCATTTTAGAAGCATTGAAACTTACAAGCCATTTCTTACCCTAGTCTACCACAGAGTGGAGATTCTTCTCAAGATCAGCAGTGAGGTTATGTTTGTCTGCCTCACCAGATTTCTTACTAATGCAGGAGTAAATGGTGGTGTAATCAGTGTAGAGACCTACTTGGCATTTGATCATGTCAGGGAGATCATTTATGAATATCAGAAAGAGTATCAGGTCTAGGATAGAGCCTTGGGGGGACATCAGCATTTGTGTGGTAGGATGTGGAGGCATGCCTGTTCAAGATGACCGTCATTATGTAGTTTGATAGGAAAGATTGGATCCAACCAAGCAATTGTCCAGTGGTACCATAATCCTGTAGCTTGTGTAGAAGGCTAGCATGCCAGACCCTATCAAATGCTTTGGAGATATTCAGAGTAACAGCTCTAGCTTCACTGAACTTATTAAGGGCCTGGTATATATATTTAGTGATGGTTGTTAGCATATCAGCAGTAGACCTGGCAAAGTGGAAGTCATACTGTTTGTTGAAGAATAGTTTATGGGCAGTGAGATGTTAAACTATTTCAGCATTGATGATAGCCTCAAACACTTTGCCAAAAATTGGTAGGAGGCTGATAGTGTGATAATTGGATGGGTCCGATGGTTCCCCTGAGTTCTTAAATATAGGAACCACAGAAGAGGACTTCCAGCAGGCAGGAAAACAGGAAGCAGAGAGGCAGTAGTTATAGAGTTAAGATAGGACAGATGAGAGTTCAGGGACCACATTTCTTCAAGATTTTTAACCAAAATTTCAATGTGTTAGAAAGGATTAAAAGATTAAAAAATATTAAAATATACTTTGGCCTTTCCCTTTAATATTAACACAAACATTTTGACATTAAAACTTTGTTTTTATTAAGTTTGGGGCTTTTTTTCATAATATTATGCTGTTTTTCATTTTTAGGTACCTCCACTTTTTCACTAAAAAACAGTGTTATATAATGAAAAAATTTTGAAATCTAGCAGGAGCACCAGACCAAATAATGTAACAATACTCAATGCATAGACAAATGGCAAATTTTTAAATGTGCAAGATGGATTTTGATAAATAAAAATGGCGGGTATGACAGTGAATCAACTTTTCTAGCAGCAGACCTAACAATTGATTTAATATAATAGTTCTACTTCATGTCAGGGGAAAATGTGAAACCAAAAAGAATGAGTTGCTTTCTTGGAGGTTAGCATCAGCCATACTGATGGAAAGCAAAAGTAGTTCTCTATGGTGATTTAAAAAAAAAAAGAAAAAAAAAAGCAGTTTTATTTTGGATACATTAAAATTTACAAGCCATTCCTAGCCTGAGCAAACAATTGATTGGAGATCATTTTCGAGATCAGATAGTTTTTTTGTCAGACTTACTATTAAGACTGGAATAAATAGTTGTCATCAGCATAAATACTGAGTTGAGAACTGATGACATTGGGAAGATTGTTGATGAAGATAAGAAACAACTTAGGTCTTAGGATAGAGCCTTGGGGGGCTCTCACATTAGTATGAAATGATCTAGAAGCATGGCCATTCAACACAATCATCATGATTTGCTAAGAATGATTGAATTAAGTTAAATATTTATCCAGAAACACCATAACTTTTGAGTTCGTAGAAAAGGCCAGCATGTCAAACTCTACCAAATGCCATTGAGTTATCTATGGAAAACTCTGCAATCACAGAACTAAGCAAGCTTGACTGTCCCACTAATGCAGCGAAAGAACAAAGTCATTGATATTACAGTACTTGATTATACACAATATTACTAATGTATGTAACGTCATGTCTTGTACATTAGATGTTATCTCTGTTTAACATTAGCAGCTTGACTGTAACATCCAGTTGTACACATGTTCTTGAAAATGCGACATTCAACTGTCGTGAGTTAAAAATGAATGCTGCAGGTAAATTCCCACTTTATCAAAAGTTTGCATTTGTGTTTTATTTATCGTGGTCATGTAAATTGGATTCTGTTTAATATGAAAGGAATGTAGCCATCACTGAGGTCCAATTTGATTTTAGGGACAAGTATATGAAGATGTGCATTGTGGTGCAGTAGATATCGGCTTGGAACGAGAACTCTGGGAGCCAAGTTTGAATAACAATTGAACTCCTTGCATTTACTTATGTGCAAATACCCTTGAGAAAGGTATTAATCCATCTCTTCCATCCAGTTATGGACTAAATAACAAGACAGATTGGGTTCTATAGCCTTGGCGGAGCAACCAGTCTACCGCAGAAAGTAATGGCAACCTACTGTCTGATAATCTTCTGCCCAGTCAGTCATGTCTCTTTCGGGACATGATCACCTAAGTGTGTATTTCGTATGGTACTTAACTGACTATAAAGACTCTGTGACTATCACTAATCAAGGGTACTATATTTGTGAATATGCATGTTGTTCATGCTTTTTCTGTTGCACAATCCTTAAGGAATTGAGAAATTGTGCAGTTGCATCAAGATGGCAACTATTTTCAAGTTAAGTCAATCAGGAAATATACTAAAAGGGTAAATTTATAAACTCTATAGAATCATTCTAGGCTTCTTCATTGTTAGCACAAGATACAGAATCTATGCTCATATGTTTTTGGATATTCCTGGAAGTTTAAGAATTTTGAATTTCTTCATTTATAATAAGGCCTTCATTATTTCAGGTAGCAATATTACTTTTTGTTCTGTTTCTTCAGGTGAACATTAATCAAAACATTCTCCAATAAGTCAGCTATTACAAATGCATGCTGCAGGAATATCAATCGAATCTGAGGTAACCTCTTTAGGAGTGCTAGAGAGAGTGGCATCTCTAAGATGATGGAACCATCTAGAGAACTCTTATTCATTATCATTTCCTTTCTTATTTTGGGCTAGCTCAGTTGTATAAAATAATGCCATATATTAGATCATTTTAAGCAAGTGTCTACTATAGCAGAAGAAGGAGGAGCCTGAGAAACAACAGGAAGAATTTGCTTGAAATCTCCTACAAGCAGAATCACTTTACTGTCAAACAAAACATCAATTCCCGTAATAACTTGCAAGTACTTATCTATGTTATTGTATCATTGATGCATCATCACTAATGAATACCTTTACTGCTTTTAGGTAGTTTGCTTGCTTGGAGTTTGGTGCAACATTGCAAACACTTGTTTCTATTACAGGAACAGGCAATTTGAAGAGAGAGTGAAGAGTTTTTCCTCTAGTTAATAGTGTGGCAGCTATACCAGTCCAGGCAGCTGTTGATGTAATAAAATGAGCATGTAATATATTGAATGAATATATTTTCCCTGATCCACCAAATGCATCCAAGTAAAAATACCTCCTTCTTCTGCAACCACAGTGGCTACTGCTTGCATTTGTTCATTTTTTTGAGATTTGGTGGATTGATTTGACCGTTTTCACTTGGAGGGTCACCTGTTTGTTCTGGTAGATCAAGTGCTCTCTAAGAAGTTTCATTTTCTCTGAAAATTAATGTTGAGTGTTAAATTTTTTGTAGCAGTTTTCTTATTACTTAGGATATATTCAATCATGCTGTACCTGTTTTCATTCCATAGCTGCACTGTATTCACAGGATGTCTGAATAGATACATCATGGCAAACATGTTTAAAAGAGTTGTCATAATATATTTAATGTTACAGCCTCTGTGAGAGCAATATGTAGTTGAGCATCATCTTCTAGGAGCCTGAACTGAATTCATTCCTCTTTAAATATTGGCAGCTCTACTCTATCCACTGTTCTCAAATTCTCAAAGGAAGTCACTTCAGGAATATCCAGCAACAGCAGCAGTCTTAGATTAAACTTTTCTATTTGTCTGGAGCTTACTGACTACATTCTGGTTGGTTCACATCCTTGGATTCTATTTCAAGTCCTTCTGATTAAATATGTTGTTCTGAGGTATCTTGCAGTACAGTAACTAACTGATGCTTTAATTTAAACCATGCGACTATATGCATATCACAGCATTGGGCTTGGCCAGCAGCTTACATCTCCTATTCTTCTTTATAATAAACATTGTTCTTAAGGTAAGTGCACAACTGAATGATAAACTATGTGACTGTCCATGTATTTTGTAGCCTGAGAGATGCCGCATGGCTTTTGGAGGTGAAACATATCTGCACGATAAAAACTGCTTGGTTTCATCTTGTTCTTGCCATTATCCTGCTTCAGATGAAATTGTCTCTTGATTATTCTCATCATTGTACAATTGTACCCCTTCTACACATATTTGAATATGTACTTACTGCTTTTGCCAATGAGTATACTTCCAAGTTAATATGAGATTGATGTTTTGTTCAGCAACTACTTGTTAAAAAGCACTGTGTATTATCGATTTGATAATTTACTACTTGTACAGTTTCTTTATTACATATTTTATAAGCAGGATAAACTTCAATGTTTTTAGCAGTTTCTGCCCTAAATGCCTTAGGGAAATTTTTCTGGCACTAGACATTCACCAGGGAAAGTTAGGGTTGTATGTTTCACAAGGATCCTGTATCACTAGCATTCTTACCAGTTCCTGAAAATGGATCTCTTCTCTTCCTGACATTTCAGCAGAAACAGTTGTGTCAGTTTGTTGTCTTGTTTTTGGTCATTCAGCATTATTGGGACATGGCAGTGAGTAAGATCTCTATTTTGAAATTCAATTACATATATGCAAGCTACAGGCATACCCAATAGCTGTATATAATGCCAACCATAAGCTAATTAAGATAAATTTTATAAATGCACACAACTAAATTGGGTCTACTTTGTGCTATTTTTGATGCACCAAGGTTATCAGTTACTTTTGGAAACTTTGGATTACAATTGCCATTGCGTTTTAGTAAGATTGTTGCATTTTTCTGAGGCTTCTTGAAGATGGTAGAATCATTGGGATGTTGGAATTGTCACCATTATCATTTCTTGCTAAATGATCCCTGGGGTCAGAGTATAAAGCCACTCTAAGCTAAGTCTGGCCACTCTTGATGAAATTTGAGTGGCACACTTCTACTTTAGTATCGGCATTAAATATATATTATTGGAATAATTTCCCTAAACAATGTATGACAACTTTTTGTAACCTAAAAGGTTTCTGCATGAGAAATCACCAAACTGGAGGTTGGATAGTATATCAACAAATACAAGACTCAAATGCTGCATGAAGTAAATACATTGCTAGTGAACTGATAGTCAGTATAATCACTTCCCTCTAAACCAGTAGTGCCCACATATTTAAGAAAATAGATACATTCCATTTCTGTATATAGGTAGGTATACAACAACCCTAAAACCATTTCTTATTGTCAAACAATAATTATATTGTTGTGTGGCAACTTTATTGTATAACCTTGTTTGGTATTCTTGAACATCTTCCTTGTTTATGTGCTAACCCTGTTCTTCATTAGAAATTTATATTGGATAAACTCTGGGATCCAGATGACAGGTGAGATAAGATATTTACTGTCCCTGTAGATAAACAACAATATCTCAAACTGAAGGTGTTCCATCTTCCTCAACAAATATTGCAGCAACATTGTTGTTGGTGGGATTGTTGTATCATCTGGCATCAAAAATGGAATAAAATGCCCCAAAATTCACCTTGGTTGTACATATCTCTGGCTGCATGTTTCTCTACTTGTAACTCTATAGTTCTCATATTTTGATGCATTAGGATTATTTTCTATAACATTAAAGATATTTTCAAATACTGACTACAAACAATTGATATTTTTGGGATCTTCACCACAAGCTTGTACTGCTTCATTAGTGCCTATAATATGGAGTTGTATATATCTCCTTTCCTCATTGTCTTCTGGGTGTAAATGGTATGCATGATGGTAAACTTGACCTTGTAATCAGAAGCAGAACAACACCATCCTGTTGAATGTAGATCTGTAATTTTGAATATATGCCTTAAAGGTTGTTTCTTTGTGTTCATTGCTGTCAAAGAATTGTTGGAGTTAATGAGTATATTCGTGTAAGTTAGGCAGCAGCACCTTTCCATTTTAGTAACAATTCAACAGTTCTCTTGTGAATGGAAGTGCTCCACGGTATTAACAAATGGCATTCATTTTGCCAGCATGCTATCTAATAGGCTGATTTTTAGTCAGATCACTTCTCTCTTGAACTCAAGTTCTGAAGGTAGTCCCGTCTTCTTTTCTCATTCAAATCATTTCATCAATCATGTTCTCTGTTTCTCATGTTCTGAAAATTATTCAAAAATGTTATTTTCAAAAAAGGATTTGAAAATGAAGTATGACAAAAAAGGCACACTGTAAGTAAGCTGAAGTAGCTCACCACTTTGTGATGGAAGTTGAATTTTATGGAACAGATAAATTAAACTCTAATGAATTTTATTATAAATGTATGCAATGAAAACATTTGTGAAAAAAAATTAATTTCAAATGTTCACTTGCAGTTCAGGAAGTGAATTTATATTCAACAGATCCTTAGGTTATGAAAACTGATTATCTAAAATGAGCCCCCACTTCAATTCCTCCTTGTGTTGAATTTTTCTTTTATCTCACTTCATTCCTGTTTTTGTTCCTCTCTCAGCATATGCTGTACCAATTGTGGCAAACAACATACTTAGGTCAAGTGTATTAATATGTAGATGATTAGAGTCCTCTTGGAGATTATATCTTATTAAAGAAGAAACATTAAGAAATAGTTCTTAAATGTTATTTTATTCACTTATATTAATACGTTTATTTTCCAAAATCAGTTTTGTGTTATTTTTACTTTTTTGCATTACAAATACATACGAAAATATTAAAAATTTATGGATTGTCAGATTTGAATAATTCTTTTTTGAAATCATCCCAAAACACTATGTAGAGAGATCAATTTTCCTTTTCAAAGTTTCCTTAATTCCATTTCAGGTTTCAGGAAATTGTTTTTTTTTCTTGTTTTCACTATACAATTCCATTTCTTCCCCACATTTTCAGAATAGATTTCTGTTTTTGCCTCATTATAATATTTAGTAAGAATGTATAACAATATATAAATGTTATTAAAAGAAAAAAAAATTACTAACTGGAATATCAATCAGTTGGATAAGTTGCTCCTGCTTGATAGGCTTTTGTACTTTATACTTCAGCCCTTAATCTTGATGAGTTTCTGAGATGATCCTTGCAAAGAATTCTACAATCCTAAATAAGAATTAAGTGAAAATGCCAAAACCTATAGAAAAGTAGCACTGCAAGGTTATCTAAACTTATTTATAAATGGAACTTTGTCTCTGTGTGTGTATGTGTATCCATTACCTATAGACTCTGAAATGGCTGAACCGATTTTCTTGAAAATTTACACAGTTGTACTATAAGCATCTGTGAGTGTTCTTAGCTAGGTTTTGTGTCGAGGTACCTCCAATAAATATTGATAATCGAAAAAATCGGGTTATAGAAGGAGTGGTCCAATTTTTAAATTATCAAATTTGATACACTCATAGACAAAGACATAAGAAACGATATTCAGAATTTTCAAGGTTGCAGTTCTTACAATAGTGCAGAAAATCGATTATATATATATATATATATAAAAGGGAAGATACTGGGTCTGATCAAAATCAGTTTTTCAGCCCTTTTATTTTAGTTTTTGCCTCAGGTGTAGGTATAATTGTAGTTCTTAGTCTCAGCCATGATACCATTTACTCAAAGGACTTATTTAGCCTTCAAAATTCAGTTTACGACGAAAAAAACTTTTTGATATCGATACCAGGAAAATCAAAATTTGACTTACATCCATTCATTTTTCTTTCAGTCTATGGTTTCGCTTTAACTGGAAACAGCTATTGCTTTTTAGTCTTTCGTGCCAACGTCCACAGAGTCTGAGCTCCAGGACCATGGATTAGTTTTAAAGCTTTCATTATACCTGAGCAACACTGGGCTATACTGCTAGTCTAGAGATAAAAAACTACATTATTGTTTGGTTACTTTATTGAAATTATTAAATAAGATTTTGGAAAAAGTTCAGTTTGTAAAATTTAATTTTCTGAAATGTCAAACTGCCCCTACCTCTGTCACTATCTGTGAGAGGCAAAAAGCCAACTTCATCAAATTTGGTTTCTAGAAACTGGAAATTAGGTGCCTTTACTTTTTTACTGGAAAAACAGCTTAGCATGATGAAAAACGCCCCAAACTTAAAAACAAAAATGTTTGTTATTATTAAGAGGAAAGACCAAAGTATTTTAAAATTTTGCTTAAAAATCTTTTTTTTGTGTCAACAGGGGATCAGAACTATGGAAATTTTAGCAGCTTTGTTTCCAGTGAAAGACACATTAATTTGGAAATTCTTGCAAAAATTAAATAATTGTCGGATTTTAATGAATCTTTCAGGATTTGTTCACAAATGAATGAATTTAGTTGTGAAATTATTGTCTTTATAAAATCTTGATAAATATATATTTTTTATTATTTACATGTTACCCCCATCCCAAATAAGCATGTGCAAATCTGTGTTCACCCTAGAGGTAAGCCTTTTCTGCTAGTGTTGCAAAAAATGTATGCAACCCTGGACCTCTTTGTTATCTGTGGTGGTTCACTATACTCCCAGCTGATCTCATGATCACAACAAATACAACCAGGGAGAAAGCCACTTCTGCCAGATACTCCTCTGATGGAGAGCAACGTAAGCTTCGTCTTCAGATGAATGATCACTGGATGAGTGATTGGGTACTCATTTACTAAACTCTGCACTGGTGGCATCAGGAGAATCGCCTGGTGAAGTTGATCTCAAGTTGACTAACAACACACACGCTTTTGAATCACTTCTGTGTTCAGATAGAGAATATAACCCCTGAAAAGGATGAAAGTCCTTCACATGAAAGAGAATTTTGTCAATTTGTGCTGACTGTGGATTGTTAACCTTGGTTATATGCCTGTCTCAAACTTGGTTGTACACCTCTCTTGCAGAGTCTTAATCCAGACGTTTCCCATTTCATATGCTCTTTGAGTATCTTGTGTTCAGGCAAAGGTGTTGTATCAGTGCTTCTTACACAAACCTGATACTTACGTAGCACATCTGCCAGCATTGTAGACAGAGAGAGGTTGTCCTTAGGTGTGACATTATGCCTGTAGACTGCCTCTGGTATGGAGCACTGCTTTGTAGCGGCAGTGGTTTTAATGCCTCTGTGAGTGCTTTCTACGCTACCATTCCTGGTCAGTGCCATAAGCACATTAGAATTGAAGCTATGCATTCCAGTCACTGAGGAATTTTCTGAAGTGCTCATACATGAAAGCCATGTTGTTGTCAGTTAAGATTTTGATCAGTGGACCCTGCTCAAAAAAGATTGATGTTAATTGTTTTGTAGCAGTCTTGTTGATGAAGTGGTCATCATATTGCAAATCTAGATGGACCACAAGGGATAAGGATTAAGAAATATCTACTGCCACAGTGTTTGATATCCATCGCTAACCTGCTCCAGTTACTTTTCACTCCCAGCTTTCTTATTGCTAGTGTATTGGTGCCAGCTAAATAGATTTGCAAACTTCACAATTCTTGACAACTGATTTTATGACTGTTGTTGATACTGAAGGGTTGACAGACCTGGTTAAATACAATGTCCTCTTCACACCTGGGGTCCCACTTTGTCAGTGGATGTTAGTTACCTGACTCACGCTCAACTTTCTTATAGTGGTGCACCCTAGTTGTACAGGTTCAGCTCCAGTCACTTCTGCGGCACTCTGCTGAAGTTGTTTACTCATTTTAGTGCAGATTAGAGTTGTTAACCAGATGATTAATATTTATCATCACCTGCCACATGCAACCAACCAGCATTCTCAATAATGTATTTGTTCACTTCCAGTGCCACCATTGTGGCCAAAGAACTGGCATCCACCCATGCCTTCATCTTATGGCCACTTACACACCAATCCTCACAAGTTGTCCACACAGAGAAAACACGGTTTGGCAAGTAATGACTTTGAGAAGGCCTAGGGCTTTACTTCCTTGCTTTCATTGGAGAGTACCATTATCCCCTTCTCCTGACTTGTAGTACCAATATTTTGGTCCTGTCTTTCAGTTTTTCTGGGTTTTTGCAACTAAATCCATAATTAGATAGATGTTTCCTCACACATACAATAGAAACCAAAGCTTTGTTGATGAAAATGGTGGCACACTAGAATACATCTTCCTTGGGGAAGTGGACTTGTCCTGATTTAGTTTTGCCCATTTTCCCAAGTTCTCAGATTGCATTGATCCCCAAAAGCAGATTAGTAGTCAGTCTGTTTTTACACATCAGTATGAAATGGTGCGTTCAAAACACAAATAGCACCCAGTTATAGGAAATAGAAACAATATTTTGTTGAATCAGTTAAAGATGAACATTTTTACCTATTCAATTTTCTTCAAATATCTGGAACACACAACTCTCAGTTAGTAATTTCAATCAGGATCCAATTGAAAAGATTTTTAATGGGGTTTTCTGAAAAATTATTTTTTGAAAGAAAAAAAAAACATTACAGTAAGCTACAAGGTTAGGATCTCTTTTAACAGAGAGTAACTATTGTGGTTAAAAAACTTTTTTATGAACTTTTTTTTTTCAAATTTTTGAAATTGTTAAACAACTTGTTAACCACCATATTGTTTTCCAATCTGAAATAGGTAACTTGATGCCCATTTATTGCTAAAATAGACTAATTTCATTATTAAGTGCTTTTTCTGTATTATAACCGAGGAAAAACATTTTCATCAATAAGTATTGATTGTTTTGGGCATCTTATTGATATGTATATTGTTTCTTTGGCCAATATCTTCTTTTTTCTCTGCATTTTGTTTCAATGATTTTCTTTCCAGTTGTTTTAATGAGATACCAGAACAATAATTAGGAGATTTGTTATGTGTCAATTTTATATTTCAATACAAATTAATTTTATGAATAAGAATATTGAAAATTGTTAGTTGTTAAATAATAAGAATATAGGGAAGATTTATTATTTTCTATTGCTTCTCATTTCTTGGGAAAAGACTTCTAAAAGAATGCAAAAATTGGTGTAAAAATACTTTAACCCTTAGCATGCTGCAGTATTAATATTACTTCCATTTTTCTTGCATTCTTTTTCAAAGCCTCTCAATTGCAGTACTCTTACTGTTAATTTCAATAAATTCTTTTGCCATAGCAGGATATGAAATTCAAACAGTATTGTTCAGTGATCAGAGTTGCCTACAATGGCAGGATATACTTTTTGTACAGCAAATGAAGTCACATAATAATAAAGGCTAAAGCTAAGTGACTGTGAATATATATAAACACAGAATTCTGCAATTTTATTCAACTATTTATAAATTAAAAAAGTATCTGAGTAATTTTATAATCAGATTTTATCTAAAAGGCAGTGTTTGTAAAAAGTCCATATGGAAAATTGTAACTTTTTTTTGATGTATGTTAATATTTGCTTGCAATCAGTCTTCACTCATGAAGTAATCTATCTCTCTCTCTCTCTCTCTCTAAAAGAGCAAAGATTAATGTATTTATATATTTGAAATTAAAACTTGAGTATGACACCTTCTTGAACTTGTGTATTTATGTGTTGTATTTTCTTATCTCTAAAAAAAATGTTGTTTGAGTATTTTTTAAAAATGTCTGACCACTGTAACATGCATTAAACTTCTTACTATGCATGCCTGTTATCCATCATATCAGTACATTGGATCTAAATTTATTATTTTTAGCCATTTTTTTGCATATGAGACATGGACACCTACCAACTCTATTCATAAGGTACTTGTCGAATATACAAATATAGCATCATCTACATACAAAAAAAAAAGGCTAAAAATAATGATAGCATTATTAATAAAAAAGAAAAATCCAACATTTAATAATATCAACTATGAACATGCCAACAATGTGCTTACCATGTTTGGAGTATAAAATATGCACATAAACACTATGCCTATTTAGTTACAAGTAAAATAAAATTCATCCTTGATAATGGCTAAAGTATAGCTGAATGTGCCCAGGAAAATGAAACATTTCAACAATTTTTATATAATTTATGTTCTAAAAAGAAAAAAATTATAAGATCTCATGAAAAATTATATTAAATAATTAACCATAATACCTTGTCTGTCATTTTTAATGAAACCTGCATATATATATATATATATATATATATATATATTAGTCATCCACAGACAAGCCTGTTTTGCTGTATCACAGCTCATCAGTGTGGCTAGACACATCCACTTGCTTCTGCCTAGGATCAAAACTTGATCAATTTGGTGTCAGCCAAAGTTGCTATCCCCTAAGCCATAGGCGCATGGAATCAGAGAAAGGAAATTTTAATGTGTTGTATATAAGAAGTGCATACACATGCCAGTCACCGAAAGAACTCAGTCAATTTCTGAAGAGTAATATATATATCTATATATATATATATATATATATATATATATATACACGTTACATTATAATTGACTGTCAAAATGCTGCAGCTTTTTTTATTTAATTTTTTTTGTGTTTTTTAAAAAATTTTTTTTCTGGACATAAGTTATGTAAAAATTGTCTGAATGTTCTGTATATTTTCAACAGTACCATGTCAATTGTTTTCAGTGAAACTTGTATAAGAAATGGATTGCTGCTCAAATACACAATTATATATGATTTTGTGTGTGACACTTTTCATAGAGTTCCTAGTTAGCACACACTCATCCTGGGCAAAGAACCAGAGTATGACACTTTGATTTGAGACAGATTGTATAAGTTTTATACTTTGATTCTAGGTAAAAGTATCAAGTAAAAAAGTTGAATTCTAGGCAGAGCACACAGATACTTTGATCCAAGGCAAAAATGCAGATCTATATCTAAATAATCCAGTAAAAAATGATTAATACTATGCTAATAAATGATAATAACACACACAAAAAAAAATAAGGACTTTTAAAAAATTTTACTTAAACATTGCTGCTTAAAAGACAAAAGCTAGAAAAAAATTTTTATCTTCTACTCAGATGTTGAAACAACTGTTTTTACCTCAAAATGCTGTTAGCATTCATTTTAACTATATGTAGAAAGATGTTGGTTCGTAAATCTGTAAACTAAAAACAAAATAGTCTATTTGGATAAAATACAAATGGGAAGTTCATCCAATATGTTGACCTGTGTCCAGAAGATGTCATCTCTCATTGCTACATTAAATGCCATGTGTCCTTGCTCTTCAGTAGTTTAGAAACAAACAAGTTTCCAAATATAAATAAGATATAATAGATGCATCTGTATTTCAGCAGTTTATATTCAGAAAAAAATGTTTTAAGTTTACTTAAGCATGTAATGCTTAAAGCAAACTATCAGAATATTACAAAGCATTACAAAATCACTGTAGCTATGGCAGAAACCATTACTGTATACAAAGCACTGCCCTTCAGTAGATTACAAAACATTACAGAATCACTGTAGCTATAGTAGAAAACATTACTGTATATAAATAGCTACCTTTCAGTAGATTTATAAAAGCATTGCAGAATCCCTGTAGCTTTAGCAGAAACCATTACTGTATATAAAAAGCAATATTTCTGTACATTTCTAAACATTACAGAATGACTGTAACTATAGCAGAAAACATTACTGCATATAAAAAGCTAGCTGTCAGTCAGTACATTACAAAACATTACAGAATCCCTGTAGCTATTTCAGAAAACATCATACATTTAAAAACAGGCTGTCATTTTTGCCAAACATGAGAATCACAATCTGAATGCACCCCCACTTTTCACTAGTCATTCTTTAACGGCTTTGTATGATGCACATATTTCTCTATCGCCTTGTCTTTATATTTCTCAATGTTAATGTTTTACCACTTCTAGTATTTTCTTTCAGTTCGATCTTATTCTTCTGTAGTTTCTAGCTGGTTAGTGATAGTAGTTTTGGGGGGTATATTTAGGCATTTGTCTATATTTCTGAAATTAAATAGTATTTACACTATTTACATTATTTTGACTATTGTCCTCATCTTTGTTGCCATTTGTATGATGTTTTGGCTGTTTTATGCTCCAGCCTTCTTTAGGTGCTAGGAATTTTGAACTGAAATAGCCCGAATAATGTAAATATTGTATATTTAGATATGTTGGATCAGTTGTTATTGATGAACATCATCGGTACTTTGTTACAATTGTAGAGTTGGGCTGGGGAAAATTCTAGCTTAAAGTAGTAATCAATGAGAAAGAATTAGCCAATGGTATATAAGACACAGGGCAATAATTTTTTTTGTTTTTTTTGTTTAAGGAAAACATGCAATTGAAACACTGTTCAATATGTTAGCTCATTCCTATTTAAGATAACTCAAACACTTTTTTCTGTAATCAAATTCAAATATCAACAAGTTTTGTCTTTTTTCAGTTTTTCTTTTTAAAGGGTGCATACTAAGAATTTATAACAATGTTTTACTGTGTATAAATTTGATAGCATTTTTCTAGTGTTTTTTGTTATTTGGTGATAGAAATATTCTGTGTTCCTTCAGTATGTGGGCAATTATAACTCTCCACATCATCCTATATTTTGTAGCTCTTAGCAGTGTTTGTCTTTTTATTATACAGCCTACTCTGTTATATATCAAATTTTCCAATCCTTCTTCTCTCATTAAAAAATCTCCCAAAAATTTTACCTGTCTCTTTCTGATTCTGAGTATGTGTCATTTTTGTTTCATTTTCTTTAGAACTTCCTCGTTGCTCACATGCTTTCTCCTCCATACCATTCTCATCCTCCTTCTGTAGAACCATATCTCTGACCTCAATGTTTCTCTTCATTTGTAAGAAAATTATCCAGAATTCCATGCCATGTAGGAGTATTAATTTTTACATAGCTATTCAGTATTCTTTATTTCTAAGAAGATTTCCCTGTTCTTTAATTCTTTTAGTTTTTGGAAAAGGCCCCTTTTGCTATTGCAATGCACCTTCAGATTTCAGTATCACATTTTTCATCAGCTGGTAAACATTTCTCAGATATTAAAACTTCTGTACTTGTCTGGTTTGGACATCTCAAAATCACTGAAGGCCTAAACTTTTAAAAAGTTGTTTATTTGATAGTTTGAAGAAAATCTAGATTCCACCTATAAACAAAGCAGGCATCCAAGATTTTAACTTGTTCTAACTTGAAAGCATTGAGGTAATGAAAGAAAGTCTTGGTTTTCTGAAGCAAAACTTATATTTGGATGATTATCCTCTTGCCAAAGCAGAAAAGATTGTTGGTATATTTCAGCTGAAGTGAAAACAAGCCTACATCAAATTTAACACAAAATGTAGAAATTATTTTGTTTGAAGAAGTTACGCATACCTTGATTTTTGGTCTTTTGTTTAATTGTATGTTGAGAATTGACTTTGGTTGGTAAAAGCAAACATTTACAAACTTCCCACCTACATTGTTTCAGCACACCCATTGTTTGTCAGCATTGGCCATTTTGTGAGCAGTGGGAAGTAAGCCAAGTTTACTGAGTATGACAAGCAGGCTTGTTATAACATGTTTGTTATTTTCAGTACTCTGATGATTTACCTTTGCTTTTTAACCTTTACCTTATATAGTTTCCAATATAAAAAAATGATTCCAAGCTAGAGAAACACACACACACTGGATTGTATGTTGTAGTAGACATGTTGATTATTTTTACAAGCCCAGCTCTGGAAATGTTTTTAAGCTGCAGAAGATATATTTTGATGGTGTCTGGCATTTGACTTCTGACCTCCTTATTTGAAATTCATAAAGCAACTACTTTCATCACTTGACTTTTCAGATAATTAAGATTAGAAAAGAAATAATTCTGACCAGCTGTGCAAGTCAGTAGAAGTGCAACATATGTTTCTTGTGTACAATGTGGTTGTTCAGTTTTCCTTTGTTAAATGTTGATCTTTTCTGCTTGGTGAATTAAAAACGAAAAAAAAAACAATTTCAATTTAGTAAATACTGACAAATCCTCAACTGCTTTTAAATAATCTATGTATAAAATTGTGATTTTTGTTTGTTTGTCTGTCCATTTGTCACACCCTCTGAAATAGACATACACTGACTGATCAGAACCAAATTTTGGGGAGAAATGGGACAGAGTAAGAGGGTAAAAAGTACTGTTGGTTTTACTATGGTGCATAGCTGAGTACAATAAATTTTCATTAATGTTTTTGAAAAAGATTCAAAGTTTTATTATTTAACAATAATATAACATAAAAATACTTCCTCTATTTTAAAATAATTTAATGATTAAAATAACAAATAGATTCGAGATAAAACTTTTTTATTATTTAATACTTTGCTTAACTTTTAGATGGCATATTTCACTAACTCTGTGCACTTTCTGATTTCAATGTTCCCTAGATATTAATATTTTTGTACTTGCTTGATTTTGTTATCTCCAATTTGTAATTTGCATATTGGGCTGTTTCTTTTGCTGACAATGATGAATTCTCTCTTCTTACATTTGATGCTGAATCCTTTCTTTTGCTACCTTGTGTTTGGTAGGACTTCTAATTCTCTCAGGATCACTTCACTGTAAAGGTTGAATAAGTCTGGTGCGAGGTCACATCCTTGTCTTACAACACTTTCTATTTTTGTGTATTTATTGAATTCATTTTCTATCTGTGTGTTCCTAATATTGTAACACTTTTGCCTGGGATGACTTGTTAATTGTGATGCTCGTTCTTGTTGACGGTCGTGATGGCACCAGTTGTAACACTGCCACCCGGCTGGCTGGCTGGTTTGGGAATGGATCCTGCTGCAATGATGTCGAAATGGTACCGACTGTGTCAACACTTTCAGCCACTGTTGCTGGTCATGATGATTTCGTCACAAAAGCTGGTTTTCAAGACGTCTATTGCAATAATGGACTGCTGCCCATGTTATGAATTGATCTCAGAAAGTCGCGTTGTGCAATTTTAGTAGCTGTCTTTCCACCAATTCATATCGAAGGCACATTATTCAACATTAACTCTTTAAGTTAATCGGCAGCAGGCTTCGTTCGACATTAATTCTTTAGCTCTATGGTAGGCGACCAGCCGTGGGTCACGGCTCCCCCAGTTGTTTAACTCTTTTCCACGGTCGTTACATTTCGACTCACCAACAACTAAACTAAACTCTCTGATTTTTCTCACCATCCCCAATCCTCTTGGGGGAATTGGTCGACTCGAAACTTTTGACCAATGAGACCATTTTCCACCCACATGATTTGCGGGGCGGGTCGTCGCTTGACGAATGAAATATCAACAGCTTACTTCCTTTTGATTACATCTTATTTAGATTTTTCAATTCCCACAAATTTCTGTTCTCAGGGAACATCTGTTGGGGGATCTAACCTTACTTGACCTCATGAAGCAAATTCTGGCATTTTATTATGATTGCAACCATTTTGTCAAATTTCTACCTAGTGCAAAATAATGCGTATCGTATATGAAAAAGAAAGAAAACTATATTTCTCTCCTTCCCTCAAATTGTCAGCTAATTTATCTATTCCCCAGATTTTACAAGTACGTGATAGGATTTAAATAGTGTCTTACATAAGTTCACATTGCGAATCACAATAGAGCACAACTAATAATACTACTAATATTAATTTCTCTCCCTCTGTTGTATTAAACCAAACAAAAGAAAATACACCTGCAGGAGATAGTGTCACAATATAAGTTCTGTATTATTTTAATACCATTCACAAATAAATCAAGCTCACCTCGCAGTTCAAATCATTCATTGTGATGCACTTTATCAACCACATCTGCATAATCTGTAAAACATAGGTATATATCCTTTTGCATTTGTATTGCTTTTTCAGATATCATTTTGAGCATGAATATCATATTCCTTGTTCCAGTGTCTTTAACAAAACTGCAGTTTTCTTGTCCTATGGACTTATAAACCAATGTTTTATAACCAATTGCTTTCCCAGTAGTCATTTTTCTCATAAGTGTTGAGAAAGTTTATTGCTGGACATGATTTTCAACTTTGAACACTGAATTTCTAACAATTTACAAACCAAATCATAATCTGAAAGCAAATCTCTGCTAATATTATTAATGGTAAGAATATAAGATTCATATTTACAGGATTTCATGGTCACTCGAAGCAAACCTCATGTACAACTTGTTATTGTTTATATTTCAGTCAGCATTTTTTATTTTTGTTTTTTAAGAAATGTTCATAATTTATTTTTACTATAATAATTCCGAATAATGAAGTGTTTGCTTAACTGGGAATTCACTTTTTTCTTTTTTTGGAGATTTTATGATAAACATTAACAATTCTGTACTAACATAAAACTTCAATATTTTCGCAGTAGCCCCCTCTTTTTTTTTTTTTTTTTTTTTTTTTGCAACATGTACCTCAAGGTCATTGACAATCATGATTGTTTGCTAATTTTTTTATAATATGTGACTTGCTATGCATTTTTGGAAAAAGATTTAGGAGTGTTTTCCTGTTGCTTTTTCCATGATTAGGAATTCAGAATTTTCCTTCTCTTAGAGAAATCAGTCTACTTTTTTTACTTTACTCCCAAATTGGGAGGGGGTGCAGGAGAGACTTCTTCATACTTTTCCTAAGAGTATTTATTCAAAAGTGAATGCAACAGATTAGCTGGGAATTTGAACTGGTCTCTCTGATTCCACGTTCCTCACTGATGTCAATTACACCATGATGTTTCTATTAACAATGTTGTTTAAGTGTTATGGTCATTGTTGTTACTGGGAACTATGGAAATGGAAACACCTTTGTCTTGCTTGGCATTTTAAAGGCATTGACTTCCCATAATGTTGAAGTATTTAGGTTCGACATGTTCTAGTAACAAATGCTTAATTTCTTCAAAAGTTCTATCACTCAGCTTTAGTGGTGCACATAAATCTTTTAAATTTTTTTTTTACCTATGGTGCTGAGTAAGATAGTTCATGGCTAACAAATTGAAATAAAATGTAGAACTACGCCATTTGCTAAGAAAAACTGTTTCAAATGTCCCAGGTATAAAGAAATATTTCCAGATTCAATGTAGAATTCTTCTACAAGTCCAAGTATTGACATATTTCTGTGAAAAAAAAAATCTCACCTTGCCAAAATGTCACAACTTGATAAGGGGGTTTGTAATAATTGACATTATTCACAATATGTCTGACACTTCTGAACAGTGGCTGAAATGGTGCTTTTGTTTCCTTAACTCCCAGTAATAACAGTCGTCTTAATCCAAATGAAAAACCTGTTGAAAGAACATCATTTTTACATATGAATATCAACACTGATTTTGCAAAACCAAAGTGAATTTTAACTTTGAAAATTTGTTAAATTCTACTAGGTTATTTTAAAAAGATTAATTTCTTTCCGTAATATAAATAAAGGTCTTGTTTTATTTTTTTTCCTGATGCAAGTCATAGCCCCTAAGTTTTTCCCCTCTTATATTTTGGCAAAATGCTGAAATTATTATTTATTACACCACATGTGACCTGTAGGAAATATTTGTGTTTTAGATTATCTTAATTTTTTCTTGATTTTGATTCTTGAAAATGAAATCTCATCTTTTTTTTTTTTGGCCATAATGAATAGCATTAAAAAATAGGTTCACTCTCCTCCTTGAAAAGGTAGAAAATGAAAAGGATTTCTTATTGATGAAATTTTTATACACACTCTTTAATTGGTATTATAGATAGGAAACTTCATATCAATATTTGTAAAATACAGTGGAACCTTAATTCATGAATTTAATTCACTGCTGAAAAGCTATTCATAAACTGAAACTATTTTCTCCCAAAGGAATCAATGTAAAATGGATTAATTTGTTCATGGATGCCCAGATGATTGCCTATTTAAACTTTTACAACAGAACTCTGTGCAAACCTTCTTAAAAAAAATAAAATAAAATAAACAGTGCTAAACAGATAAAATACAGACAAAATAAAATTAATTTTACTATTGATGGTGTAAGTGGAAGGTGGTGAGGAAAAGGAGGGATATTATTGTTTGATTCCATAAAAAAACATAGGTAACTGTTTTTCCTTTCTCTTTTCTATCTCTAAGTACCATTCGACTCTGCTCGAGACTCACTGGGCTGATATTGCACTAAAAATTTGTTCACTGAGATTTGTGTTTGTCTACATTTTGAAATGTAGTTGTAAATAGTAATATTATTATTTTTAAATACTGGTCACACCAGTACTTTGAGATGAATCATGAGAAATAGCCACGTTATGATTAATATTTTTATAAAGCACATAGATATATAATCTGATTAAGATAAAATATTTCTGTCATTTAAATAAAGGAAAACTAGATGAACTAAACCGCTTTTATTAGTATGTAGTAACAAAATTTACTAGTCTTCTTTCTTGATTACCAATTAGAAATTATGTGAATAATAATAATAATAATAATAATAATAATAAAGTACATAATTATTTCCAGAAAAGAAAGATAATGGCCTTTTAGCAAAAGAGATTAGTTTACTAGTGAAATAAAATCATGGGAGAAGTGTTTTAAATGAATTTTATGACCAGATATTATATATGAAATTTATTTTTCCACGTGTGTTTGTCTGTTTTTTGATGACAGTTAAAGTAAAATCTGTTTTAGTTTATCGATGATATTCATTAAGACAGCAAATACTTTTTTATGCTTATTTTTATTATTTCAGTTGTTTCTTAGCATTTGACTAAAGAAAGCCCCCAATTATTTTGTTATGACCAAATTGGAAAATATAATCTGTCTCTGTATCTTTGTTGTTGAGGCAAATGATTGCCTTTAGCTTTTATCTGCTTTTCAAAAAACAAAAACAGAATGAGATTAGAATTATTTTTCTCTCTGATTTCTCTAATTTTGTGTTTTTTATGCTTGGGCAAGATTTCTTTTCTTTTCCTTTCATTCATAAAATACCACAAAAATATATGTTTTAGAATTGAATGGAAGAGTATTTTCTGTAAAGTAATTATTTTCCTCAAATTAAAAAATTGTAAGTTGACAGAAAATAATGTATTTTGAAAAAGAAAATAAAATTGAATGCAAATTTAATTAATTTAACCAACAAATAATTGATATCATCTATAATTAGACATTCAAAGGACATTTTCCTATTTTTTTGCTCATAAAGTTTGATGTTTTTGATAAAAAACTAAAGCCGAAACCATGTTTTCCTCATTTCTGAATGTTCTGGAACTTGAAAATATTCTCATGATTGAAATAAATGATAATCTTATATTGCAATGTTTGGTGTTTATGAAAGATGAGATAAAATTTGTCAATCTCAGTTTTTTCTCCCCTTTGAGCAAAACCTTGTCTTGTCATGTTGGATGACATTCTGTTCAAAGCTGTACATTTCTGAGTTAATATATGATTGTTATGCTCGAGTTGTTAACAATAGAAGCCTGCATTGATGCTTTCTCCAGAATCCAGTAATTCATAGTTGACAATATCTGCCATGTTCCCACATGAATAACTATAATAAATATAATAAATCAATTTTAACTTAAGACCTTTTTTCTTTATTTGTCGTTAACATTCAATTCTCATCTTCTAAAAAAATCTGATGGGGGAAAATACAGTTGTTCATTTTTGGTCAGCGAAGTTTTTGTAAATGGTTCAACATGGCATTTGCTTCTGTGGTAAGATTTCATGTGGAAAGGATAACCCCTCATTAGAATTCTTTCCTGTTTGCTTGAGATATTTGTGTCTGTTTCATGCATTGTGCATTTTGCTATATCTCTGTTTTGTTGATAATGTTCTGGTTAAAAAAGGAGTTGATCTTTTTTTTTCTTTTCTTAATTATTCCACCTCAAGCGGTGGAGGGGCATCACATTATACATGTACAAGATGGATTCTGAGAAGAAAAGCTTTTTGGCATTCGTGTGAAATGATCTAGAATCTTAATCGTTTGAAAACACCTTCATTTCGGGATTTGATAGGAATGATTGGATTAAATCAAACAATTGTTGAGATTCACAGTAGCCCTGGAGCTTGTGTAGAAGGCCACCATGTCAAACCCTGTCAAATGTTTTTGAGATGTGTAGAGCAACTGCTTGAGCTTTGCCATTATTATCAAGAGCCTGGTATACATATTCAGTGATGATCATTAACACATCAACAGTAAACCTGGCAAAGCAGAAAATATATTGCTTGTCAGAAAGTAGGTCATGAGAGGTGAGATTTTTAACCATTTTAGTATGTATTAGAGCTTCAAATACTTTTCCGAAAAGCAATAAGAGGCTAATAGGGCAATAGCTAGAGGGGTCAGAGGGTTTACAGAGTTTTTAAAAATAGGAACTACAGATGAAGACTTCCAACAAGCTGGAAAGCAGGAATCAGAGAGGCAATAGTTGCAGAGTTTGGTGACGACTGGAGCCAGCTCAGGGGCACATATCTTTAGGATGAAGGCTAGGATTCCATCACCTCTGCTTGCCTTATGAGAGTCTGATTTAGAAATGATATCTGAGACCAGAGATGGGGTTATGCACATATCACTCAGTAGAGCCACTGTTCTAGTAATCTCTAGAACTGAACTTGTAAGATGCATTACATTGTTTCATTCTATCAGCAAACAATAATTTTGGCTTCATTTAAGACATGCTTGCATTCATTGTGAGAAGAGACAAAGAGGTATTTGTTGTAATCAGATGTGTCATTCTGGTACAGCTGGAAGAAGTGATTCCTGAGGGCAATAGCAGCTGAGCATGCAGGTGAGAACCAAGGAGATGAACAAGATTTAACTTGGAATTTCCTTGCTGGAAGATATAAAAAAAGGTTTATCACAAAGATTCCAGCTATGTATTTTCAAACATGTCAAACCATTTATGGCATTTTTACACATTTACCTGGGAACAAATCCCAAATATTGTTTTTTTATTGTCTGTCTTGTATTACAACCTTTTAAGAATTTAATTCAGAAGGCAAGGATACATTTCCTGATAAAGAAAATAAATTAGAATAAAAGTTATAAAGTTTTGAATAAGTTTGTATGTGTGTAGTCATTGTTTGGTTGTCTATTGAAAATGTGTTTTCTTTCCCCTTTCAAAATCCTTAGCATAAAAACCATTTTTCTCTGTCAGATTATTTCTCCTGTTAAACAGTTTCTTTTAGTGTGACTTTTTATCTATTCTTTTAATAGAAATGAGAAAGAAGTTGAAAATAAAGAAAATTTATATTGTGATTTGCAGTTTTGTCATATTGGATTTTAGTTATATGCAAACTGTCCTGTGAAAATTGAACTTTTTTCTTTTAAAAATATTATTTCTGTTTTGTATTTGTATAAAATATTTTTAGTAAAGTTATTAGTTTTTTTAAAAATTATAATTTTGACTATTAAATTTGAAAATAATGACAAAAATGAAGTTTCTAAATATTTGATAAACAGGCTGTGAGAAGATGAAAAGATGTTCTTCAAAATAAGGGAATTTCACTTGTTTGCGATTTTCACTGTATCCATTTTGTCTAAGAAGTTCATATCAGTATGAGAGGAGCAATAAAATTAAGAAATATAAAAATGTCTTGTTTATGTATATTATATGAGGGAGATAAACAGGCATGCACACACAGCTACACATTCGTAATAAAGAGAATGTTATTTATCTTTTTTTGTACAAGATCCCATGTTGCATGTTAGATTTTTAAATTTAGTAAACCAAGAAACATGGTAAAAAGACCTGTTGTGTTTTCTTTATGAATTTATGATTTCAATAAAAAATATCTTCAATTTTTAAATTATATAAAATATAAAACAACTTTTTGTTTGTGAAAAGTATTTATTTTTTACAATACTGTTTTCTATTAAATTGCAATACTTTTTACATTTTGCAATGCATTGTCACAAGAATCAAAAAAGGTTAAATACTGATTATGGCAAATTTAAAGTTTTCTTTATTGCCATTAATAGAAGAGATTTAAAATAATAATTTTTATGAAATCATTTTTTTATTTTTTACACAATGATAATCACCTTCTCCAAGGCTAAGCATCCACTTAGATGGTTAAAGATAATGGTTGACCCTAGACTTGAACATGAAGACAAGATTATATGAGCTGTTTTCTTGTAAAACATACAGCCATATCGCCTTGGAACACCAATTTTTGTATGATTCCTGAAGTTAAGTAATGATGAGCCTGGTCAGTACCAAGATGAGTGTCCACTTTGGAATATCAGGTGGATGTGTGGGTAGTGTAATGGATAACAGCCTAGAATTGGAAATTGGAGTGCTGAATTCCTATTCCATTTGGGTTCATCATATTTGCTTATGCACATTTAGTCCATGGGAAAATAATGAATCCACCTCTTCTTTCCCAACTATGAGTTAATGAGTATGATTTGGATCAGTAAATCATTATTATCTCAAAAAACATTCTTACAATCTAAAAATATTTTCTGGCTTTAAATAACCTGCAAATAGTTGAAAAGCTGTAAAAGCAAACCAGTCAATCAATCTTTTTGCGATAAGAGTGAAATATTTTTTTCTTAGAATATCTTTTATTGCAATACTTCTAAGATGATTGCCCAATGAAGGATTGGTACTAAAAAAAGCATAAGATTTGAAAGTATCAATAAACTTAACCTTATGTTATACAGATCATATTTTCATTTGCTTTTTTCATTCCAAAGTAAATCACTTTATACATATTATTTATATAATTATTCTATATTTTCAATGTCTTAACATGTTAAAAGCATCCTACAGCTTGAACTTTTCTTTTCTAAATGATTTACAAAAAAAAAAAAATAGTCTTCTGGCATTTACTATAGACACTCTGGCATTATCAGTTGCTCAGATCCACACTTACTAACTGAAGTTTTTTTAAGAGCAAATTTTCTATAAGTTCCACTGAACACAAGATAACATTTTTAGAATTTATCTTTAATTTTCAGTTTGGATTTTTTATACTTTTCATGAGAATTCTTTTCTTTTTTTACTAAATGAACATGATTATGTATTTTTTCGTTTGATAATAACTTTTTCCTAATTAGAGATTCCATAGAAAATTATTTTGCTGTTACATAAATGGTGAAGTTTAGAATCCTTTCTATTATAATTAAGACCATTGTGGATTTATTTGTGTGTGTGTATTCCCTCATCTCATGCTCATGGAGAGAGGGTTAATAGTGAGGCAGTGTTGGCTCAGTTCATTAGTGAGACAGCATTGGCTCAATTCATTATCTTTGCTACCAGTTATTAAAGTTCTTGCTATGTGTTTGTTTGTTAACAGTGCCTTATTTTATTTTTTGCAATAATTATGTTGACAAGTAGTGAAGAATATATATATCCTCTGTATTATAATAAAGAACATTGTCTGTGTGTGTGTATGTATATATATATATATATTATCATCCACAGACAGATCTGTTTTGCCGTATCACAGCTCATCAGTACGGTTAGACTCGATTGCTTTTTTACCCAGGATTGAAACTTGACCGAAATGGCGTTAGTCGGTGACTCTGTATATATATATATATATATATATATATATTTTTTTTTTTTTTTTTTTTTTTTTTCTTAGTCTTAATGTAAGATACTTAATAGTAGGTACATTAATGTATAAGATGCTGTCATTTCAGATGGCATATCAGCATAAATATTTTGGTTTCATGGGCCCACTCATTAATATGTCATTTCTAACAAGTTTATTCAATGTACACACACGCACACGTGTGTGTGTGTGTGTGTTTTGTTTTTGGCTAATTTTGCAAGTATATTTTTCTATAGAAATAAAACTGGTGATATCTGAAGCATCATATATTTAGAATAAAGTATTTACTATAATGTGATACTGTGATTGATTGAAGCCATGGAAATCTTAATGCTCTAGTGACAGAAAAAATGCCTACATTTGTGCATTTATTTTAGCCTTTTTTATACAGACATCAGTGGTTTTAGATATCATTCACTGTTAACCATTCTGCCATGTAAATCATTATTTTACTGAGGGTCTATGAAATGAATCATATTGTGCCACTGTTTAACACCCTTATTTCCTGTCACTCTCAACATCTTAACTACAATTTGATGTTTGCATGGTTTTGTCGTCATCGTCTCCTGAACAGTTTAGAATGTCTGTAATTGTCACTGGCAACAGATGCTTTAATCTTCTTTTATTCTCTCCACTTTTGATGGATAGGCATTTTTCCTGAACATGTAAGCAATACTGTTGCTCTACTGTGCTTATCTGATACTTGAAGTGATGAGCATGCAACAAGAGCCAATCATTTTCTTTGCTGAACAAGTCATCATTGTCCATTGTAGAAAAGAAACTAAGGTAGACCTGATTCTAATAGGTTCATTTCTTCTTTAGAACAAACATCTTGATATTTTGGAATTTAATCCAATGTCTGAGAAGTTTTTATCTTCTTTTCAAATCTCTTAACTTGTTTGTGAAATGTTCCAAATCAACTTGGAATGAATTGAAATATTTGTTGAACCAAAATAAGAATCACCAATATTATTGGTCATGATCTGGCAGCTTGGCTTCAGTCACTTTCTTTCGCAATGTTGCCTTTTGGTGTCTTTTCTATAAGTACTTTCATGGTAATTGTTTGGATTAGCTCTTTGCTATTGTACCTAGAATTTTTAAATTTAAGCACAGTATTAGATTGATGTTGATTTTTTATTAAATCAGAGTTGAGCCAGTTAGATATCACTGCAAATTCTAAGCTAACTGTTTCTTTTCTCGCTTGTGTAACTCCTTTCTGACTCCATGCTTTCCAGCCAATTTTAATCTGCAAAAATTTAATTTCAATGTCAATAGCTATCTACTGGCTTCTTGATTACTCATTTCTCCTTTTGCTCATTATAAATATTTTTGTCTCTACTTCTTAAACACCCTGTAACCTCTTGTGTCTTAGTGGCTTTACTGCATTGCATTAGTTGTTACTGATTTAAAAAAAAAAAAAGAAAAGATATCAACTTTAGCAAAGCTCTCTTTACTAAACATCCTTAGAGTACTGAACTCACTAAAAAATCACTTGTTAGATTAACATATTTAAAATATGTCTTTTATAGATTGCATTATGACATTTAGTTAAATCTTTGATGTATATGTCAATTCAATATAATGGAGATATTTGAGATCCATGAAGGTTTAGTGTCTATTGACCTCAAAATGATTCTCTTTTAATGATGTAACTGTTCAAATTTCTCTTAATGTCCAACCGATCAATAATAAACTAAAAAAATTTATAATGCAAATGTCCTTCTCTCAATCAAACTAGAGCTGAATCTTTCTATTAACTTCAAGATTCATCTTCCAAGTGAATTGCAAGGAAAAAACTTTTCCCAAGGTAGAAGGTGGCTAAAATCTGTACAGAACTTATGACTGATGAAATGTAAGAAAACAATTTAAAATTCCCTTGAAGACCCGTGTAGAGTGTATTTTAAGAGAAAATCTATATGATTAATTATGAATAAGATATTTTAATGTGGTTGGAAAGCACCAGTTCTAGTGAGAAATCTTTTGACCCTCAAAAGAAATTTTGCTAACAGATTTTAACAGTATATTATTATTATAATTAATCATAATAATTAATCACAAACAATTTTTGTTTCTTTTCAATGTCATCTGACTAATTGTTTTGAAAAATAGAAGAATGAATTTGCTTTTCTTTAATAAGAAAATTGGTTTTGATAATTTAACTATTCACATTGGATGCATTTGGATTGTTTTCAAAAGCTATTTATAGAATTTTAACAAACCCAAACATATAAAATTGAAGTTATACATTGTTTCTTGAATTTATGTGGCATGAGTTAATGAAAGAAATGTCTGTAAAAATGATTTTTTCAAAATTTATTATTAATTATTCTGCATTATACATTTATTTAAAATTTTTTGTTCAGAGATTTTAATAAATTTATAAATAAAAAATATGCTTTCGTACCTCTTTCTTTATAATATGGTAAATAGTAATTATTATATTTGGTTGCTATTCTTTTAGAATTTTTTAAATTTAAAATGATTCTTGTTAATAAACTCATAAATCTCATAAATATGGTTTAATATGCTTGTTGACAATTCTTGATAAAAAAGAGCATAAATCCAGTTTCATGTGTTTGGGTTTTATTAAATTTTTTTTAAAATTCTAAAAGTAGGTTTTTAAAAGAAAAATATTGGTGATGGGTGATATGGTTATAAAAATTGATGGTGGGAGTATATGGTAATAAAAATTTATGTTGGGGGTATATGGTAATGAAAATGAATGGGAGGTATACAGTAATAAAGATTGATAAGGGTATAATAAATATTGATGAGGGATGAATATGGTCATAGGGGTGTCAAGAAGAAAATTGCCCTTTTGAAAAACTGTTTTATATTTTCAAGTATGTCTCAAAAGCAGCTTATACTAGAATATGAAGAACCAGAAACTACATGTGAAATATCTTCTTTCAGAAAATGACTTGATTTAATTAACTCAGTATACAATTTTAAGATCATCAGATTTTGCTACTTGTTATGATTTATTGAAAATTATTTTTCTTTAAAGTTTTGTACTTGTTTACTTTGTTTAGTGTATTTTCATATGGGAGTTTATATAATGAGAGGTGACATCTTGGGATGTAAATCGTGTTGAGAACTTTGGTACACACTCAGAATATAGATATATAATCTAATGCAGGCAGTCCCAGCTTTACTGGGTTATACATGTTGAAAGGATGAGTGACAACAGAATACCTAAGGTCCTCATGTATAATCAGCTTGACAGTGGACAAAGAGGTGTTGGACAAACTAAAAAATAAACTTTATCTTTTTGTTATTTCTTCCTCTGAAATATCCATTTACTCAAGCTCATCAAATATATTATTTTCTGCTTTCCTCTGTCCCTCTTTCCCTTCAATCTACCATGTGAGTATCAGATTTTCCAAGCTCTCCTTCATCACGTGCCCCAGAAATTTCAACTGTCTCTATCTGATGTTAAGTATAATTTTCTTTTATGTTTCCATTTTCTCCAAAACCTTGTTGTTGCTCACATGTTTGGTCCATGGTATCCTCAGCATCTTTCTGTAGAACCATGTTTCTATTGTTTCAAGTCTCTTTCTCATCTTTGAGGAAATTGTCCAGAATTTGCTCTGATGCAGAAGAACACTTATCACATAAACAGTCCAGTATTCACTTCTTTGTTTCCAATGAAACTTTTCCATCTCTCAATATTCTGCCAAGCATTTGGATTGCATCCTTGGCCATTCCAATTTAAGCCTTGATGAGTGGATTAATTTCTGTGAAACTTGAAGTTGGAAGATAAGTTCTTGAACTTTAATTTTTTTATTTTGTTTATTATTGAGCACTTTATCACCTCAAAACTGCTTGCCTCCAGTAATATACTGGCCAAGGGAATTTTTTTTTGTTTTTGCAAAGCACTATCTTTGTTATTATTACTTTCTCTCTCTCTCTCTCTCTCTGTCTATATATATATATAATGTGTGTGTGTGTGTGTGTGTGTGTGTGCATAGTTGGGTTTACTCATTATAAATGTCTGTCTTTGTAAATCAACATAATTTCATTGAACTGCTTGGAAATCTTGATTTATTTGTGAAAGAATAATCCAGTGCATTTACTGGAAGCAATCCACCTGCATTTGAATAGAAAATGAATTGAGCAAATACATAAAAATAGATAACGAACATATGACAAAGATGATTTGTCTCACTGGATTTATTCAACCTTTACAGTGAACTGATTTTGAGAAAATGAGAATTTATTATAGGTTGGCACAATTTTAACAACAATCTTAACAAAATATGCATATGACTTGTGTTGGTGACAGACACAAAAAGAAAACTTTCAAGAACTCCTAGACAAGCAAAGTAAATGAAAACAAAAAAAAATATATATATATATATATATATATATATATATATATATAAGACTATCATTTACATTATAAATAATCATTTTTTACCAAGGCTCATTTCACAATCTTTGAAGCTAATGATTTTCTCTTGCACTCTGTATTACTTGTTCCCATATTGTACTCATTTCTATGCTTGGCCTGCTTAGGAGATTTTTGTTGCCTAGCACAAGGGTGAGTAATTTACAGCACATGGGCCATATGTTTTTCAGAGTTTTCAGAGCCCAGAGAAGCATTCAGGAAAATCTTTAAATCTAACATTTTCTCTGACTTATCACAGTAAATCTTAGTGCTTAAGCTAACTTGAGCCGAGAATTGCTTTGGGGTTCATTGAATCACTTTGTCTATCTCTATGAACATCAAGTTTTGTATTTTTCACGACATTGCCTCAAACAATGATCTCACTTTCTAGCTCAGTATAGAGGGAGTGAAAGCAGAACAAACAAGGTTGAGAGAAAGCTCTTTGCCCTTGGTAACATGGCTTTGCTTGTTAGTATAGATATTAAGCTCTATTGATTGCATCAGTCAAAATCATCTTTCACTGCCTATTGGCCCAGTGCTTTTACTCCAACACTGCTCTGATGTTGTCAGCTCATTAAAATATCTTTCTCTGGTAATTTTCCACTGGGATCCTTAAACAAAGCGAGGCTTTCCTTCACACAGTTATCTGCAGCAAGGCCCATAAGCTTCAAGACCTAATCATTAAGGGTGAATATGACTTTGAATTTGCAGGTTGAACTTATTGACATGCAGTCATTGCTTGCTGAAAGGACTGTTTAACTCTGTTACATTAACAGAATTTTACAAATCTCTATCATTTGACAGATTTCAGTGTTTAAAGGGTTTCACTGGGGAAATGTTTTCTACTTTTGGATCCGTATACATCTGTGAACCAAGTTTTTTTTTGCATGAACACCAACAAAAGTAAAAATAAATTTTCTCTGACTGATATAAACTTGCAGACAGTGATGAAGATTTCAACAAGCAACCTCACTCCTGATTTCAAAAGACTTGTTGAAAAGGTTACATTTGTTTCATTGAATTTCTTGCACTGAATAATGTGTATATGCAGGTGAACAATTTTATTAAGATATTTTCTGTCTACCATTACTGTTTTTGTTTTATTTATTACATGTATTATGCATATAATTTACATTTACACTTTGCATTAAATGAAATATTTATGTAAGCTAATAAATATGATTAGTTTTAGAAGGTACAGCCCTTCGCTAAACGTGACCTACTCAAAGTGGCCCCCAAGCCAAATTAATTGCTGACTCCTAGCCTAGCATATGTGCTGATTCCTTAAATTGATGTAGTTTCCAATGGTATTCTTTGTCAATTATTTCTAGTTTGTTTCATTTGGGATGGTGATTACATTTCTCCTTCCATATTTGGTCAGCTATGTCTGATTTTTCTATCTCCCCTTGTCCCATGGCCTTGCAATGTGCTTGCAGCCTTACCTTAAAGGGGTGCCGCATTTTTCTTTTATATTTCTTTCCACAGCTACATGGACTGGTATACACACAATCCTTAGTCATGTTCACCTCTATTGGAGGTCTTACTCGGTAGCGGTATCTATGAAGTGTAGAGCCACTTTTGAAGTTTGCCCTGATGTTGTGTGAACCACAGATCCTTTGTCTTTTCTATGATAACCCCCTCACATAGGGTAAGCATACCAAGGCTGTTTTCTGAAAGTTGTTATCCTCCTGCACCCTCCCTTCTATGTTCGTTGGAGCTGTTGTCATGTACCCTGGGTAGTTGTTACGTTGTAGGGTACTGTAGCAGTACTATCAGTTGTGACCAAAAGTGCAAGCTATGAATTGGATACATCAGAATCAAGCAATTCTTAATTATTGTTCTTTTATTGTTCTCCCTCTCTCTCTTTTTCTCTTTCCCTCTCCTTAATAGTGTTCTTTTTCTTATATTCTCTAACGATCAGTAATCACTTGTCTTAGTGGCTTTATTATCTTGCTTGGGGTAAAATGTTTAAAAAAAAATTACAGACATTTAACTCGTTGAGAAATGTTTTAACAGACAATTGAAAATGAGACACTGAAATACAAAGGCACATTGAAATAACAAACAATGCCTTCTAAAAGCTAAACGAAATATTCAGAAACAGAAAAATTTTATTAGAAACAAAGAAAAGAGTGTTGAACTGCTATGTTACATCTCTCTTTCTCTATGACAATGAATATGGTATAGTTTCTCCATAAATGAAGAGGAGACTTGAAGCAATAGAAATGCAGCTCTACAGAAGGATGCTGAGAATATAATGAGCAAAACATTGGCAACAAGGTAGATTTTAGTGAGAGAACAAACATTGCTTAGAGCTACAAAGGATATGATGCTGTGGAGAACCTTGATAGCCCACACTGTGAAGGGACATATAACAGAAAAGATAAAAAATTCTCAAAAAAAATAATTTGCTTTAGATAATTCTATTTTCTTACTTTTCTCTCTGTCATAACATTATTTTCATTTTAAATTTCTAAAAAAATTTATTTAGAAAGAAAATTGGAACCTAGAATCAGGTTTTGATTTTTGTTACATATTTGATTGAATTGTCAATAATTGGGTTTTGTTTCTTTCTTCCTTCCTATTGTATTGTGTAGAATAGCCACACTTCACTGTGTGTGTATGGGATGGGGCAGTTTTTAATCATTTCAACTCAAGCCATGTCTAAAATAAGAAGTGAAAACACTCAGATATGCAGAATTTTTTAACAGTTTTTACACACTTTTTGTTCAGAAAAGAAAATACTTGTAAGAACACAAGAAAAATTAAATAAAAAGCTTAATCGCAGTGCCTTGTTAATCATCTTTAATAAAACTTGTATAAAAGAGGGATTACTGCCCAAATACAATATATGAACTGCAGAATCATTTGTGGTCTAAGACACACCAGATCAATTGGTGGCTTCCTCTATGTTGTTAGGGTTTACAGGTTCAAATCCTGCCGAATGACACATTTTCACAACAAAATTTCTTGTAAGTAATTAGGCTGGTAGAATATATATATATATATATATATATATATATATATATATATATATATTCTGTTTAATTAAAAACAGAATATCTACACATATACGAGTCTCAATTAAAAATAATGTTCAAATAAATAAATATATATATATATATGTATATAATAAGAGATTAAAATATATGTATCTAATGTAGAATTTGAACTTACTTTATAAAATGAGACATTCAAAAAATATTTCACTATTTTCAAAAAAATAAAAATATTCTAATATTCTTTTGACTTTAAAATTCAATGTAAAAATGTTTAATTACCAATTAAATCTTAAAATTCTATCAATTAAAAATGACTTAACTGATAAGCTGGTAAACTATTCTAATAATTTAGTTATTTTACAGTATTGCTTGATGATTATTAGATTAACTGGAATTCAGAATTGACATTAAATACTGGATTAGGAATTATCCACTTTTTTTTCTAACATCATTATCTACATTGTACCTCCTACTGGAAAGGTGTGTCTGTCTTATTGCCAGCCTTCTCTTTGTGTCTGACCCACTCATTTTCTTGTCCATGTTTGCCATTACTACTGATTGACCCCCCCACCGGTCCGGCTCTGATTTGTTGTGTAAACCTCTAAAATACTAAAATAGCATTTTCTTCTATTTTAGAATCATTTCTTTGCTAGATATTTTAGATCCACACTTACATTCAGTTTGTATAGTTTCTCTCATAATTTTAAGATATTTAAATGACACACTTATTGTCAAGATGAAAATATTCTGATAGTAATTTTCTGATGAATATGAAGCCATTCAATCAAAGAACAAAATCTTAATTGGATTCTTTTGTAATTATCTGTTATTCTTATGTGTCCACAAATTAATGTTTGGTCTTGTTTCTCTTGACCTGGAAACAAGTTTCTAATATTTGAAATTTATTTTGATCAGCAATAATTGCTACACAATCACGTTTATTTATTTTGTAGCAGAAAAGATATTATTTTCTGTGAGAAGATTAAAGAAAGTGGATTAAATCTAGTGGTTAGAACTTTATATCAGAGTTCTTACAAAATGTTCTTGCAAAATTTCAATAAAAGTTTTATATTTGTCTTTGTTTCTTTTCAACTGTTGTACGCCCTGGACTTCTTCAGGTGATTGAAATTTTGAACTGAACCTCAAAGTAGCTGGCATGTTGAACTAGAACAATCCACCTTGGTGGAAGAATTGTTCTAGTTCTTTATGCCTCATGCTCCTTCCAGATATCTTAATTTCAGCTATTTTCATTTAGTAACCCAACTCTTTGTTTTTGTTCACCTCTGCTGTGACCAGATATTGAACTCCCAACTCTTTGGTGCAGCTCACTGGATTACTTTAACCAATGCTTTTATCCACTAGGCCATGTGTCTTTGAATGTTTTATTCTCAAATATTACAATATTTTTCACATTAGAAAAGTATATTTAATAAAAAAAATAAGTTATCTATATTTCATTTGTTATAAATGTATGTAAAAAAATTAGCAGACCTATTATCCAATATCAGATATTTTTGGGGACAGGGGTGCAGTGAGTTGGGCCAAAAACTTTTCAGAATCCTCTTCATGCATATTTATTCAAGGTAAATCAATTTCCCATAAACTCTGCATTAGCGTAGTCACCTTCACCACTGCCATCTTCAAAGACAAATAGCCTGCACCTACAAAGCACACTAATCTTTGTCTACAAAAACAATGTTAATTTGAATCCTAATATCTATATTTCATGCACACAGACACACACACACACACACTGTATAGTTATGCATAAACTTACCATGAGTGTTTTATATTACTTCAAAGTATACACAGTTGCATATAATCAATTTAAAACTGTACAAATATGTTTCTCTTTCTCTACTTTAAATATATTCGCTACTTTATTTGTCAGGAGTGGTGGTGGTGGGGAAAGACTTTTGCTGAAGCATATGCACTCGAATGCGCACAAGATTATTTGAACTGAGAATTTATCTTGACTCTGATTGTTGAAACCCACTTGAAGTTGGCGGTTTTTCCTCATAATTCCTACAGAGCCTTGCTTAAGCTGATGGAAAGCTCCAAACAATCAAAGACTATGGCTTCCGTGCCATCTCCACAAATGGATATCATCTCCTCAATGTCTCTCTAAGTTCTTCCATCCTTTCTGCTCTGACTATATTAACTTCCAGTTGTAAATCTATTTTCACAGGCAAAAAAAAAAAAATGAAATAATCTTCCTATCCTTCTGTTTGACAATTGTTTGTCAGGAACATTTGCTTTCATTTACTTTTCAATTGTGTAAATTTAAAATTCATTTAGTGAGATATATGCTTGATTTTTCTTGGTAAGTCATGGAGTAAATTTGACATTGCTTTTCAATATATATGAAGTAAAGTGTCAAGTTCATATCATTACAGATAAAAAAAAAAGTGGACTGAATTACAAGAATTTTTCTTTTTCTCCTATTCCTAGCAAAAATTATGGAATCGCCGTATTTAGAGAATGTTCATCCTTAGCTTTTTATTTAAAGCAAATGTGATAAAACACAATACAATTTTTTAACCCCTTTTCCAGAGTAGATATGTATATATGTTTTTACTGAAACTGTCTTTTTGAGACATGGATGAATAAATATGTCCAAATATAACAATATTTTGGAATGGCGATAATTAATTTTATTAATTAATTAATAACCAAAATCTTCTAATTACTATTATAGATCATAAGAGAACATACTAAGAGAAATTTTCTTTATCCTCCGAATATGAGCAAAGGAAAACGGAGGTGATTAATTTTATTAACTAATTATTAACTGTAGCTGGAAAATCTTTATCTTTAAAAAGAAAGCAGGGACGAAAAATAACATCTGGTATTTCTCTATTATTGTAAACCCGGAAAGAAGAGAAAGAAAAGAGAAATAGATTTGTTTTCAAGCCACAGAAACAATAGATATATAAAGGAAAGATAAATTTATTTGTTATTGTTTCTTGGTAAAGGAAAGGGAAATTTCATTTTTGGGTCCTGACTATCTGGCTGGCATGACTCTGAAAAAAAAATTTAAAGATAACAAATGTTTTGAGTCAAGTAATTTAGAGAAAAGGTATTTTCACTGACGTCAGGATAAAACTGATAACGCATTCTTGACACTTGAAAATATAGGTGACTCAGAGAATGGATATTAAAAACAGGTGCGTAGAAATTATTATTTGGGTAACAATGTCAATGGACCCTTGTCAACTTGTTTTGGGTGAAGACAGTTCAAAAAGGTTAATGCCTATTGTTTTAAGAAAAAGAAAATCCCCAAAATTGTTTCGTGAAAATGAAAGATTTTTGAGAAAGGAAATTCGGTTAAGTCCAGCCCAGAAAAGGGGTATGGGGAGATGATGTCATAAGATCGAGAGAGATTCCATTGGTCCGGTGACCAAACCCCGAAAGGGGGAGAAGACTAACAATTGACGTCATGGAAAGAAAACTAATCCCATTGGTTAAAACACAGGCAACAACGAGAAGCAGCTAACCTCAGGATTTTATTGGTTTCCGAGACGAGGGATTAGACACCCAGCTTCTGTCGGCCCCACACCATGGCATGGGCATAAATACAGGGTCCCGAGGAACCAAAATCAGTTGGATCGGAGGAGAGTCTGAAGATGGAGTTCGAGTTGGTGTTCAAGTTCAGTTCCAGTTACCGGCCTAAAAATGTAATGACAAAGATAGGCGCCATGTTGTTGGGCGCCAACCGCAGAGCCTGTCGGCCAGCCAAAGTTACAGGAAGAAGCGAAGTGATTTTGTGGTCAAAGTTTTAAGTTGGAGTTGGTGTCAAGTTGGATCAGAGGAGAGTCCGAGTTGGCCTTGAGTTGGCGTCGAGTTGGCTCGGAGAAAGTCCCAAAAATGTAACGACGAAGATAGGCGCCATGTTCTTGGGCGCCAACCACAGAGCCTGCCGGCCAACCAGAGATAAAGACAGACAAGAGATTTTGCAGTTAAAGTTTCGAGTTGCAGAGAGCGACAGAGAAGTTGCAGAGATTGACAGAAGAGGCCTGCTGCCAGCCAACCAGAGTTAAAGACAGAAGAGAACTTTCAGACAAAGTTTTGAGTGAAGTTGCAGAGATCGACAGAAGAGAATTTACAGACAAAATGAGTAGTTGCAGCTTGAGTGGCAGAGAGTTCTATTTCCCGGTCCAGAAACGTAATGACCAAAGACAGTTCCCAACCGGATAAGTAAAGAGACAGAGAGATGATTGCTATGCCGCTGGGTGCCGACCGTAGAGAAGCCAGTCGCCAATCAACCAATCAGCATTAAGAGACAGACAAGAAGAGAATTTTCAGACAAGTCTGAAATTGCTGACTGAAAGAGAATAACCCAGCACTTCGGCAATTTCCGTAACATTCCGGAAAATAAGCAACAAGTTGACTAGTCTTATATAACGAACTTCGACTTCTGTTTGAAGCAGTGAGCTGCGGCCAGCCAGATTCCTTGTTATTGCTTAGGAGAATAGTTCGATTTACCTAAGAATTGTCCGTTCCATTACCAGTTGATAGAAGCAGGGATGGGAAATTATCCCGAAGAGCATATTGTGTATATTCCACTTATTTTTCTGGGTGGTGGCATATTTGGTGCCATTTAGACCAAGAGACTATTGTGTATAATCGGTATATAGATGTTATTTTACAACACTTTTCAGTCGTCGGTCCACTTATTTTCCTTGGTGTTATAATTCTTTCTTTTATTATTCAATTGTGTGCACACTTCCTGGCTTGGTTTAGTTTGGCAGAGAGACATCTAGTGAAAACGCATATGACTACCTTGTGATTAATCAACACAACGTGGGACAAGGGAGAAAACCGTGACAATCTACGACCAGCTGGCTGGATCGAAGCTAACAGCAACCAACAGCAGGGGGGGTGTCACAAGTGGTGCCGTGACCAGGATTAGACCCGAGGGTGACTGGAGAAAAGTCGACGAGAACAAGTACAACATAACTGGTGACAGTGACCAAGGAAAAGAGCAAGAACCAAAAGGACTTTAGTCACTTGTGACTATCTGGTTCATAATGCTCATAAAAAGAGACAGCCACACCGACCAAAGACAGGAAGGACCAACCCAGAGCCGGGGATAGGTAAGACACTTTTTGGTTTCTCCCTGAAATTGTTGTTGCTTGCCATTTTCTAAAAACCGATTTCCTTCTTTGTGAGATTCTTTCAAACGTATTTAAATGTCTGACCAAGAAGAAATAGAGGGTTCAGAGGCAGATGAATTAGAACAAAGAATGTCCACAGAGTTAATAGGCCTTTTGGGGGGACCAAGGGTGCTGGGCTTTGAGGGAGATGCAAAAGAGCTAAGAAGTTGGTTGGCGGCGATAGAGAAGAACCAGTTTATCTATGGCCTAACTGAAACGGTGTACGTGGCGTTTCATGCCGCCACAGGAGGACCGTCAGAATTCATAGGGAAACAGCTAGATAGGGACCCACAATTGGTGTGTAGTAAGCTGAAAGAGCAGCTGATTGGGGAATATGCCAATGAGGGGATGGCCATAGAGGCAATGAGAAATCTATTGAACTTAACTCAGAGAAAGGATGAGGGACCAGAAGACCTTGGAAAAAGGGCGGAAAAGCTAGCCTCCCTCGCTTTCTCTGTCAAGGTCGAGGAGAATGCGACCATGCAGGTCCAGCTAGCTGATTTATACGTCAGAGCGCTGCAAGACGAGCGCATTAGACATGACGTACTAAAAGAAGGGCCCATAAGTTTGGCAGGGGCGATATCACTGGCCAGAGAGCCAGGGTGTATGGGAAAAGGTCATGAATCTGGACTTCCATTCGACAGAGAATGAGGAGGTCCAGAGTCCACAGTCGAAACTGTCTGAATTTATAGGCTGATTATTAAAAGAACAATTGGACGGGCTATGGAATAATGTAGAAAATTATAATACACAAGAAGTGGGTAGAGAGAAAGCTAGGCAGAGGGACCTAGAAAAGAACTCCACATAAAAGTTTTTATAGACCCATGGGAAGTAGTAAATGCGGCAGAAATAGTTCCCATGTTGCTGGTGAACGAGGCCGCTAAGACAGTTAAATTGAAGGAAGGAAAGAGAAGACTTAAAGAGGGTAGATCTCTATTCAAATAAAGAAAATATTAGCCCTTGGGAACCTTAGGGCTAAGGTAAGAAATCTGTTGGGGGGTCGGACGTAATGAGGTTGCTAATGAAGAAATATATTAGCTGAGATTGCTAATGGTGAAGAATATTAGCTGAGATAGCTAATGGAAAAATAAGTGAGCCCAAAGGTCAGGGGAAGTGACCCTGTGGAAGCAGGAGGGCTGTGGATATATAAAGATTATAAAAAAAAAAAGGAAGAAAGGGAAATGGAGCAGCAACTCATTACAGTGGACCTAATAACAGAATAGCGAAAGTGAAAGTGAAAGTAGCAGTGTTTGGATTTTACTAATAATTACTCATTGAAAAGAGAATGAAAAGCTAAAAAGGAACTGAAGGTTGAAAAAGTAATAAGAGAGATACACATGTATGGAATCCCATAGCGAAGAAAATACCCAATATTACGTTAAGGCATATCATGGAAAGATAGTAGGACTATGGTAATAAATTGGTCAGCCATATTGGGTGCCTCAATAGTTATTGCTGCATTAGTGGCAGCCATATGAATTTAGTGTATACAGAAGGAGGTCGGTTAACAGTATTTTGGAAAAATGTGATGACAAAGAGGGGGAGTTACCGGAAGGGGTTCACTCCCCTGGCGATACATCCCCAAAAGAGGAGAAGGCTGCACTGACTTCAACATGTGAAATGGAAATGCACACAGAACCAGTAGTAACCAAACCCATGAGCTCAATGGAGCAGAGAAGAACTGTAGTCAAGAAAAACAAACCACAGACTTTGCATGTCACATATACACACCCATGTATAACCATTTTTCTTTATTGCAGGTATAACCAGAAGTGAAAAAAAAAAAGAACTTTCTCTCAAGAGAACTTTTATTGCATGAGTGAAATTAGTGCAGATATAGTTTGAAGAAAGAAAAAGAAAAGAAAAAGAAGTGAAAAAGAGGAGACTTTTCTTGAATGATTTGCAGGAACTCTTATCAAAGAACTTTCCTAAATTTTATTTTATTTTATTTTTTCTTTCTTGCATGCAAAATATTGTATTGGGATTTATATTGTCAATTTTTCTTAGAAAAATGGATAAGAGGGTAAGGGAGATATATAACAATATTTTGGAATGGCGATAATTAATTTTATTAATTAATTAATAACCAAAATCTTCTAATTGCTATTATAGATCATAAGAGAACATACTAAGACTGTCAGCCCCAGCGACAATCTATGACCAGCTGGCTAGATCGAAGCCAACAGCGACCAACGGCCGGATAGTGCCACAGAAAATATAATGTTCGAAAACCAGTTAGAGATGTGTTTAGATATCAGTCTTGATTATTTTTATGCCCTTCTGAGCTGGAAATAAGTTAAATCTTAAACTCATACATTTACTAGTGGTGTTAACTACTGCTCAGATACTTTAAGGTGACTCTTTTTTTAGTTACTATATTAAAAACAAATATATTTGTCTGAAAATGAAATGTTTCCCTAAAATAATTGGCTCAGAAAGAGTTAATAACTGAACATTGTGATGTTATGAAATGTACTGCAAATAAATTAGAATGAACTACTATTGAATTGTGTTCAAGCAGTGGAAAACTTATAGAATAACATTATAAATCATCATGAAGAAAAAAATCACTATTAGTATCAGTCTGAATTCTTTGAGTCATGAATGTCACTAATGAAAAATTTCCACCATAACAATTCAAGCAACTTTATAAACAGATTATTTGCTGTCAGAGAGTTGATACAATTTTCTTGAAAAAGAAAACTTTAATACACTTTGTTCTGTGACAAGAGGCATTATCTTTCTGAAAAATAATTTCATCATCACCAAACATGTCTTTTTATATCGATGAAATATTTATTACCATCTTTATTGGTTGATCTGCAACATGCAATTCAGCATTCTAAATGCATAGGTATATTTTCGTATTTTCTTCAGGCATTCATCTTTATTTTCATGTAATGGCACTGGACAAAAAAAATTGCAACATCCTATGCCTATGTTGATTTAGGATTTCTTGTTAAATATCACTTTGATCTGATCCTTTACATTTTGACGATTTTTTTTCTCTGCAGCTTATTGGTCACTTTATCATTTTCAGTTGCCTTTTATTTTATCGAAATCTCATTTCACTCAACTAATTTTTAGCTGTTATGTTAAACTCATCTTTCTTACCACCTGTGTATTTTTTTTATTATTTGTTGCATATTTTCATATTTCAAGATATTGCTCTCAGCTTTCTAGCATGTTGCTTTGGTATCTTCTTGGTCTACTAGTTTACAAATAATTTGAACACAGTTGACTGGAAACATCCAACATCTTTTGCTACACTCCATATTTGATTCGCTTCTTAAAGGAGTTTTATAATTTTTCACATTGTTTCAATTAAACATTTCTCTTTTGTTAGAGGAATGTTTAACTTCAATTAGCCAAGTCTAACAGCTCATGAAGACCTGCAAATATTCTCCTTTAACTGTAGATTAATTTTCATATTTAGTTATGTGCTGGTATAATATGCCATTAGTAAAATAATCTGATTTGTTTTATTAAAAAAACTAAGCGTGAACATTCACTAAGTGTTGTATTTGAATAGTTTTTGCCATGACTAATAGTGTGGTTAGAATCTTTGTAGAAAGCTGTTTACTTTAGTGCAAGAATTGGCAACCATTTCTGACCAGTGAGTGACATGAGATATGGTGCATCATAAGGTAGGCTGCACTACTAAATAAAATTTTAAGCTAATTTTTCATTGAAGGTGCCTGAGTCATTTTCACCACAAAAGACCATATGTGTAAGGATCTGCCTTTAAAATATGGAAAGGTTTTTTGTTTTTTTCTTCTAGAGAAAATATTTTTTCAATAATCCTAAAGTCTTGATATCACATAATCATTGATGACTACATGATTAACATCCACTATTGCATGTAATTTGTTTTTAATTCATTCATTTGAAAATACAAAAAATATTTTTTTAAATAATAATAAAATAAAAATGATAAAAAAAATAAAAATATTTGTTCTCCAGAAAAAAAAGACTGTTTCCTGTTTCAAAAGCAAAAAATGTTTGCATGTATGATCTTCCATAGTGAAAATTGCCAATGGTTTAAAAGAATAAAAATGTTATTGTCAATGGAAGGTTACAAAATGAAAGAAGCATTACATTTACTCATGGTTATATATGTGGCTATGTGTGAGAATGAAAAAAAGCAAATGTAATTTTAAGAAATGAAATTAGGCATGCCATTTAAAAAACCAAATGAACAACTGTTTTTGAGTCTCATATTTAGAGGCAGCAGAAAAATCTAAGTATATTCATAATACTAGGATGTGTAAAAAAAACACATTTTGGAAGCTTATGGTGTTGAAGATTATAATGATAAGCTACAGGTGATAGAAATGACTCGAAATTTGTTGATAAAAAATAAATATCCTTCCAAATATTTAGATTTGTTACTAAGTAATCACTTGTTGCCTAATTTTTATTAGAGATGTATATGTCACTCACTTTATACATGCACACATAGACATTAAGGTCAACATCGAGCAGTGACAGTCTCTTTCAGGCCATGTGTGTTGTGTTTTTGCTCATTACATATGCTTGTCAGTGGTATATTATCCTAATGGCTATTGGGTAGGCAGTAATGGTTATGTTTCAAAATTATTCTAGTGGCTATTATGTAAAAATATTGTGGATCCGAATACAGCTATTTGTAACTATTTTATGACGTGTTTTTTAACTTTTTGCTCATGATTTATTAGTCATTATTTTATTGTAGTTTAATCAACTTCATCGCCTTGTTTCTTGTTTAGGAAGGGGTTCCCGGTCCTTTTTCCTTCTCCTTTGATCTTAGTGTTAGTTCAGTCACAAGCTCTTTGCAGTATTTGAGTATAGTGGCAATGTCTCTTCATTCTGAGGGTACCAGGTTGGCAGTTTCCTTGCTGCTGCTTCCGACTGGTAGTTAGGAGCCCAAACTCTTGCGTAGCGCCTTGATAGGCTGCTCTGATTAACAGTTGAATAATATCAGGGTTCTTGTGTCATATCATGCATGGACAGGTGTCCCTGCATGAACCCCCAGTGGGCAACCCTGAGGCCACATTATGCTGCAGGCTGCACCAGTCTCCATCCTACACATGCTGCATACAGTGACCGACTGATTCTACTCTAGACCTCTTTCTAAATAAATCACTATGAATAAAAGTAAACAAAATAGCAAAACTAAACCAGCTCATCAGAAAACACCCAAATATGTCTGTCTCTCCTTCGCAAACATACAAGGTATCCGCACTAACTTTTACAGCGTAGAATCATTCCTTCAAACTAACTCATCTGATATTTTAGCTCTCTGTGAAACTAACCTTGACCCTTCTATCCCCTCTTCTGAGTTTTACGTTCCTGGTTACCTTCCCCTCTTCAGGAAGGACTCCAATGTTCATATGCATAGGCTTGGTGTTTGTCAGTGAACACCTAGCTCTAGCTAGGGTGACCTCTATTGAATCCCTGGATCATTCTTTCATGTGCTCCTGTCTCTCACTTCTAAGCTCGGTTAGCTATCTCTTCTTTCTTTACCGCTCCCCCTCCTCCTCTGACTGTTCGGTACTTGATAGCATCTCTAACAATATCGACAAGGCCATTTCTTCTCATCCATCTGCCCATATATTTGTGTTTGGTGACTTTAACGCCCACCACACCAAGTGGCTGGAAAACTGTCACCTATCTTGCTGGTGTCCACACCATGAATTTTTCAATCATCCAATCTCTTACGCAAGTGGTGGATTTCCTCACGCATTTCTCTAATAACCCTAATGGAAGGGACTCCCTACTAAACCTCTGCTTCACTTCCATCCCAGACTTTTGCACTGCCAAGCAGCTCTGCCCTCTCGGAAACTCTGACCATGCCGTAGTTTCCGTTAACATCTCATTCCACTCCCACTCTACCCAAGAAACCCAAACCAGCAGAATATCCTACTGCTACCAAAGAGTCTGGGACTCGTTCCGCGATATCCCTTGGAACAACGTTTTTAGTCTTCCCATTGAAGACTGTGCATCTGAGGTCTCCTCTTGGGTTAAGGCTGGCATCGATGCTTTCATCCCAGCCAGAATATTTCAGCTTAAATCCCATTCATCCTCCTGGTTCTCAGCCGCCATCGCCCACCGGAATCACTTCCGGATTTATCAAAGCCATGTGTTGGACCAAAACAGGCGCCTTTTTGCCTCAGCTCGTAATAAGTGTAAAAAAAATACTTAACGAAGCTAAGATGTTGTTTGCTGGCAGAATAAAACAATGTATAGCATCCTGTAAGTTCGGCGCCAAAGACTACTGGCGACTCTGTAAATGCGTGCTTAACAAGATTAAAACCTCAATACCCACTCCCAATCAATGAATTTGAGGTCCTCACCTCCTCAGCGGACAAGGCTGAATACTTTGCTTGCAGATTCTCCACTAATTCGAGACTAGATTCGTCTGGAGTATCTACACCCGACTTCCCACCTAGAACTGAGGCTCAACTGAATGACGTTTACATTAGCTCCTTACTGGTCTCTAACATAATCTCAAAACTTGACCCTCACAAAGCGAGCGGAGGGGACAGAATCCCAATCATAGTCTTGAAGAAATGTGCCCTTGAACTTTCCTCTGTCCTCTCTAAGCTCTACAACTTCTGCCTATCTGCTTCCTGCTTTCCTGCCTGTTGGAAGTCTTCCTCTGTATTTAAGAATAGTGGAGAACCCTCAGACCCCGCTAATTACCACCCTATCAGCCTCCTACCGATCTTTGGCAAAGTGTTCGAAGCCATTATTAACGCCAAAGTAGTCCAGCATCTCACAGCCCACAGGCTCCTCTCGGACAAACAGTATGGTTTCTGCTTCACCAAGTTTACCGCTGATATGTTAACGACCATCACCAAGTATATATACCAGGCTCTCGATAAGAATGGTGAAGCTCGAATCATTGCCTTGGATATATCGAAAACGTTCATCAGAGTCTGGCATGCTGACCTCCTTCACAAACTGAGGAGCTATGGTATAACTGGACATTTGTTTGACTTAATCCAGTCATTCCTCTCTGATCGCACATTGAAGGTAGTATTAAATGGACATGCCTCCCAAAACTACCATACAAACGCGGTTGTCCCTCAAGGCTCTATCCTAGGTCCTATGCTCTTTCTGATCTTCATTAACGATCTCCCCGATGCTATAAGATCCCAAGTAGGTATGTACGCCAGTGACTCCACAGTTTACTCTCACCTTGATTAAAAATCTGGTGTGGGCGACAAAGCAAACCTCACTGCTGAGCTTGAGAAGGACATCCAATCCGTGGTGGACTGGGGTAAGAAATGGCTTGTAAATATTAATGCTTCCAAAATGAAGCTGCTATCAATTAACTATCATAGACAATCGCTCCTACCTCCCATTAGCATGGAACAGGCTTGCCACCCTGAGAGTAAAACACTACGCCTCCTTGGCCTCACACTCTCAGCGGACCTCAAGTGGAATGACTATATCGAATCCATTGCTAAATCTGCTGCTATGAAAGTCGGTTCTTTATGCAGGGCTCGGAAGTTTTTTTCTTCTGAGTCCATCCTGCACATATATAAATCTACCATCTGCCCGTGTATTGAATACTTCTGCCATATCTGGTCGGGTGCCCCTGCTATTCTCCTCGGGGTTCTTGACAAAATACAATGGAGAATCTGTAATGTGACCAATACTGACTTGGCAGCCCGGTTGCAGTCACTCTCTCACTGGCGTGATGTGGCTTCCCTGTGCCTCTTCTATAAATACTTTCATGGCTTCTGCTCCGATAAACTTAGATCACTGGTGCCCCCTAGGTATGAATTTGCACGAGATACTAGATTAGTAACTAGGTTCCACTCTTTTACAGTGAAACAGATAAAATGTAACCGCAATTTCTACTCTAACAGTTTCTTTTCTCGCACTCCCCACCTGTGGAATTCCCTTCCATATACTTGCTTCCCTGGCAGCTATAATCTCCAGGAATTTAAATGTAAGGTCAATAGACACCTCTTATCACACTAACTTGCACCCATTCTCTCAAAATCTTTTCACATCTACCCCACCTCCATCCTCCGTATCCTCATCTATTACCCTCCTTCCGACATTTCCTATAACTAACCCCGCTTTTCCCTATGAAACCCCCTGTGCTATAGTGGCAGTGGAATGCCTTGCTTGGGGTGAAATGAAAAAAAAAAAAATAAATTATTATCATATTTGTGTTTATGTGTGCATTTATGTTTGTTAATTTATTTATTTAATTATTTAGATATTTTGTGTATTTATTTTAATTTGGGGTTATTTTATTTGTTTACCTTAAAATATTGGCTTTGTCTAAAGTATGTTATATTTTTGAGTTTTATGTAGTGCTTATATTTGCGTTTTTCATGGTAGTTTTTATAAGGTGTTTTTAGTTTTCCTTTTTTAAGTAAAGTAGTAAAAATTTGTTTTTATGTGTGTATTTTATATTTACATATGCTCTATCCTTAATATTGAGCACCTTTACTCATGAATATAGCATATCTTAAAACTATATTTTTATTATATATGCATAAGTAAGAACAGAAAAAATTATTAAATTAAAAGAGTGAAATAATGTCATGGTGCAGGCATGCATGAAAGTATGTATCATGCTTTGAAGTTGACTGAAAGAAAATATTTAACAATAACAAATTTAAATATGCAAATTTGTGGCATCACATGATCTAATTAATAAATGATTTGAAAAATTATGTGTGTTTTGCTAATAGCCTTGAATACTCAGCAGGAATGAAGCATGAGTAGTCGATTTGCATGTCTTAAATCAGTTTTAATTTGTTATTAAAGACATATAATTCTTTATATCTTATTAAAATAATATAATTACCTGAAACTACACAAGAAAGGTAATTAGCATTGTTTATTTTATACAATCTACTATAGCAATACAAAGTTCTGAAAATGAAAATAGCTGCACAATAGTTTCTTATTTATTAGAAAATCATATTTTTGTTATTCTTTCTTAATTTTTATTTAAAGATGCAAATTAAAGAATTTTCTCTGCAGTTCTTTTGAGTGAAAAAGTTTTCATTAAAAAATTTCATTTGAATTTATGTTTCTACTTTGTTTCATAACATACTGTCAATCTCAAGTATGATAATGATTTTTTTTATTCAGCTTAAATTTTATCAGTCACACCACATGGGTTCTATTTGATTGAGATTTCTTTAATTTTATTTCTTTTTTATTATTTTTTTTAATCATAACTCTTACTACTGGAAGTAACCAATGCCTATATCCATTAGTAGATAGAGGTATTGGTTAGCTCCAGTGACTTGACCCAAAGTGTTGTGAGTTCAATACCAGTTTACAGCAGTGATGAACAAATAATCTAGGGTGTTTAGTTAAAAGGAGCTAACTACATGGCTATCAGAAGTGGCATTACACTTGGAATGAGAAGGATATACTCCAGCGATCAAAATAAAGGGTGTGGTTTGATATTTCTAGCACCTAATGAAGGCCGGATCATACAACAGCTGAAATGGTGTAAACATGGTAATAAAGATGAGGACAATAGTCCCAACAATATAAATAACATAACTCTTACGTATTCATTCTGTCTATTAAATAAGCCTCAGAAATCAGATATAACAAATGACACTGAAGACATCTTATTTCTGACTCATGTTGTTTACCTAAAAATTTTAGAATAACTTACAGAGAGTTACAATAAAAGAAATAAAAGAGGAAAAAAAAATTTTTTTAACTACTAAATTTCTCCCACTGAAGATAAACAGTTACAGTTGAAATTGTAATGAAAGATGAGGTGGCAGGAAATGAGGATAAGGAGGATAAATAATGATTGACACTTGACTTAAAGAGATTAAGATTATAGTGTTTGGGGAAGCACCTATGTAGGAGTCTGTTTCAAAAAGTAGCAGCATCTCTTAAGATAAAAAGATTATCAGTGAAACTTTCTTCTTACCACTGGAATGCAGAGGGTGCTTTGATTCCATGGAAGTATTTAGGGAGTCATAATGTTTATCTGAAAAAAGATTGTATGAAGTGAGATGCTTAACCAGTCTGGTGTTGATTGTTGCCTGTAGTACTTTGCCAAGAAGATGTCAAAACTAATAAGATGATAATTTAAGGGATCAAAAAGTTCACCTAAATTTTTAAAAACAGGAACTACAGAAGAGGATTTCCAACAAGTTAGAAAGTCAGATGTAGCCAGACATTTGTTGTAGAGTTTAGAAAGAACAGGAACCAGCTCTGAAGCACATTTCTTTAGGACAATTACAGGGATACTGTCAAGTGCACATGCCTTGTGACAGTCTAGTTTGGTAGTGATAGCAGAAACCATAGATGGAGTTCTCATGCAATACAGGTTTGGTTCTTGGAGGAAAATCAGGCAGATACTCTTGTTGGAAGAGAACTTATGAACAAAACATTTCACTTTATCAGCAGTAGATGACAAAACATAAAAAGGGATTTTCCTTTTTTTGTTTAACATTCTTACAGAGCTACCAGTAATCATGAGAACCAAAGCTGTAAGACTATGTAATGTCTCATTTTATCACTAAATTGTGACTTAAGGACACACAATTATTATGACTGGATACAAAGGGATCTGTTATGATCTGAAATACCACATTGGTATCACTGGAAGAAGTGATTCTGTAGAGTTAGGATGAAAGTTGGTTTGTTCTGTGCAGATGTAAACAAATAGTAACCACTTGTATAAAATATCCTGATTTTCTAAGTCTCAAGTAAATAGGTTACTGTAATTTTCAAGCTTTAAAATGTATTATAAGGCTGGATTTATAGGTAAAGGGTAATGTCTAGTAACTTCAGAACTTGCAAACTGGAAAAAATGCTGAAAATTGTAAAAATGATAGCTAGGTATTATCAAATTGAAAAAGAACCTGAATAAAGGGTAATTTAAGGAATTTACCTGATAGATTTGTATCCTATATTAAGATGTTATAAAAAATTAGTCTTTAAGCATATGAATCAGTTATGACAAGTTATCTATAGGAGAAAAAGAAATTGAACATAGAGTACGTTGTTCCAGAGGTAGGTTTGCCCAACATTGCGGACATACAAAACATCAACCTGAAAATTCAATCCATGTTCTTAAATAGCCTCAGTAAATTTAGATTTTCATATGGATGTCATGCATGATGCCAAACCCATTAAAAAACATCTAAACTGTCTTCTGTATAGAACTGTTTCCTAACATCAAATGAAGTCTTTTTTAGTAAAAAAAAGTCTTTGAGCAAGTAAAGTCTGAGGGTCTTGGCAAAGGTTATTCTTCTTTGAACATTGTGAATTGATGCTACAGAATCACAAAGAATAGTACCAAAAACCAAAACTACGTCACTTGAGAATTATGGACTGTGCCAACAGCTAAGATGGATGGCACATGTAACTTAAAGAGAAAGTAATGACATAATCAAAATGTTAACAAACTTCAAATAAAACATTAAGAAGCACCCTCCCCACACCAATAATGAAAAGAGTGATAACAACTACTGGACTTAAGAAGTGAAAATAATAGCATAATCAAGATGTTAACTTCCATACTACTTCAAATAAAAGGTTTGGAAGGAAACCACCATCTATAATGGAAAGAGCAATCACACCTACTGGATTTGAGAAATCAGTTTTTCTGAGGAAAAAAAGAGAAAGATTTTTTTAAATTTCAACCAAAAGTAGTGCAGTTTGTTCAATCAATGAATGGTAAATGTTTCCTTGTGGGAAAATGTTTAAGAATACCATTACCATGGAATTTTTAGCTATGGAATTTTCAGATGAACTGACAGTGAAGAAGTATTGAAAAGAACAAAATGTCAGTCAAACAACAAGCAGCAAAATATGTGACTAATCAGTATGTTTCCTTAAAAAGGCATCTAAAAGGAAAATCAAATGAAATGAGCAACAGAATGCATTTTTAACAATGAAATTTTAAAATTTTTCTCCAGTAAAGAAATATGGTCTGGATTTAAATCTAATTGAACATTTATGGTGGAAAGTAAATAAAATGGTCCAAGGGAAAGCTCCATCTACTAAAGAAAATATATTAACTGCCATCCAGAAAAGTTGGAATCACTTTGATAACAAATATTTCTTTAATTTATGAAATCGATGCCTGAATGAATTAAGTCTATCATAAAGCCATGAAAAGGGGCAACTCTGTATTCTAATTTACTCCAGAATATTTGCCTCTGCATGGCTTGGAAAACAATTATACAATTAATTTAAATAATTTAATCTAGTTTGTTTAAGCAATATTTTATGAATCCAGAAGTTTCAGTTATTAAATAAAAATGTTTTGCACCATATCTCTGATTAGTTTATTTACTGCAAATAAATAAAACAACTTTAGTATCCTCTAAATATACTAATTTCATTGTTTCTGCTAGAATGTTCCTTTATAAGCTTTCTAAAAAGAAGAAAAAAAATTAAAATTGACTAATAATGAGACACAGTGTAAATCTAACTTTACATTTAATATTTTATGGTTGCATTTGCCTTGATAAAGTACCTCAGAGTACAAAACATGTTGACTAAGAGGTGTTTTCCTTTTGTTTTTATTCCTTTAATACTTTATTAATACTCCAAGTGTTTTATCTGTAATGTCTGTAACTTTTTAGCTCTGCTAGTTATCTGCCTTGCACTGGTTGTGCTACATAATATTACTTTTGTTATGACAATGAGAGATTGTTTTAAGATGTTTAAAAAAATCAAGTGACAGTGAAAAGATTGATTCTATGAAATAATAGCAGTGCAATAATAATGAATAAATAAAAACAGGTACATGTAAAGATTCATCTGTGAAAACATTTTAATAATAGTAAGGACTTAACAAAATATTATTGTATTTTTATCATGGATAAACTTGTAAAACTATAAATACTAAAAGTTTAAGACTATTATCATGGAATATGACAGCTTTGTGGGGAAATAACCTTTTTTGAAATTTTAATTTTTTTTAGTCTTTCAAAAATTAAGCTTCAAGTGCAATGCATATATTTTCATTGGAATAACAAACATATTAACTAGGTGGAGCCTCAAGTGTTTTCATATTTCAAGCTTTAATTAATACTTCAAACAAATTACATATGAAAGGTGTTTATTTATCAAAATGTAATCAGTCATATTCTATTGCCCGTTGCCTTCATTTTACCAAAAGTTCAATTCCATGTTTATACAATTTGGCTGGTTTAGAGGTAGAAAAAATCTATATCCCTGTTTTCAACCTTATCCACGTTGTTGAACCTCGATCTGCTCAGGAACTGAGCCATGTCTCAGAAAAGGTGGTAATCTGATGGTGCAACGTCTTGAATGCAGGAATATTTAGGCCAATCTCTTAAGTTTGTGCTTGGTCACATTGGCACTTTTCCATGCTGTAGAAGTGCAAGTCTTAGATTAACTAATGCCAGGTAATGGGTTTTTAAAGCATCATGTCCTTGTTGCAGTTGTTGAACACCATGACCATCAGGGACAAATTCAAAGTTCAACACCCCTTCAAAATTTCACCAAACGCACATGACATTCTGTTGAAAACTTTCCTTGTTTGACAACAAGGCAAAGCCACCAATTTCTCTTATTAGAATTATGGACAGATTTTTTTTATTCCCAGTTACAATTTGATGCTAGAAACTGGCATCTTGAGGATTTGCCAACATTTGTTGGCACAACAGAAGGTTTCCCTAACTTTAGTTTGTCTTTGAGGCTAGTGTTACCTTTCTTGAAACATTTGAGGCCACACATCCATTGACAATTGATTTTCTGCATTCATTTCTTTTGTTGCTGCCATTGCACTCAGTCTTTTTGCCCCAAGTCATGTAAAATGGCTCAAATTGCAATTTTTTTCACTATTCATTATCAAAGCTGTAAAATAAAAAAAATAAACAATGTTTATATAAAAATAAAGAATAAATAATTCAGCAATGATTGAACAAGTTTTATCAAATTAATGATATAACACTGAAATTCAAGTTGCCAAAAATCATCAGTGAAAAAAAATCTTTTGATTCAACCTAATAATCCTGTATTAAAGATTTTTCAAAGCACTATTTAGAATTATTTCTTTTTTTCTTTTTCTCTCTACTGTGTGATTTTTGGATATATTTTTTTTTATTAAAATGTAATTAATGTGTAATAGAAATCCTGTGTTTCTTTAATAAAACAATTTTTAGTTTGGATTATTACTTGTCACTTTACATGGCACTCTTCCCTTCATATGAGTTATAACAAAAGTAGATAAAGATTCAGGTAAATTAGGTAAAAAGCAATCCAAAATGTCTTCCTGTTTTGCTGCTCTATGTTCAAATAAAGAAGGCCCAAGATTAAATTATTTTACTATTTACTTTTTCAGTTATTTTTTATAATCATTCATGTTTGATGAAAAAAATATTCTATGCTTATCAGATATCTTGTTTTATTTTTCATTTTTATTCAGAATATTTTTTAATATTTCATAATATTTTTGTAATAATTTTAGATTTGCTCCCTCTGCCATGTACTTAAGACTTTAGATTTGGAGTTGGAGATATGCCTCAAATCTCATTTCAGGAAAGGTGCTTGTCTTGCAATTTGGAAATCAGGTTTCAAATATATAAAATGGAAGAAACAAAAAATAAAATTGAGAAATTCTGTTCAAGATTCCCAAGTTTTATATGCATTTAAAATTTTTCAGAATCATTAGCAAAAGAGCAAACATTGCATTTGTTTTTTTTATAAAACTTTTAAAGTTATTTATCTGCATGGTTTCAATTAATAAATGGTGCATCCAAACATGAAATAATACTAAAAACATCTTTTTTAAGACAATAACAGTCAATTACAAGACATTACAGCATTTAAAAGTAAATACTCCGCCTTTGTGAGGGTTTTTTTCATAAATGTTGATACTGCTGATGATCAATTTAATTATTTTAGCCATTTGTATCAAACACAGATGGTGAAGGTACAACAGTAAATTTCCTGCCAATAATAGATATTTTGTTACATTGCTACAAGTAACAAATGAGCAGTAGTTTGGTAAAATGACCTCAGGTATAGAAGTGCATATGAAGCAAAGGTGTATTATTAAATTCTTCTATGTTGAAAAAGTATCAGTTGTTGACATTCATCAACACTCACTGAACAAAACAGGGAATAGGAATTCAGTTAGGTGGTGGGTAATTCAGTTCAGCAATAGTGATAATGATGTGTGTGACAATGCACATACCAGGCTACCCTTTATACCTACTAGTGGTAACTATGTAGAAAAATAAAATAAAATGGCATGCATTACTTTTGGAGCATTGCTTATATGATTTAATTTAGGGTGATGAAGTTCATACAAGATTTTTTTAGAACACCTTGAGTTTTGAACAACAAAATCATTTTAAGATGGCAGACATTTAAAATCACATTTGAATTTATTAATTAGAAGAAATCTAGAAAGAATACTTATATAAAAATAACACTCATGATTACTTTCACTAAAGAGCAATCACTTTTCTGATTTCTTGTATTTTTGCAACAGTTAAGTTGCAGGTGCATCTAAATCAAACCGAATCTCTGTCAGACTCTTTGCAAAATGTTTGACAGCTGCTTTGGCTAAATAGCTTTTCACTGCTGGAATTTGTTTGTCTATTTCCTGCTGCCAATTATTGCAACAGGAATTCATTTCTGCAATTCCTACTGGAATCAGAAATTATGATGAGGTTCAATAAAAAAAAACAAACATAAATATTCATAAGGAAAGGTCTCTTTTTTCTTTGATTTTTTATAACTGTTTACTTAAGGAAACTTGGAACAAAGTCCCTCATATAGAAGCACTGTTAGAAATGGAATTGACCTTCAAGTTTCACATCTGCACTCTTCTTGTGCCTTTCATTCATTGTTTTTTTTTTAGCTTTAATCTCTCCAAGAAGTTGTGCTTGACCTTTGAGAAATTATAATTAGAAATAGTGTTGGTGAAAGTGATTTTGAAAACTAATATATGCTATTTTATCAAACGTTTTTTGTTGCTGGTAATTTACCCATGTGATGAAAATTGTATCTTAACTCTAATATCAGTTACCTCTTTCAGACAAAGGAAATTATTGTGAAGCACTTGAAAATAGTGACTTTTGTTGCTTTAGGGAAATCATCAGTTTCTTTAATTAAGAACACAACTTTCTTTCAATGTGCTTTTGAGGTTACAACTGAAATTGTGATTCTTTTTTCTTGTTCATGAACAAAAATGACAAAGTTAATTTGAAATAAGTTGTATACTGTTAAATATAAAAAAATTTAATATAGTTTGAAATAATAAAATAAATTGTCACTTGGCCTTTTATGAATCTTCAGTGACTGATTTTTCTGATAATTATTGTTCTGTTGTGCAACATTCAGTTTCTTTTCTATAATATATTCTATGCTTTTTGTCATTACTGACCACAAAGATATGTTAGCAGCTGTGGCTACTTCAAGTATAAAAGAAAATGTATTGTTATTAACACACCTTATCTCTTTTATGTCTATTGTCTTTAAGATGACTATCAGTGGGTCTTGAGCTCATCAAGTCCACAATTTGATTCTCACATGCTTGTATGTTGTCTCCTCTGAAATTATTAACATCTGAGTACAATGACTCTGAAATGATTTCATAGATGTTCACATACTTTTCTTGAATAGGGAATTGAATTAATAAATTCTTTATAATTAGATGCAACATTTTCAAACATGAAATCAGTCATTAATGAAATGGCAGCACTAAAAATTAAATAAAATTCTCTGGCACTTATAAAAGCAAAATGCTTTTGAAAATCTAAATAAGCAGAGAGAGAAAGACTTTGCATCTTGAGAGATTTGATAGCAGTCATGATTATGCAACCCATGGATAGAACTTTGTAGACCTTTTCAGATTTAGAGTATCCAATGAATATCTGGAGTTGGTGGCAATTATTTTCACTTTAAATTAAAATAAATTTTATTGATTCTATGAATAATATTTGAAATGCTAATATCTAGAGCAGAGATTTATTGTAGTCTTGATTTTTTTTGTTCTCCTGTTTGCCTTCTGAATTTGTCATAAGTTTCTGCTTACAATATACATTTGAGCAAAGCAACACCTTACATTGGTCTTCATGGAGTGTCACATCTTTCTATGTATTTCTCATCATCTTTTTGTTGAAATGAGGAAGTTAGAAAACTTTTCTTTATTAATCAAATTGTTTGTGCAGTGAACAGGAATTGTAATGTATTCCATACACAGCAGAAGAATCAAATGAAGCTTCAAAATTTACGCTTATCATTTCTTGTCTCTGCTCAAACATTATAAAAGTTTTAGAAGCTGATTTTTTTCTCTTTATCCATTGGCTACACTAATATGACTTGTGACCCTTGGTCATATCTCTTGTAGAGTGAACCCATCTGGGGTTGTCTTACTAATCATATACAGCAAATGGCACTATAAGGTTTTGATCTTATGGTCTAAAGCCATAAAAACACAATTAATTGCTAAAAATAAACTTGTTTTTATCATTTCTTGGACATTCTCTGGAAAATTCCTAGCAATATAAATAAAGAGGGAAAAATAAAGTTCATCAATTTAGATATGTTATCAATCCAGTATTAGCTATGCTGTTTTATCTATTGTCACTTTTGTTAGGATAGGATGTAATTTATGCTACTTTTGCAAAGAAAAGTAATTCATCAGCAAAATTGTTGGTTTAGTTAGTGATAAATTCTAATTTTAGTTTATATGTATTTAAGATTTTAAGAGTTTATGACTAACACCTTTAAAAAGAAATTGACATAATTTGAAATCAATTTTTCTATTCTTGAGTGGCTCTATAGTAAAAAAGTTTCTGCTAACCCAATATTAAAATTGAAATATTGAACTACTTAACTAATTGATTTCTGGCCTTTTTATAACTCACTGTTTTTTGTTTATTTTGTCTGAGAATTTATTGTAGATATCATAATCAAGATATTTATACATTAAAAGTAAAACAAGTTCCCAAACTCTTTGATTCCTGATTAAAAGAAATTTTTAGTCTTGTTTGAAAAGACAATTATTTTAATAATTATCTTTGATTTGGTAATTCAAACTAAACCTCTAAACTCTCAGTTGCTAGTTCATTATCTCATACATATTTGTGAAACACAAGTTTAGTGAATTCATAATTTATCCTTTTCTCTGGTAACCACAATTAACAGGTGAACTTTAATCTTTTCTAGACCTTAGAAATACTTACAATTATATTTTTTCATTTTCTATAAAAGTATAAGAGAATTATTATTTATATTTAGAATTACTTTTTGCCTTGTGTTTTGATGTCCTTTGAATCAGATTTACAAACATTTTGTTTTTACATAAAAAGCTGAATTTGTCCAACTTGATATGATTTTATAATTTCAAAAGAAATGAAATTGTAACAGAAATATCTTTTTAGTTCTTTTTTAACTTTCGCATTTTTTCTCACTAAACTTGTTTAATTGATTTATAAATTATAAATGCGTTGTCTAAAGATAGTTTTTTTCTTTCTTTCTTTTTTTTTTTTTGGATAATCACCCTGTTGATTAGCTGTGCCCTTTTAGACAAACAGTTTAAACTCTTCTGATTTGCTCACAAAAACAATTCTGTGTTGCTTGTTATTGTTTTGCCTTTTTACAACTTTAGCAGCACTGAATTCCTGCCATTGACTGATTCTTGTTGTGTGGAAAATGTAAGAATATAAATAAATGACTATGCTTAGATTACATGGGGTTATGGCAATGGGGAGGTTTGGTCATCGCTTCCCTCTCTCTTTACATCCTGTCAGCTCAGATTTCATTTTACTGCAGATTTTCTCTCCAGTTACTGTTGTAAATCTTGATCTACTTTTACTGTCTCTGCCTAAATGCAAGGTTTCCGTGACGATCAGTGTCCATCATGGCACCAGCCTTCCTCTTCCCTCCACTCCAAGCAGCCAGTTCTAGGTGATCATTCCCACTGGGCCATAATTGAATGTCAATGAAACTATTTTTTGATGCTAAATGATCTGCAATCATACGTAGGGGATGTCCAACCAGCTTCTCATGAGATTCCAGTGACGATTAATGAGCGATCATTGCAGGTTCAAGACAAATTTAATATGTCTCTCTCGGTAATTGTTCTGGGTTCAATTTCAAGTGAAGTATTCAGTCAGTGATCGCATAGAATGACATGTAATGAGAGTGTTTATGCAGCAAACAAACCTTTTGTCTCTATACATCCAATGTATGTACATATATGTATATTCCTAGTTATTTGGTCATTATTAAATAAAAAGGAAGTCACATGACTTGGCTAAAAATATTGACTAGCCACCAATAATCTTGTTTGTCAATCAATCTGTTTATGAAGGTCTTTAAAATTGTTTCCTGTAGCTCATTAGTTAGTGACATACTGAATTTTTTTTTTTTTTTTAGGGGGAAATAGTAAATCATTTTTTCTACAGAATTAAATAAAATCACTCTACATTCATAAAAGTGGCAATAAAAAATAACTTTAAAAAAAAAGTTTTTTGATGCCAACTAGAAAAAATGCTTTTATCATTAAAACAATGACTACAATATTTAGTTATAACTTTTGTGAATTATCCTTAAATCCACTTGAAAAACTTTAGGTAAACAAATCTTTTTAGCAGTGTATAGCTCCTCATGGACACTAGTTTATTGCTCAATATTTTTTAAAATCCTCTAGCCACATATTTGCTCTGCTGGATCTGAATAATTATTTCACATCTGATATTTAAGTTTAAATATAAAAAAAGATTTAATATTTCCATCTTCAGAATAAAAAAAGTTTCAACTTTAAATTTAAAGAGTTATTTTTTTAATTTAATTGATATTTAGTTGAGATTTAACTGTGAATGGCCTAGTAAATATTCTAAATCCATAATTTGTACAGAATTTGGTTGGCATTATAGACCAACCATTTTATAAGATTACATGCCTGCAACATGTTTCTTAGTGGGTGTTTGGGTTGAGAAGTTTCACGGTTTAAAAAGCAAAAAAAATATATCGGTATTTTAATGATCAAACGGAGTACACTATACACTATATGCATTCCACATATTAATTCAATATATTACATTTGGAGAATAGCCATTTCAACAGGTTTTTAAAATCCTGTTGAAATGGTTATTCTTTCAATGTAATATATTGAATTTATATGTGGAATAAATATTTGTTCTGTAAATTTAAATTTACATTGAGTTCTCTGTTGAATCATTTTTAATATTTAATCTCATCTTACTAGGATCCATTAGGATTACTTACCAAATCTTTTCCTCAGATGTATTACTGCTATATATATATATATATATATATATATATATATATATGTCAGATTAAATAAAATGCAAACATTGTGTTTGCTTATTTTTTAATAAAATCTGTTCATACTCACGGATAATCTTTCACGTATTATAATTGAAAGATGTCAGAAATGAGCTGTAACATTTGACAGATGTTGTTATCATTCATTTCTCAATGTTCTCAAGTACTTTCAGTCTCCTTCCGAGATCATCTTCAGGGGTTTGAGTTACGGTAACAAAAAATAACCGCAAAACTGTGTTGATAAAAATTACTGTACATTTTTTCCTGCTTCAAATATGATGGTTGATAAATTGCTAGCGTTCATTAGAATGTGAAAATTATCCAAAATCGAATTTTTTTTTCATATGTTGCAATGTCATATTCATGCATGAAAATCTCTTCTTTTTACAAACATTTTAGAACATTACTACAATATTCATAGCTGATTTTATTAATTAACAGCTTAAAGTTTTTAATGAATATTGCCTCAAAAATCTGTAGTTTGCTTTTGTTGTTTACTTGGTGTAGGATAGATGTCATCAATCATTATTTTTTTATATTGTTAATGTAGACAGGAATGTTGTTGTAGATGTTTAGAAATGAACAAGGGTCAGACAAGTGTAAAGTAAGACATCTCATTAATGTAGTTGTTGTAAATCAACGTTACAGCTCATTTCTGACATCTTTCAATTATAATAGGTGAAAGATTATCTGTGAGTATAAAAGGATTTTATTAAAAATAAGCAAACACAACGTTTGCAATTTATTTAATCTGACATGTCTAAAAGAAAATTTGCTGCATAAATACACAATATATATATATATATATATATATATATATATATACACACACACACACACACACACACACACATACTTATGGACTTAATACCACAAAACATAAATACTGGTTTTAAAATAAGCACAAAGGCATATTTTTAGGACTTTTTTTTAGCTAGCACTTCGCAAACTTCAAAAATTTACGCAGTAATGAAAAAATAAGTGATAAAGGAAAACTATAAAACATGATTAAAATATATTTACTGGTGAAATAATTTATGAATAAAAAAATAAATAATTCCAAGTGAGTATAAGATAGAAAGATTATTACTCATGAACCCTCCTACAAGACTGAGGAAGCAAATTACATGCTTCTGTTTGCATAGAACTAGTTGATATAATTTAATATAGATCACTTCAATTGTCACCAGTGTTTTCCTTCTGACAAAGTGTTGGCTGAAAGGAGTCCTAATGAAAAAAATGCCTTAATGCTCATATATATATATATATAGAGAGAGAGAGAAGAGATATAATCACAACTCTCAACAGCTTCTTTTCTTTATTATCTGAGAATTGCCTTGTTTCAATTTTTAAATTCAGCGTTCTCCTTCTCTTAGACTGATTGCAAGCCAAGGTTAAAATAGCTTGCCCTGTTATTTAACCCATTTCCCCAGGACATTTGTGCAAAAACAAACCAGTCTCACCTAGAATTTGAACTCTACCTTCTGCACTGATATCCCATATGCTACCTGTACATATTATTTCAAGCTACAAAGCTAAGAATGGTTACCAATTTGCATATATCTTCCTTTTCCCCAAGCTACATATTAAATAGCAGAGCAGATTGGGCTTTTTTAACTTTGATTGACAACTAACTCAGAATACAAAACTATAAAGAAAATAGAAGCCACTAGCTTTCCAAAATGAAAATACATGGCCATATGTAATTTACAAATATTGAATCAAAAGGAAGATTTAGAGGGTTATGATCACCTATGTCTTTGTAGAGATGTAGTATTTAAAAAACTTGAAACTGACATAAAACTATATTTTAAACAGATAAAAATGTACACCAAATTCTTTTCTGTCTGTGAAAGATAGAAAGTCAAATCTGTTTATAGTTTTGGCAGGATTAAAATCGTAAGTGTTTTTTATAAACCAATTAATGCAAGGTTTACTCACTAAAACTTGTTAATTTTGATTTGCTGTGGCATAAAATAAGCTGAAATTATGCCACAAGATAATCTGATTTGAAATATAATTTGTATTCTAGCATCTTATCCCCTGCTTTCAAAGTTCCATGTCTGAATCAATGGAAGAAAACTAAATTAACCTTTTCATTCTGTTGTTAGTGATGGTATCACTTGAAAGCAATACTTTCTTTATTAACTGTTTTGTTTTTAACATTTGTTTTCTTTCTAATAACACAAACATTTTTAATAAAATAACAAGAATATAATCTTTCAGGCTACCATTTTTTCAAAAAGAAGTAAGAAATTAAACAAAAGAGGTAAAGAAATCCCAAGTTATAAATTCCTTGCCATCTGTTCTTTCTTTTTTATTTCTTGTCTTGTATTTTGCATGTAGTAAATGGCATATCCTTTCTTCTGAAAGATTTTATTTTTCAATCAACTCAACAGAGATTATTCAGAACAAGGTGTTCAGTGATTATAAATGAGAAATCGAAGAGAAGAAAAGAATAGAAAATCTTTAATAAGTCTGCTCGTCTGACATTCATTCTTGTTCGTTTTCTGACAGCCATCAAATGTCACTTGTTGATTTTGTATGCTATAGAATTTTAGCCTGACACATCACTCACTACAATTCCTCTAACTAAGTATTCAGAGCTTTCCTTTGAATCCTTTTCATTGTGAAGGTCGAAGCGTGTGTGTGATTAAATTTGTCTCCTATCTCCTCTTGTCCACCTGCAGGTCTTCTCTCTTTAGCCAATATCAATTCAGTAATCAACTTTTCTTTATGACATTTGAGGTGGAATGAGGAATAAAAAATATATATAATTAACTATTTTATTCAAAACTGTGGGTGTCTTATAACTTTATAAAAAATTTTTTTGAAGTTGTGTGAAGTAAATTTAGTCAATCCAAATAAAATCATATGGTTTTTGTTTTACTTTGTGTGAAGTTTTGAAAAGGAAAGACTGACTGCATTTCCTCTTTATTGTATAATTGAAGATATCTTTTTAATGTTTAAAACTAATAGACCTGTTTAAAATCACATACTGGTGTCAAAAATTAGAATTTTTGGAAATGAGAAATTATCTGATTAACACTAAAAGTAATATTTTCAGTCATAAGTTATAAAGACTTAATTATCTGGGGTATTAAAATCTTATATCAACCATTGTATCAAAGAAAGTTTCAAAAGACATATAAATGCTGAAAGGTTTGTAGCTGTTATGAAAAACAATTTGATATTTGTTCAGATTTTGGGAAGTGGGTCTTACCAACTTTTCAGCATCATCTTCATAATGGAAAAGTGCAGAACCATGCTTAAGTGTAATTTTCAAATAATTGATCTTGAAAAATGCTTAAATTTTAACATTTAACACAAGATTTTTGCTTTTAACTTGAAATTTAGGTATCAGTATTTGAATTGATACTGAATCAAAATGTTTTTTTTTTTATTTCTGTTCTCAATAGTTTCATTGCTCTTTTATTCAAAATTCATTCTGCAAATTTCTTGAATGGTCTAAAAGAAAAAAGACTAAGCTATTAAGTAAAAATTTCTTTTTTTCTCTCCAAATTATTTTCATGTTAAATTTTTGCTCGTGTTAATTTCTGGACTTAATAATGCCACTTATCATTCATGTGATTTTTTTATTAGAATAATATATTATTTGTAATTAGTGGAAGTTTTACTAATGCATGCAAGTCTGAATACAAGTTACCTGTCCTCTGAAGCCTTTATGAATGAATTAGGTACAGAGTAGTAAATTGAATACTAATGCTAATAATATTAAAGTTTTGTTTATTTTTTTAAAAGTTTAACAAAATGTTTTTATGTCCAGTTTCCACTTATTATTTGATGGCAACAAAAGTGTATTTTATTCAAAGTGAAATTCTTGGATTATTTGTGGCTTCAAAAATTAATTTTTCAATGCAATGTCATCCAAATAAAATAGTATAGAAATCTTTGCAGTGATGCTTTAAGTTCTAGGCAAAGGAGTCTTTATTTAGTCATTTATAACACAATGGTAGAAAGGCATTGAAAATCTTGAGGGAGCACTATCCAAAGAAACAAAACAAAATTTATTTCATTATACACAATATTAACTTATTTGGTTAAATCAACCAAAGACTATATAAGTGCAGAAAAACTTCCACTTGAAAAATGTTGGAAGATATAATCAGTGACGACCGATTTTCTTAAAGGAACGTTCATCAGATTGCAAGCTATATGTCATCACTATCTCTAAAAAAAAAAAAAAGTCAAAAACACAGAAGTTCTAAGAAAATTGAGAGGACAAAAGATTGCAAGATAAAAGAGAAAAATAGTGTCCAAAAAATGTGAACAAAATTGCAAAATTTAAAATTAAGAAACAGAAATATTTTGTGATGTAAAATCAGAGCAGAATTTGAATTTTAGTCAGATTTGTTACATTTATTTATGCATAAATATGCTTGAGAAAAATAAGAATCCATTTCTTCTTCCCCAGCTATGAGTTTAATAACAGGATAGACTGATTGGTTCAGTAGCCTTGATTAGCAGCGGGTCTATAGCAGAAAGAAATGGAAACCTACTGCTGTTGTTTAGTCAGTCCTGAATTGAAAGAGACATGATCACCCAGTCATGTTTCACATATGGCACTTAACTGACTGAATTATATACACATGGCTTCAAACTACCAAAAAAAAAAGATTAAATGGCACTTTCTGTTTTCAGATGGAATGTATACTGTATGTAATGTAAATTGTATTTTGGTTGCTGTATATTGTCTTAACTGCAGCATATATTTAGAACAAGTGTTAGAATTTCAGATCTGAAATAATAGCTAAGTTAGATATGAGTAACATACATGTTTTCATACAATTTTTTTATTCCAATGTTCAGAATAAAAAGAATTATGACATCTGAATGAGAATGCTATTATTTTGGGTGATGACAAAAGTAATCTGGATGATAAGAGTTATTCAAAACTCTAAGGGCAACAGTAGAAGGTTCATTGAAAGTAGAAAATGGTAAAAGTTATGTATGTGAAGTTCACCAATAACTTTGAAGATATGAATGGTGGTAATGAACTCACTAATTCACCATCTATGCCAGTCAGTAATGAAAGCCAAAGTATTGAGACTGATCTACTTGAACAGGAAAATAGCTCAAGAAAGCTGTAATTGAGAAACAGAAAGAAAATATTGTTGAAGAAGTCATTTAAGATCTTGAAGCACATTACTTCCAGTGCAAATCACATATTCTAGATCACCACATTATAGTTATGGGATACCAAAAAACAAATACTGATCAAAATAATAAAGAAAGTGAAATGGTTGATCAGGATGCATGATCTAAGCATTCTGAAAATAATCACTTTGATGAAGATGGTGCTGATTGATATCCAAATAGGAAACCCACTATGGAGTATTATTACTCGTTAGTTAATATACCCAACACATGTCAAGAAGGCAACACTTGCATTAATTCAAATCATTAACAAGAAGCCATGCAGGTTGATGTCTCTCTCAAAGTAAAAGATGCATGTAAGTGAGTCTCTACATTAAGAATGTAACATGTTTTTTGTGATTAATGAACTTTCAGAATAAGATAAGAATCAGGATGTCTGCAGTGATTTCAGATGAACTGAATTTTCTTTACAAATAAGTTTATGGCTAGTTCCCTATTCAAAAAGTTAGAAAAATTTGAAAAATGATAAAGAAAACACTGACATAAAATAACACTTTATTAAGTCAAAAGTACTGAAAGGTGTTCTACAACTTGTATATATATTCTGTCTAAAAAAGAAAAAATGTAGCAGATATATTTACCAAAGCTATGGCACCAACTGCAAAGTTAAAATTTTGTCTCAGGTTTAAATTATTAACTGAGTTGAAATACAATCAATATTAAGTAAAGTTGCTAGAATCTAAAACATAGGTGATGTCATGTGATCATACATTTTCTATGGAACTTGTGCAAACATGTATGCAAATTTGAGTTTACTCTCATCTTCCATGATTTTATACATATTTATATATGGAATGAAACTATATTGAAATAATTAGTTAATTCTATATTTGATAATATTCATTTTTATTACATCATTGAATTTAATAAAATATCGCAAGATCTGTCATTAATTTATAAGATATACATAGATTTTTTATCTGCTGCTTTCATAAAGCCAAAAGTGGAAGAAAAAAATGTTAATTTGGAGTAATGAACTTTGAAATAATTTGAGTCGGTCTGTTAGGTCATGTTATTTTACACTTATATATATAATATTTTACCAATTTATAAATTTTTTAATTTCTAAATGTTATAAACATTACATTTAGTGGGTACTTTGAATTGACATCCATTTTTATTAAAAGGTGGAAAATAACAGATGCCCATTGAAATATGTGCACCCACTAAATTTAATGTTTCTAGTAATAAAGTTCAATAATTGCTTAAAAAATTAATTTGTTTACAAAAATAAATTTAGCAGATATAGGCTTTGGAAGTTTCTAATAAAAGATGTGCATTTCTTTAAAAAAGGTAACTGAACCTTTTGCTGTGAGGGCTCTCATGACTGAATAGTTTAAGGCATATCTAATTTAATGTGATTTTTACCTTAGAGGAAAAGAAAAACTGGAGTTTGACTTTTGCCAAGAGGCAGATTTTCTTTAACAAGTTTTGATTGTCTTGGCTGGTTGGTGTCAATATCACCGCTTAAAAAAACAAACAACAAGTTTGTCTACTCAAATATATGTACCTACTAAACATAACATTTATACTTATAAAATATTTGCACACAAACATTTTATTTGATGATAGTCAATTTTTAATTATGTATCCTTAAATAATTTTAAATGGATATTTGAGGCAGAAATCAAATAATGTTCTTAAAAAGGCAAAAATATTTAGATTTGTGAATTTTCCATTCTTTTGTGTTGAATTTGTGAGCATGATCTAAAAAGTCATGTCTTGTTTTTTCAGGAGACACACAAAAAGGTTTCTTGATTTATTTTCTAATCTGATATCAACCAAAAAGATGAAACAAAACCTTAACAGCTGGGGAAATACAGTTTTTACTTTTTGAGCTAAAATGCCTTAATATTTGCTTGAATAGCTAGAGTTCTATTGTATCTCCTTTTTAAATAAGGTTACAAAGTTATTGAGGAAATCCTTTCATTCTCTCAGGGGTTTTCTAGTTTGCCTGTATGATAAAACCATCATAGAGCAGTAGTTAACAAGCTAGTCTTATAGGCCTATCACTTATATATTGAGATCAATCCTTACTGTGATAAAGCTAAGTCTTGTAAATGTCAATTTTGGCTCATTTTTTAATGCTGAGGTAAGGAAGGCTAAATTAAAAATTTAAATGTTCACCTAGAAAAAAAAAGAAAATCGTGAAGATAGATAATCTTAAAAAAAGATCTTTTAACAAAAGCAATAAAAATAGATAATTGAGTGGCATAATGTTTAAATTTCTCAAGTGACACAAAAGAAAATCACATTCACTAGCATATGTTGGGATAAACTCCTCATTGTCAGGATCAGTAATTGAAATTAGGGATGAATAACAAGAAAATAATGGGATTTTTTGTTATTTCTTCTATACTCTTGCTTTTTTATTTATTACCAGTTGTAAAATAATTGTTTGTGGATCTCAAAAAGATGCGACTTGAATCCAGGTACCAACCATTACATTGAAATTCTGTTAATTTGATTAGATCGTAAAAATAAAAATAAAAATTTTTTTTTTAAAACAAAATCTTATTTTCTGTCATTAAAGAAAGATTTTCATTTTATTTGGCAATATTTCAAAGTTTACACATGAAAACTTTTGTGTTATGCAAAAATAAATTTATTCGAGTATAATTCTCATAAACATAATGGATTTGTTCATAACAACTAATTAAATTTTATTCCCATAAAAACAAAGTTATTAGCAACTACAAAAAGAAAAAAACAATTTTTTACACGTTAGTTAAAATAGCATCATTGTGTAAATGTAATTTGGGAGGAGTGGTTTTAAAAAGTTGTACAGAATGAAAGCAAACCAATTTACCTCAAAGACAATATTACAAAATGGTTTTGATGAGTCGCTATCAAAAGCAAAAATCTTTTAAGAAAAACAAAGTTTGTGTAATAGAAGGAAAAAATAATGCCAAATGATTTCTAAAAATTACTTTTAAAATAAAAAATGAAGAATACATGCAAAGCCCTATATAATGTTGATAAAATTCTTGATAAAAATGGCTTTTTATTTTATTTTTTGGTCCATATGAGAAATGGTAAGCAACTGTTACCACATTTTGATGCTATAAACCAAAAATCCAAAATGGACTACTGTTTGAAGATATTAATTGGTCATATTGAATTTCTTTATCATTTTATCTGTCTGCATTTTTGTAATTAATACTAGAATTATTTTTCTGAATCAATAAAAGTTGAGATAGTTTCTATCTTAATTGTTTTATGTGAATTAAAAGCCAGTGTTCCTTATAAAAAAAAAAAAGGAGTATAAGTAAGCTTTTATCTAAAATACATAATGAAACAATCTTCCCATTATCTTTTTAAATTATATGACAAATTTGTTTTTTGTGAGCTGGAAAAGTCCCCTGAAGGAACTGATTTCAATGGTCGTATTGTGAATAATATCCACTATACCAATGATACAACCCACCTTGCAGACTTTGGTCAAAGAGCTTCTGGAGACCTAACCAGAACATTTAACACAAAATATGGTTTAGGAATTAATGCAAAGAGAACCAGATGTATATTTATCTTAAAAACAATTCCTGAATCAAAATGTCATCTTACTTGCTATTATCAGGAAATTGACCATGTGGACAGCTTCAATTATTTGGGCTCTTTGGTAACAGATGGTTGCTATGAAATATAAATATGCCATTGAATTTGCTTTGTAAAAGATGGATTCGATTAGGCCTCTGTCAGTGAAAAAATTTTAAAGCTTTCTTTAAATCTGAAACATTGACTCTTAAAAACATACGTGTGGTCAATTTTTCTGTATGGCTTCTAGGTGTGAAACCTAAATGCCAAAACCAAATGGACACTCTAAGCTGCAGAAATATGGTTCTGCCAGCAAATATTAAATATTCCTTGGGCTGCACACAAAACGAATGACTTGGTTCTTCAGCAAGTTTAACAAGAACACATTCTGCTCCAAACATTGAGTGTAAGCAGAAAAGATTCTTGTGCCACATAATTCAAAAACAAAAACTTGAAGAACTTTGCCTGAGAGGACATTTCCATGATTAAAAATTTAGGGAAAGACAGTAAACCATTTTTCCTCTTCCTCTCAAAGTTAGACAACTCTGGGACACAGAACAGCACTGTGAACCTCCCACTAATGGGTGTATCACCCACAACACTTCAGACAATGACACAGTGAAAATAATAAACAATTTATTGTAAAATTGTTTCAGCAGCAAACTTCTGTTGAATGAAGTTCAAACTTTTAGACTTCCAAATTATAAAAGAGGACATTTTCCATGTACAACAATTGCGAGAGTACATTTTATTCCCATCAACTTTTGAAATATTAAATTAATGTCAGCTGAGAAAAACATCTGGCTACTGTTTTTATGACTGTTTTGTGAATAATTCTGAAAAATAATTATTCAATGCAACAAAAACATTTTGTAAACTCATCAAGAATACCTAAACAGTTTCTCGTTTTGATTAAATTTTTTTTTTAACCTTTACGCCCCCACCATTATTAATATTACTTCCTTTTCCATTGCATTCTTTTTCAAGGCCTCTTGGTTGAAGTATCCTTATTGTTAATTTCATTCAAAGATCTTTTTGGTTGCCATAGCAGGATATGACAACACACCTATGAAATTTAAACACTATTGTTCAGGGATCAGAATTATCTTCAGTGGTAGGTTAAACTTTTTGTAGAGCAAATGAAGTCACATACAGAGTGATCAAGCTTAAGCAAATTTTCTTTTCTTTTCTTTTTTCTTTATTTATTTACTTATTTTTTTAATGCAATTTCATTTTTTATCAAAATTTTAGAATTGTTTTTATTTGCTAAAGAAGTAATAAAAAAAAAGCATGGATCAAAAAACCATGTATGGATTTTATTAAATATTTGCTATAAAAAATGTAATAAAATCAAATTTGTTTACTGTTAATAAATAACAAAGTTGTAGATAATTATCCTCATCATTTAATGTTTTATCTGACCTCAAATTGCTCAACAAATGATCTGTATTGGAACTCTGTTCTTCTTAAGCTCTCATTTTTATTTTCAGAGTCCAGAAGCAAATGAATCAGAGACAAAGCCAAAGCCAAAACCAAAAAGTAAAAGCAGTTTGAATTCTGGTAAGTAAGATTAATATTCAAATCAATTCTGTCAATAAACTTCATAAGGGTTTTAGTTTTCAGTTTTTCAAATAAGCTTTCCCAATTCTAAAATAAAATATTTTTCTACTCTATGAACAAAACTCAAAAATGACATTGGAAATAGATCTGATGAAAAATATATTACTCAGAAATCAAAGTTCACAAAACAGAACAAGTGTTTGTGATAAATCATTTTAATAATAATAAAAATGAAAGGATTGATATGTTCAAGAGCAATTTTTTATAGGAAAGAGTTGGGCAGATTCTCCCAACTTTGATCATTTTGGTCAACTTTTTTTTTTCTACGAGATTTAACATTAAATTTTTGATATTATTTAAACAATGAAAAGAAATTTGGCAACACTTTCTTGCAATATTTAAAAAATGTTTGAGTTAACTTTTACCTTCTCATGTTATTGCAAAATAGTCAATTTTCTGCTTTCATTCAACAAAAATGAAATAAACAAGTATTTTGAATTTTATAAATAGTCATCAATCTATTTGATTAAACTTGTTTTTTCTGAAAAAAATTTTCATCAGAAAAATATTTAAAATCAAATTTTCGATATAAGCCCAATTTTTTCTCTTTTGTTGAAATGATTATGAAGTCATTGAAAGAACATTGTGCTTGATGTTGTCCGTCTCCTCTTCCTACCCACACTTCATTTCATTTTCTCACATTCTTCTGTATTGTCCTTGGAGATGTCAAAATCCCACAAGTTATTATCAATGTCTTTCTCCTTTTCAGACTTTATTCTATGTTGTCAAACTGTTCTCTAATATATCCAAGTAATCAAGTTATCTTAATGGGGTTTGCAATCTGCTATAAGATTCTTGCTGTTATTGAGACACATCATTTGGATGTGTATGCCTCTAAACTGTCCAAGATTTTCTCTTTGGCTTGAATCCATAAATAGATTACAGAATTGATATTATTCCAGAGTGTATGTAGCACAATTCTTCCAATCTCTGCCAACAAGTTGAGTAGACTGTACTATCTGAAAATAAATTAGAAACAACTATATTTTGCCAAGCAATTGTGAGCTTTATAGCTGGTTTGGTGACTGAGAGAAATCATTGTTCAAAACTTTGTAGCAAAAAAGAAGAAAAAAAAGAATGCTTATTTTCAGGGCAAGTCCTTAAAGGATAAACATAACACAGTCTCCTCCTTAATGTCATGTTAACTTGATAATCATTGTTTCTTATCCCATTTAAATAACATTTTTTATCCTATTTAAATACATTTGCTTCTATTTCAGAGCATAAGATTCAAGATAATTAGATGTAAAAAAATCAAAGTTTCTTTTCACATTTCTCTATTTTAAATAAAAGCTTTTTGTATCTCTCTTGAATTAAAATATATTACTTGATTTATATTTCAATTAAACTTTGAATAAATAGTAATCTGAGGCTGGTATCAGCTAAGAATTTACAAATCATTCTCATATAACTTGCATGTAATTGATATCAGGTTTGTGACTAACATTTTTCCTCACCAAAATACTTTAAATTGTCCTGAAATTAAAATGTTTTTTATCATTTATAGTTGTTCATAGCATAATAGAAAATTAGTTAAGATGTTTTGGAAATATTTATTTTGATCCATTCAATCTTTAATTTGTGATCTCTATCTTCTGCAGCCACCATTCTGAAATTTGTTTTTATTGAAAATATTAAGTTGTAACAAAAAGCTAAAATATTAAATGTTTACAAATGAATAAATACAAAAGCAAATTGGTTAAATTTTATTGTAATTTTTATAAAAATCACAACTTTTATTTGGTTAAATTGTTATATATCGCCGTACGACGACAAAACAACAAACACGCATATATAAAAATATAAGGTTATATTTTTATTAATGACGACGAACCGTGTGGAATAGAGAACGGAAGGGTGAGAGTGCACTTAGAATGGGTTGACGGGAGTGTAGTCTTGCCTGTGGTGTTTCTCTGCTTCCACTGGCCGTTCTCTGCTGGCGAATCCGTGTGTCGAGTTCTTTATATAGTCTTCTAGAACCGGGACTTTCCTTCCGGTTTTGCCTCGCCCACGCAACGCCTACGTAATTCCCAGAGACACCTGTTCTGTTTGCCTCCGCAGTCATTTCCGCCGCTGTCGGAAATAAGGTCAAATGACATCCACTCCGGCCTCGACAGGATGTATTTCACAAACACCTGCCCCGCCGCTCGCCGACCCCCCCCCCCCCACCGACGGGAAACACCATCGCTTGCATCACTTCCTCGGGTGGGGCCAGATTGTTATATTACACTCCTCGCCCTCCCATTTTCCAAAATGTTCACCTAAGAACATTTTAAGCGCAACACCCTCACAGAAAAACACAGAAAAACACAGAAAAACTGCCATTATCTGCAGTACATATCATTCATAGTCTGACCGAGAAATGTTCAATAGAAAACGAAGAAAATTACCCTGATTCCAACGTTAATCCGCATGCAATTTACTTGTGGAGGATTAGAGGTTTCATCTATCTTAATTTAGTCTAAAAAAATGGACCCGTGACTCGTAATTCCTTAGTTTGTATCTTCCGCATGTTTTGCTATAAGGAAGGTGACCTAACTATTTCACTTAAACTATCGTTAATCCTCCCACTGCTTTCTTTCCCAATCCTATAGCATATTAGTCAATAAGTCTACAAGACTTTTCAGTTGTTCTTTCTTTTTGTTCCGATCAACTGTGGAATCTGCAGGTCTATCCGTGCTTTTTGCCCCAACAGACGTTTGCCTCATTTGGACATCTTCGCTGCTAGGTGATTCCCTAGAAAAACCCTGATCTACATGAGTAGATCCAGTCGTTTCGCACTTTGAGCAATCATCCACGAACGTGGATGAAACATTATTTATACCACCGATTCTATCATCACTATCAATAGTTGACACGTTTTTATTCGCCATTTTACGTCGCGTCATGATGCGATGCTCCATTAATGGAACATCAGACTCGTCGTCTGATTCCACACGTTGGTGTCGATTTTTGTGCACTGGAAAGTCGGTCTGTTCCGCTCCGGATTCGTCATCCGAATCACTGGATTCTACTGGAGCAGCCAATACAATCTTTCGTAACGGCCTATCGGAAGTAGGGATTTTCCATTCATCAATGGACGCTGCCCGAAGATGCTCAGCATGAGTCTTAATGACTGAGCCGGTTAACTGATCTCTAATTCTATAAGAGACCGGGCCAGTCTTTTCAACGATCACATAATATGGCCGCCAGCGCACATTTAACTTCCCTTTCTTTTGGTGATTCTTATAGTACACCAAATCACCAACCTCAAAAGTTGTATTTTTCGTCTTACCACGCGACTTATCTATCGCGGCTCTCCTCGCTTTTCTTATATTATTCCTAACTAAAGTGAAGCTACGATGCATTTCCTGTAGTGCAATTTGGTGATGCTCATCACCATAATATATGCGACGAGGCCTCAGTATATTGTCCAAGGGCAAAATAACATCCCTGTTGTAGAGCAAGTAATACGGTGAAAACTTAGTGGTTTCGCTCACATGAAACCGGATAGCCGCCAACATTTGGTTAATGTAAATATCCCACGACTGTTTGTTGTTGCCGATTTTTTTTGCTAGAACATCATGCATTGTTCTGTGAAACCTCTCAACCTTACCGTTGCTCGGGGGGTGATAAAAAGAAGTTGTCACATGGTGTATATTTAGGTCTTCTAATGTCTTTTTCATTACCCTGTTGACATTTTCTGGCCCATTATCAGTTTAAAGCTGAAGTGGTGTCCCAAATCTGGGGAAGATTTCGTCAACTAAGAGATGCACCACTGTTTCTGCCTTTTTATTAGGAACCGCAAATGCTTCCGGCCAACCACTGTACATATCTATGAATGTAACTATGTATTGGTTACCTGAATGGGTCTTTGGGTAGGGTCCTGAGACATCTAAAGCAATCTTTGCGAAAGGAAAAGGAGGGAAGTCACATTCCTGTATGTGGGGTTGCTGCTTCTTTAGGTTTCTTGTCTGACACGGGATACATTTACCTACGAAATCATTTATTTCACTAAGTAAACAAGGCCAGAAATACTTTTGTTTTATTGAGTGGAATGTCTTATCCACCCCCATATGGCCACTGTCATCATGGTATTGAACTAGCACCCTTTTTCTAAGGTGAGATGGTACATACAGCCTGATGAGGGGTTCATCATCAGGTTGAGACAAATAGTACACCACCTCATCCATTACTATATATCTCTTCTGTTCTGCTTTGGTAGCCCTACTATTTCGTAATCTAATCTTCAGGTCTAAGATGTTTTTGTCTGATTCTTGCTCCCTGATTATGTCTATTCCTTTCAATGTGGGCCGTTCGGGTGCCTCTGAGGAATTTCCGACATTTTTATGGGCTGCTAATTCTTCCGGCTCCATTAGGTTGGAGTTTATAACACTAACCAAGTAATTTCTATCATCTATCTCTACTGGAGAAGCAATATGGTCTTCGTTCACATCAACTGCGCGTGATAAGAGATCCGCGCAAACATTATCTTTACCCTTAAGATACTGTATGCTGCAATTGTAGCCAGACATGCTCAGAGCCCAAGTCTGTATCTTCTTATTTTGTATGGGCGAGTTAAGTAAGTGCTCCAGGGGCCTATGATCAGTGTATATTGTGAATGTTGCGCCATGCAGGTAGTGATTCAGTTTTTGAAGAGCATAGTGTATGGAATAAGCCTCTTTCTCTATAGTTGACCACCTCGTTTGTGTGTCACTTAATTTATGGGACAATAAATAAATTGGTTTTTCTACATCCTTCCTATTTTCCTTATCGTACACCACCTGGGATAGGCATGCGCCAATCGATTGATCGGATGCGTCAGTATATAACCTATACGCTTTATTTGGGTTGGGATAGGCTAGTGTTACCATCTCCGCGAGCTTCGTTTTTAGTGTATCGAAAGCGGTTTGGCAAGCATCGTCCCATTGGAATCGTGCATATTTCCTTGTCAAATTGACCAGCGGTTCGGCTATATCAGAGAAATTTCTAATAAAGCGGCGATAGTATGAGGTCATCCCAATAAAAGCTCTTACTTGCCTAACAGTTGTTGGAGTAGAAACTGACTTTATAGCCTTGACTTTATTGAGGTCTGGTTGTATTCCCTCTTCACTTATCTTGAACCCCAGGTATTGGGTCTCTTTCTTAAAGAACTCACACTTAGCTGGCTTCAGTTTAAGGTTGTGCTTACGTAGACTACTCAAGACTGTGTCTATATGTCTTAAATGATCTTCCACCGTATTTGAAAATATCAGAATATCATCTAAATATGCCAGAGCAAAATCTTCCTGTCCCTGTAAAACAACTGACATTAATTCCTGGAAGATGCCGGGTGCGTTTGCAAGTCCAAATGGCATAACATTAAAATGAAACAGACCCTTGTGGCAGGTAAATGCACTTTTTTCTTTGTCATCATCATGAAGCTTAACTTGCCAGTACCCTGATTTTAAATCAAGCTTCGAAAAGTACCTTGCCGAACCAAGTGATGCCAGTATATCATCGATGACAGGAAGAGGTCGAGCATATTTCTTTGTAATCTTATTAAGTGCTCTAAAGTCTACACAAAATCTCTTACCACCGTCTTTCTTCTCTACTAAAACTACTGGAAAACCCCACGGGCTATTGGATCTCTCAATTACACCTGCCTGCATCATTTCGTCGATTGCTGAATCCATTGTCTTTCTTTGTTTGAGGGGTGTGCGATATGGGCGTTTTCTTATGGGCTCATGCGTTCCAGTATCGATACGCATCTCCACAGTATCGGTTCTGCCTAGGTTTTTGTCGTCACTAACGAACATGTCCCTATTTCTTTTTAGCAATTTGTTAATTTCAGGCTTGAATTCCTCCGGTACATGTACCTGTTCCAAATCTACATCAGGACTTTTATTATTTTGTTTATCGGCATAGTAATTTCAGTAATATCACCTGCCCTTTCCAATTTAGCCAGCGGACACCCCCGTCTCAAAGTGATTGTCTGGTTAGTGTTATTCATTATCAGCAACTGAAACTTACTTTGGCATTTTTACAACTGCGTTGGCTACTGATATACCACATAAGTTGCTAACATATCCACTACTCAGCTGTTCGATTTCATATTCTTTGCCACGTCCATTTCTCAGCCTGGTTAATCCCAGACAAGCATGCAGGTGTTGAGGTCTTAATGTTACTTTTTGAGCTAACCTAACAATAGAGGAAATATGAACATCCTCCTCTAATGCCACGTATTCTTCACCAATCTTCAATGCCCCCAAATCGAAATACATTCTCACCCCGTTCTGCATCAGCCAATCTCGGCCAAGTATAATGTTTCTATTGAGATTTTTCACGACTAAAAAATCATGGGGTATGGACTTACTTCCTATCTGGACCTGTAGACGACAAAGGCCTTCAATGTATAACGGGGATCCATTCGCAGTTCAAAGTTTAATGTCCCTCTTTTGCAGTTCAAGTCCCAGTCGCAATTTTTTAAATACCCTACAGCTTATAACCGATACCTCTGCTCCCGTATCTACCAATGCCCTATAAGGTCTACGTTCTATTCTAATAAAGATGGAATTTGGTGCGCCCATATTACCAACTATGTGCGTTGGTACTGTCTTGTTCCGTTCGTTGGGCGTCGCACGAACGGACCTCTGCCGTTTCCTGGGGCGCGTCTACAAAATTTCACTATGTGGCCTTCTTTCCCACAATTCCAACACCTAACAACGCTCCCGTTCCTCTCCCGCTCACGAGTCTTGTATTTAGTTCCCCTATTACCAACTTTTCTATTGTTCTTATTCCTATTATTATTAGTATTAGATTCAGCGGGGCTTACGGCTTCTATCGGTACCCGTCTCCGAGAGTGGCAAATTTCCATAGGCTCCTCTTCGTATTCAGAGTTTGCATCGAGTCGAATTTTCCATCTCAACTCAGATAACGCTTTCTGATAGGCAGCTTCTAGTGTTTGTGGCTCATCCTTCATAACTGCCATCTTTATTTCCCGATCCCTTAGACCTTTTATGAAAAAATCCTAGAACTTGTTTTGTCACAACTTCATTCCTCCCGTCAACACCAACATATGCGCCCTCCGCTAGGCGTACTACTCTCTGCATGTAGTCCTGCACCCCCTCCGTTCTACCCTGCTTAATGTTCACTAATTCGACTAACCGTGCGTCGGGGTCTAAAACCAATCCGTAATATTCCTTTAAAGAAGTTTTTAACTCCTTCCATGTGAGTTGTGGGTTATTAGAGATTAGTCTATATACATAGTGTCCAACAGCTCCCCTTGTTGTGAGAAGAGCTGCCTGACACTTGTCTTCTTCTGCCACGCGCACAACTTTAAAATACCTCTCCATATCCTCCAACCAAGCACTATAACCACCATCTTCTTTGCATGCTAATGGCTGTATATTTTTTAAAAAAGATTCTCCCCTTAAAGTGTTCGACACCGAACAAGCCACATTTCTCAATTCTAGGGTCAGACCTTGAACAAAATCGGCAAAAGTATGCTGTTCCATTTTTTTTTTTTTTTTTTTTTTAATTAGACTTATTATAAACTTATGAACAAGAGCAGAACACACACAAGATCGAATAAAAAGTCACCTACCTTTCGTTGATGTCGTCCGGTTGCTTTCTATTTTCGTCTTCTATCTGGTAGTTTTAATTCCGTTGAATTTCAATTGTCGCCGTGGTAACCAAGCTCGTATCTATCTGTTTTGTTGTTGTTGTTGTCTTAAAACAGCAAGTCACTGGGCACCAATTTGCGTATGTTATATATCGCCATACGACGACAAAACAACAAACACGCATATATAAAAATATAAGGTTATATTTTTATTAATGACGACGAACCGTGTGGAATAGAGAACGGAAGGGTGAGAGCGCACTTAGAATGGGTTGACGGGAATGTAGTCTTGCCTGTGGTGTTTCTCTGCTTCCACTGGCCGTTCTCTGCTGGCGAATCCGTGTGTCGAGGTCTTTATATAGTCTTCTAGAACCGGGACTTTCCTTCCGGTTTTGCCTCGCCCACGTAATTCCCAGAGACACCTGTTCTGTTTGCCTCCGCTGTCGGAAATAAGGTCAAACGACATCCGCTCCGGCCTCGACAGGATGTATTTCACAAACACCTGCCCCGCCGCTCGCCGACCCCCCCACCGACAGGAAACACCATCGCTTGCATCACTTCCTCGGGTGGGGCCAGATTGTTATATTACAAAATCACCTTAATTAATTTTACATGAAAATGTTATTAATTTTTATTTCAATGTAACGTTTATGACATTTTAAGTATTGTACTTAATGCTTTTATTTTCTATATAAAGAATATTAGCACAGTTTAACTATTCACAGTCAAGGGTTTTCAAACCTTTATCAAAAATTTAATTTGCAGTTACCTGCCTCACTTTGTGATTAAATTTTTTGTGTGTTACTTTTTAAATTCTCTCTTGTATTTTCAATTTAGTTTATGATTAGCAAAAAATATAAGAATTTTCTTTTATACCAAAAATTATACCAAATTTATTATGGTCAAATTAGTTCTTATAATTTGACTAATGCTTATAAAATTTATATCTAAATGTTACAAAATCTAAACTCAATTCCTTCAGCTTTCATTTTTCATCTGGGTTTCATTTGCCAGTTTAAAAAGAAGCACTTAAGGCATTTTGTGTGTGTGTCTGTGTCTACACACACAGACACTGTTCATTAAAAACTCCACACTATTAATGAGAAGTAATGACATTTTTTTTAAAGAAATTACTTGGTTTTAGAATGAATATAATAGAAATTTAAAATTGAAAAAAATTTGAATCAATTCCCCCTCCCTAAACTTAACAGGTCAGACCAATCTCATGTTCTCTTGTCTCAAGGCTAACATTAATTTTGAGCCCTGATGTATACTCAATCTTTCTAATGGATTTTAAGCCGATGTTTTAGCCTTTCAATAGAGAATTCAACAATTGCGTGTTGTAAGAACCAGAAAAAATAAACTGTAACAGTAATACAAGGGTCATTCAATAAATAAGGTGAATTTTTTGGTATAAGGACTTCTAATACAGATAGAAGCTGACTTTTTTTTTTTCAACATTGTCTCCCAGCAGTGTCACACACTTTTCCCATCTGTGCACAAGCTTTCGTATTCCTTCAGCGTAAAAACTGATGTCTCAGCCAATCACTCACAGCACTTTTGACTTCATCATCACTTTCAAACTTTGTGCCTCTTGTGAACACTTTCAAGTGACCAAACAGGTGAAAGTCTGAGGGAGCAGTTCCCAGCCCAAATCGTTGATGATCTGCACTGTTTGGGCTGCTGTGTGAAGCCTTGCGTTGTCTTGATACAAGATGACTTCGAGTAGGCAAGGTCATCATGGACAATTTTGTGTGCTGTCCCAACAGATAGGCTCAAAGTCCTTGCAATATCATCCACTGTCACCCTTCTGTCAGACTGAATGAGGTCATTGACTGATTCGATCACCTCAGAAGACCTCACTTCTGTAGGCCTTCCAGACCTGTCTTCATCCTCAACATTGCTCCATCCTTCTTTAAACAATTTAGCCCACTTGTAGACATTTTTTTTGCTGAAACATGTGGCACCACACACAGTTGACATTCTCCTATGAATTTAAACTGGTTTGCACCCTTCAGCAACCAAAAACTTGATAACTGACCTCTGTTCAATCCTGGAGCATGCTTCTTGGTTGGCCATCTTTGTTAATCTCCAAAACTCTCAAAGTTTTTTTTTCAATCTGCAAGAAAAATTAAATCCATTTGAAAAAGAGGTAAAAAAAAAAGTAAGCTTCTATCTGTATTAGAAGTGCTTATACTGAAAAATTCACCTTATTTATTGAATGACCCTCGTATTAGCTGTTTTCCTACTAGGAAATATTTGGAATTCTTTGGCTAAGTAGCCAGTACTACTTTTGGTTGAAATTTCCAAATTTATTCCTCTTAAAACAACTTTTCAGGAAAACAGGTTTCTCAAGACCAGTAGCTGTTATTGTACTTTCTCGTATTTATGTAGGTACCTCCAATCATTTTTGGTACCTAAATTTAAATTGAATTTTTTAAAATAAAAGTTTTCTTGAAGCTTTAATTTTAGCTTTAATTGAAAACTAAGAGATTAAATTTACTAATTCTAGTAAACAAAATATTCTGGTGCATTTCAAATTGAAATATTGATTGGAATCTAAAACTTTTTGAATTTAAAAAAAAATTCAAATCTTTCGGCAATGTTTGACCAATTGACACATTTTGTAAACAGAAGCCACTTCTCGGTTTTAAAAAATCTTGCAAAAATAAAATATATCTTGCTGACACGTTATTTTATTCAAATTAGAAAATTTAAATCTACCTTAATTTGATTTGATACAAGTATTAATTGCTTACTGCCTGAAATGTACGATATAAGTATTTCTTAATTATGGTAGCCTTGTTATCAGTGTTATCAGAAGCAATAATTGACATGACACACAGAAGCTGTCAAACAAAAAAAAAAAGCTAATACCGATTTTTGGCAGTGTTCAAGGTTATTATCAATGCTGAAGTAGTACAACATATCACAGCCCATGCCCTCTTCTCTAATAAACATTATGGTTTCTGCTTCAGTAGGTCTACTGCTGATATGTTAACAACTATCACAGACCATATAAACCAGACTCTTGATAAGAACGGCAAAGCTAGAGCTGTTGCCCTAGATATTTTCAAAGTATTTGACAGTCTGGCATGCTGGCCTTCTAGGCAGGTCACAGAGCTATGGCATAACTGGGCGCTTTTTTGATTTAACCCAGTCATTCCTTTCAAATCACGTAATAAAGGTAGTATTGAATGGGCATGCTTCCAGATACTATCATGAACACGGGTGTCCCTCAAGGCTCTATTCTAGGTATTATCATCAACGATCTCTCTGAGTAATCAGATCTCAAGTAGGCATCTAAGTTGACAATGCCACCATTTACTCTCGCCTTGATAAGAAATCTGCCAAGGCTGACTAAGCAAACCTTGATCTTGAAAAGGACCTCCAATCTGTGGTGGACTGGGGTAAGAAATGGCTCATAAATTTTAATGCTTCCAAAACGAAGCTGCTATAACTTAACCATCATAGACAATTGCTCCTACACCCCCCCACCCATCAGCATGGATCAAGCTAGTTTCCTTGAAAGTAAAACACTGCACTTCCTTGACCTAACTCTATCAGCTGACTTCATGTAGAATGACTACATTGAATCTGCTGCTAGGAAGGTTGGTTCACTGTGTAGGGTTAGGAAGTTTTTCTTGTCTGAATCCATCTTGCATGTGTATAAATCTACCATCTGCCTGTGGATTGAATACTGCTGTCACATCTGGGTGGGTGCCCCTGCTATTCACTTGGGGGTTCTTGACAAAATCCATCAGAATTTGCAATGTGATTGATCCCAACCTGGTAGCTCAACTCCAGTTACTTTCTCACTGACATAATGTGGCTTCCCTCTGTCTCTTCTACAAATACTTTCACACTTCTGCTTCAATGAACTCAGCTCCTTGGTGCCCCCTCTGCATAAATTTAAATCCAATGTCAACTGCCATCTCATATCTCCTTGACTCACACCCTTTCCCTGACAACCCATGTATCATGTTCTTCTTCCTTTCCACTCTACTCTCATGCAGCTCTCTACACATCAGTGTTCTCATCCTTCTCTTATCCATTCTCTGATACCCACTGTAACTTGTTCCTCTTTCTCATCTCTTACCTCCTATGTAACCCCCTGTGCAACAGTGGCAGTACTTCCTTGGTTGGGTTGAAATGATTATAAAAAAATTTTATATATATATATGTGTGTGTGTATGTGTGGAGTAATGGACAGCAGTTTGGATTGAGGAACCAAACTTCTGAGTTAGAATTCCAGTTCTAATACTCTTAGGAAAAGCATGAATCCATCTCTTCTTTCCCTCCCACTGAGCTTTGTATAAATAGCAGGACAAACTGTGTCCTGTAGCCTTGAGTGATGAATGGCCTAGGAGAAGGAAAACTCTGAATTCAAAACCTGCAGAGGGTCATTTAGAAGTCGTGTGTTATACTGTGCTCTAGTTCTCTGTTTTTGGCTCTTCCAAAAAGTGTGGTTGGTTCTTCACAAGCTTTCATCACTATAATCAAATGATATGTGTGGTTAGTATGGTTTTTGTTTTTAAGAACTGAGCTGCTTGACCTTCATATGTCGAAAATGATGGGGGAATCAAGTATATGTATAATAGAATAAAATGTTTGTTGTACTTTTGAAATGAATTTCAAAGACAATATTTGAATGAATCTATTTTGTACCATTATCTTTTGTCATCTTTAAAGCTTTTTCATGATTCCATCCTCCCAGAATTTGGCATCTTTCTAAGTGATGAACTTGTCTAAATAGTTTTTACAGGCTTTCATAGAATTGAAGTTCTCTCATTAAATGGTAATCTGAAGGGTCAAAGTCAGGTGAGTATGGTGATTGTAGTTGGACATCCCAGCCAATTTCTGCAAAGTGGCCTGAGATCTGGTGTTGGAAGAAGATAATGTTCTTGTTGGCAAATTCTGAATAGTTTTCATCGATTGCTGTCTTTTAATTTGTCCAGTTGGGAACAGTACTTAGCTGAATTCTATGTCTGACATTTTTCAGAAAAATCTTGTAATATACAATGCTCTTCCAATCCTACCAGAAAAACAGTATTATTTTTTTAATGAAGACAAGCATTTGGAATTGTTAATGGTGGCTCATTTTGTTTTTATCAGGATATTTTTCACTTCACATTGTTGTAAATAATTTGTTTTTGATTGCTTGTGGTTATTTTTTGTGCTTGTACAGAGAATCACAAATAAAAATATACTCCATTAAATTATGAGGCATTTCAATGCCTTGCAACACTTATTATGAGATGTGGCAGTATCTTTGCACTGCCACAATCTCTATATAATATGGCACATATAATTTTTGCTATTTCTCCAACTTTTTTTATCTTTCCAAAAATAAAAGAATATTAGATAACAAAAGTGTATCTTATTTTTCTCTATTTCTACTTTTTATCTAAAAAAAATTAAAATTCACAATCCACACACAAATTACATAGAAAAATGCATTTAAAATTTCACTTTACTGAATACGTATATGTTTCAATAACAACTGAAATTAAATCTCATGTTCAGACATCAGAAAACATTGCTCCAACCATTATAAATATCTTTGCATATGTCTACAAAGCATTCTTCCAGCTGATTATGTATTTTCACAAGTTCAGAGTGAATCATAATAGAATGTTTGAACATGAACAAGTAAGATGTTAAAGGGTGTGGTGGAAAATGATTTCAGAACTTCATTTAAAAAGAATTTGGACATTTCTATGAAAACCCATTTCAAGAGTAATTCTATGGTGGTTCATAATAATATTTTTGTTTATTAATTATAGTGGTTTGGAAGTTTAGCATGCAACACTTTCATTGAACAATTCTACCTATTTTTCTTTACTCTCGATTGCCATGTTTGTTTGGAAATAAAATGATTACTTGTTGCCAAAGTAGAATTTTTAAGCTTAGATAATAGTCGCACACAAAACTTTGCTGATACAAATTTTAAGCAGATTTTCATTTGCTGACAAAACTAAAGCAATGAAAAAAAAAAAAACCCTGTTCACTAAGGAGTTTCTTCAAGATTGTTTTAATTTTTATCTAAACCCATTTTTTTCATTTCAGGTTATCTTCCAATGGCTGGCAGTGGTGGAGGCACAACATACAGACCTTCCAGACGTTATTTTGCTGGTGGATGAGGTTAAATTTACAGTGGAAACTTCTTAGCAAGCAGAAATTCATGTGATAACTGAAGAAAACATTTTATTTGCCACTCAATTCATTTTTTTTTCTAAAAACTTACTTCAATATGTTGAATGAAGTATCAGAGAGAGAAATCGAACACTACTTTCTTCCTTTTAACTACAATTAAGTTTGAACTGAAAAAAGTAAAATGTTTTCTTTTCATTTTTCTGAATGAATTCTGTTTGCATTTCCACTGGACATTTTATGATTACAATCAGAGAATCTTTAACATTTTTTTTTCTTGTTTAATTGAGTTTATCAGAGGAATTTTCTTGAAATCAAATATTTCAATTCTAATTAAATTTCTGCTTTTTGCAGATATTAGAGGAATCTTACAGTTAGGGCTATGGTATTGGATTTAATAAAGACGATATTTTAACAATCACTTTAAAAAATAATGGGGGTCTAAAAGAAAAAAATTCCTCACTTAAATTCATGTTTCAATCAAGAATATTAAGGTGTTAATCAGGATGGTGACTTTGTAAATAGTTTTTGCAGCTAATGAAGTTACTTGATCAAAGATGGAAGATTGTAATTTTTATATATATATATATATATATATATATATATATTTTTTTTTTTTTTTTTAAGCATTTGCATTTATTTTTCTTTTCAGTTTTCAGTGAATGTAAAAAATCAAATTAAAATAAAGAAGAAATCTTTAAAATTTTCTCAGTTGCTTGACATTTGTGAAGTGCAAGAACAGCAATGATAAAAAAAGAATTAAAATGTTGCCTCAGAAATAAACCTTTGGTTGTTTACAAAACTGTCATAAAATTAATAATTAGTGAATTGCACTAAAACAAATCTTTTCAGAATAATTGGGTATTTATATCAACAGATGTTTGCTTTTGTCAGTGTTGGAAATGAAGTAAGGGGATTTCTTAAATGGCTTTATTTGTTCCTTCTTCTGAAAATTTCAGTCCTTTTTTCTGTTTTCATCGGAAAAGAACCAAACATGACAAAACCTGAATATTAACTCTGTTATTAGAATAATCACTTGACTGATAACAATATTTATAAACTTCATATCCTATGGTCTTTTTTTTGGCTTTTTGTTGGAAGTGGATTTCTTAGAAGAAAAAAAAATTTACAGCAAAGACAATGTGAGTAAGTTGTCAATAATAAAATAAATATCTGATTGAAAGAAAAATTTTTGTGGTTTCTAATGAAGATTATTGAGAACCCACAAGAGCTTTCAACCAGATATTTTCTCTATAAAACAAATGCCTTATGACGCCATCTGCCCTTCTCTAAGGCTCTATGTTGCATGCGTTAACTGGCTGTAAGTTAGTTGCAGCTGTTTGCTTCCGTTCTACTCCCAGATGATCAAAGATTTCAAATGATCAATTGAAATCCTTCACTTCCTCTGCCATATTGTGAATTCTGATCTCAGAAAAAGCTATGAACCTGAGAAATAGGGGCTGTCATCTTCGTGCTGCATTTCTTGACAATTGAAAATCAAGAAACGGTCGGGTGCACAATGCAGAAATAAGGGAAAGAGACAAGAACAAAAAAAATAACAGGACAGTATCATAGGCCAGACTATGTGGACTAATGATTATATTGTATCTCTTTGTACAGCAAGAGAGAGAGAGTAAAAAAAAAAAGAATTTAAAAGAAAATATCCAACATTTTTCAGAGTCCACAAATTCCTTGCTTCTACTATGTCTATTTGTCGTTTGAGGGAATACTGTCTTTTTGCTTCTCTCCCCTCTGATTCTGCTTAGAAGTGGTGTATGTGTTACTAGCATGGTGGGTGAGAGAGAGAGAATCTTTCTGCATCTTCACCCCCATGCATTCCCAGTGAGTCTCTTTCTGACTGTTCTGTCTTGTTTTTTAAAATCTGTTGTCTTTTTGTTGAACCATTTCATTATGGTGTGGGGTGGTAAGTGATCAGAATGTTTCTCCATAAAAATCTAACATCAACTTTGTATATCTGGCTTACCTCACCTGCTTATGTTTTTCGCAGATGTTTGCCATTCTGGAAATTTGGAGACAAGATTCTGTTGACTTTATGCATTCACCTGTCAATTCCATCCTTACATGGGTGGTCTTTTTCCAAACTGCCCAATAAGTTTCAGTTGATCCTTTATTTCTTTCTCCAAGTGAGAAAGGGAGAGAACGCATAACAAGGAGGAAAGTAACAGAATTCTCTCCCTTCTCAAGGCCAGATGGTCTTTGTTAAATTATCATATCAGTTGATGTCATTTTCCTGAATGCCTTGTTTTTCACCTTTCTTCTATCTCCTGGCCACCCCAACGCTTATTTCTTTCTTCTCTTTCCCAGCCATTCCTAAGAAAAAGAAAAAAATATGCACACAGATATTCGCCAAATATCTATTCTGGAGTTTGAATCCAGGGTCCATCAGTACTTGGTTTAATGTGTGTGCATAAGGAGCACTTACAGTGTTACACCTTCTAGAAAAGCAGTAATTTTAATGTTATTGTTTACCTATTACAAGGCCCAAGAGACCTTCAATGTAGAGGGTTATTGAATGGCCTTGTTTGATGAACATAAGAATTGTAAATTATGAGGACAAGTAGGATAACTAACACCTGACCCTAGACTTGAAAATTAATGAAATCATATAGTGAACTGAAATTGTTAAAAGAAGAAATAAAAAGAATATGAAAATAAAAATACTACAAAATTTCATGGGGTTTGTCTTCAGTCAAAAGGAAAACATTGTAATTGTTAGAGAATTCAGTTTGTATTTTTTTGTTTTATTTGCAATAAGTGAAAAAAAAACTTATCTTGTTTGTACAAATAAAGGAAATTTCTCTGTAGAAAGTATATTAACCTCTACTTTTTCACAGGGATATCATCGAAAAGCCTCGGTGAAAACCTGAAACCACAGATAGTAATACTATTTTTTTATAGACATACATGATGTTGAATTAATCTCTTCTCATCTCATATCTAATTCATAAATTAATAACAATTAATAAAATAAAAGAATTATAAAAATGTAATAAAAGTTCTAATTCCTTCTTAAATTTGATTTGACTTTATGGCATATCCAAATTCCAAGGATCATTGTTCTTGCATTTTGGAACCATCATAAGAGTTTATATTGATATCTGGATTGACTTTAGAAAGTGAAGCCATTATTTATTTATTTATTTATTTATATAAGTTTCATTAAAGATGGTTGAGGGAAATACACAAGTGTCATATATATGTATTAATAAATTTACATATTGTCCTACATCGATGACATGACTCAGTTTCATGCATTATGCAATCATAATATTAATGATAATATTATACTTGTAATGCAATAATAATACTAATATTAATAATAATACACATCTGTGTACCCTCATATGTATATTTATTAATTCACATAACTAATATATATATATATATATATATATATATATATATTAGTTTATAAAGGAAAACTCAACATGTCATATTAGTTATAAACTATAGTTCATTTCAATGAGCTTAACTAGCTCATATCATCAGACTCTTTTACAATATTTCCTCCATCTGGCATAATATTTCTGCCGGAATGAACATTTTCTTAAAATGAAGAGGGAACATAATAGAAATAATGATAATAATAGACATAAGATTATAAACAATAAATGTAAAGGGAAGGAGAAAAAAGGGAAGGGGGAGAAAGAGATAGTCCAGTTCTAAATATGGGTAGTATCCGTTTGAAGTTATTTCGACTGACTTAGATAGTATGACCTCCGAAAAAAAGCAATTCCCCTGACTTTAGGCGTCTATTTGACCCCATCAGGTTAACCCACTTACTTATACTAACTTTATCCACATATACCTATGTGTACTTTCCACATATACTAACCCTGTGATTTTGTTTAAGTTTACATATCCACTGATTTCTTTTTTTATCTATTTAGGTCTTAGCGTATTCATACTCACACATATATACGCTTCATAAGCATAGGGCTTATATATATATATATATATATGTGTGTGTGTGTGTGTGTGTGTGCATACGTACACAAACAACACCACATATGCACGCACACATTCATATACACAACTTATAACTTATACAAGTGCACTGGTAGTCTACTATGTCCCTATGTATAAGGACCCTGTATATACGACCCAGTGCGTTTGTGTACGCTTAATTTCTAAATGAATTGGTAATTTTCTTATTTTATTTATTAATTTGTAATATATTATTACTTGTTAATATCTATTTATACCATTTTACTTCATTTGGGTGTTGATTTATTCATATATTGGTGGAAATACGTCACACTGGGGAATTTACAGTTCGAGCCTGTATAATTGATTTTATGTAAAGTTGCTATATTTCACCTCTAATTAGGTTCTCCCACACGATGGAAAAAATATCTATTTTACCTAATTCAGTTTGTTCCTACCTGTAGAGTACACATCTTTTTAGGTGCCGTGTGAGTATGAATACGCTAAGACCTAAATAGATAAAAAAAGAAATCAGTGGATATGTAAACTTAAACAAAATCACAGGGTAAGTATATGTGGAAAGTACACATAGGTATATGTAGATAAAGTTAGTATCAGTAAGTGGGTTAACCTGATGGGGTCAAATAGACGCCTAAAGTCAGGGGAATTGTTTTTTTTCGGAGGTCATACTATCTAAGACAGTCAAAATAACTTCAAATGGATACTACCCATATTTGGAACTCGACTCTATCTCTTTCTCCCCCTTCCCTCCCGTTCCTTCCTTTCCTTTTTTCTCCTTCCCCTTACATTTATTGTTTATTTGTTTGTAATCTTATGTTTATTATTATTATTTCTATTATGTTCCCTCTTCATTTTAAGAAAACGTTCATTCCGGCAGAAACTTTATGCCAGATGGAGGAAATATTGTAAAAGAGTCTGATGATATGAGCTAGTTAAGCTCATTGAAATGAACTATAGTTTATAACTAATATGACGTGATAAGTTTTCCTTTATAAACTTCATATCGCTCTGGTTAACACCCATGGAGCTCTCTATATGGATTTACCTATTAATAATTTATATTAGGAAATCTTGTTGGATTATCCTCACCGTTTACGGACTGACAAGTATATATATATATATATATAACGACATTATTCTTAATGGATGTTTGCATTTGAGTAGATACTCTGTTTTTTTTTTTTAATTAAACAGTAAATTTGGCCTGAATAATCAAGAAATCTTGTGAGGAAAATATATAGCCTTCAGCAGGATACAAACCTGTGTTCTTTAGGAGAAACTGTCATTAAATCTGATGTGTCTTAACTGCTCAACCACATAAAACTAACGATCAAACAAAACTCGAATAGCACTTTTAAATACACATTTGTCTTACAAGATTTCTCTATTATTCAGGCCCCCTAAATATGAATAAATATACTATTTAATTATAAAAAAGCAAACCACCTACTCAAATATAAATATCCATTAAAATAATGTTTAAACAAATAAATAAAAATATGTCAGAGGTAATCTATTTCGTAAAATTTCATAAATATGGCAAATAAAATTATCAACAGTAACTTAATGAAGTAAATAAGAAAAATGAGATTATGCATCAATACTGACATTTTAATAAATATTTACTCTATTTAAATATTAATATAACATAATACAAAAGAAAAGTTACGTTCATGGACAAACATAAGCAGATGAAAAATTTCTGAATATATACGTGACCATAACGGGATTAAAAAACAGAAAAATTAAAATGTAGAAACATTTGAAATTCACAAAATCAAAAAATCAGAAATATATAAATTAATGTACCATTGAAAAGTCAGGAAAAGAATTGATATGAAGAATTAGTTTTTCTGATTTTTAAAAAATTACCCCACGTAGCCAAGGAACTATAAATCATTCAGTAACAAGTGCCCATATTAATACTTTTCAGTGTGAATACAAGTTGCATTTCTATGGAAAAAATAATTAAAATCCAAATAGATTTAAAAAAAAATAACTGAATGATAAAAAAATATGGCCTGAGGAAATTGAAGATGGCTTTAATGACAATCGTTGAGAAAGAAATATGCCTCTTTTTACAGCTGCCTTTTTTTAAAGAGCTGATTTTATGTTTGTCTCTTGTGATCTCAGCAATTTCAAGAGATTTTCTTTTTGTCATTAAAGCGGGTGTTTTCTGAATTACAAAAATTCAGTATTCTTAGATGCTGACTGCTATTGCTTAAGGCCATCTAAGGCTTTGCGATGCTTAATTGATGTTCAAATAATAAAAAAAAAGACTATGTTGCTTTGTTGGATTCAAAAACAACATGCTGTCTGTTCACATAGCAAATTAATAAAATATTATGAGATTGTATTGTAACATTTAAAAAAATGTTTCACATAATTGCAATTAGGATTAAAACAACTTTAAATTTATGATGAAAATGTGTGCAGATGCGTGTTTGTGTAATACACAATGCTTGATGTTGAAAAATCAACAGATTCTGAAAACCAACTTGACTTTTTCTCTTCGGTTACATGATGTGTGGGTGACTAAATATGAGAGACCATAACATTTTCCTAAGTACTTTTTACCCTGAAGCAAAGAAAGAGTGAGAGAGAAAAAAAAAGCATGATAATTGAGAGATAGTCTGCTTTTTCTCTCTTTTCAGTGATGGATGGATCCTGCTCAGAGTAATAATAAAATAGACACCACTATGGTAGGGTTGGTATAAATAAAAAAGTAAATAGATAAATAAAAATCTGGATATTATTTTACTGAAAAAAGTGATTGACACTCAACTGATTTAGATGCTACTTATTCTTGAAATGCTAGACTTTATTGACTTTTCTTTATAAAACATTAATTTTTCTTGAGAGTTAATTTTGTTGGCCAATCAAAATTCCTGTATGATTAAATCTACTTGATCGCATACTCTTTTGTCTAAGAATGAATATCATTGCTGAATGGAAGATGTGCTTGCCAGTCTAGCATTTGGCTCAACATTGGGACAGATTGAGTTTTGTTAAGCATGATGTATTTATCACTGTATTTTCCTTGGCTTTGTTGTTGACTTTTCAAGATATTTTTGCTGTATTCACTGCGTCTTTCCTCAGTTCTTCTTCTATGTGCCCTGTCCCTTCAGGTTTCCCTATCCCTGGTGGCTCTGAGCACGCCTTCTCCTGTTACACCGTGCAATCCTCGTTTTGTCATCCACCTGATTAGGTCCTTCAAATATGTTATCCGTTACTTTCCCCTGTCTCCTTTTCCCTCTATCTGGGTTGTTAGTATCAGGTTCTCCAGATCTTGCGTGTCCCAGGAACTTCAGCTGTCTCCTCCTGATACTCAGTATTAATTTCCTTTTTGTTTCCATCATTTCCAAGACCTTATCATTGCTCACATGCTCGATCCATGAGATTCGCAGCATCCTTTTGTAGAACCACATTTCATTTGCTTCAAGTTTTTCCTTCATCTTTGATGGTATTGTCCAGCATTCACTGCCATATTGAAGGACAGACATCACGTAGCAATCCAGTACTCCCTTCCAAGTTTCTAGCGAAATTGTCCTGTTTCTTAATACCTTACCCAACTTCTGGAATGCTTCCTTCGCCAAGCCAATTCGCATTTGGATCTCTGTGTCACACTTTCCGTCTTCTGTTATAATGCTTCCTAAGTATTTAAATTTTTGTACTTGCTTGATTCTGGTATCCCCGACCTGTATTTGGCATTTTGGGCTGCCCTTTTTGCTGATGACCATGCATTCAGTTTTCGTGCAGTTTATTTCTAGTCTTTTCTTGTTACTTTCTTCTACTAGCTTCTGTAAGGGGTCTTGTAGTTTCTTTTCTGAGTCTGATATCAGCACTGTATCATCTGCGTACCTTAGGTTGTTTAAATTGTGGCCTCCAATTACGAATCCAGGCATAACTTCTAGGGTTCTCAAAATATTCTCGCTGTACAAGTTCAACAGATCTGGTGAAAAGACACATCCTTGTCTTACGCCCCTTTCTTTGTATATCTGCTCAATTCATTACCTGTCCATATGCAAGCGGTTTGCTGCCATTAAAGATTCTTTATTACTCTCAAGTCTTTTCCAAATATGTCCAGGCTGCCGAGCATCTCTATCAGTTTTTTGTGGCTTATTTTGTTAAACGCCTTCGCATAATCAATAAAGCACAGGTATAAGTCTTTCTTCATTTGTATTGCCCTTTTGGAGAGCATCTTAATCATAAATATGGCATTCCTTGTTTCTCTGTCTTTATCGAAACCAAACTGTTCTTGTCCTATCTCTGGCCTGATTCTGCTTCTCGCTCTATTCATCAGGATTCGGACGATCAGTTTTGTTATATGGCTCATTAAACTGATGGTTCTGTGGAGTTCGCACTCGTTTGCTCCTGGCTTCTTAGGTGGTGCTATGAAGATAGACTTGCTGAGATCATCTGGTATAACCCCGCTATTATATATTTCATTGATTATTTCAGTAATTCTTTCTTTACCAAATTCTTCCAGGGCTATCAGCTGCTCTATGACTATGCCGTCTGGTCCCGCGGCTTTGTTTCTATTCAGTTTGGCGACTGCAGATTCTACTTCAGACTTTAATATTTCCGGTCCGTCCTCATCTTTGCGTAATATTGGTTGCTCTCTCTTGCCGTGGAAAAAATCTATTATATATTCTTCCCATCGTTGGAGTATTTCCTTATTCTCCAAAATGATTGTTCCATCCTTAGATTTTAGACATCCTAATGAAGAGCAGGTTTTTTTTGTCCTGTCAGTTCTTTTATTTCCTTCTGCATGTCTGCTTTATTATTCCTGCTCAATCTCTCTACTTCTGCACATTTGTCATTTAGCCATTTCTCTTTAGCCTGTCTACATTTTCTTCTTTTTTCTTTGTGTAGTTCCCTGTACTCCGTTTCATGTCTTGATATAATTTTCTACCTCCTTTGCATCATGTCCAAAATCTCTTCCGTCATCCACTCGTTTTTCTTTCTGCACCTATTTTCCTTTGGGGCAATGTTGTTTGCTGATATCAGTATTGCTTCCTTTAGCGAGTCCCATTTCGAGTGTCCTTTCCAAGTTTGTTCTTCGTATTTGGTTTTCACGATGTTAATGTATTCTTTCTGTAGTTTGAGGTCATTCACGAGTGCGTTGTATAACAGTTTTGGTGCTGCGTTAGGCTTCTTCAATCTCCGGAGTTTCACTTTTAATTTGCAGATGACTGGGACGTGGTCGCTTCCACAGTCAGCACCTGGATAGGCTTTGAACCACTGCATTTCTGAATCTGCTGTTAATGGTTATGTAGTCTATCTGTTTTTTTTTTTTGTGTCACCTCCTGGGCTTCTCCATGTCCATAGACGTCGTGGGTGTTCTTGAAACCAGGTGTTAGTTATTACCTGGTCATTTGCCATGCACCCATTTTTCTCTTCGTTCGTTGCGAATTCCTAAACCAAAGTTTCCAGTTATTATACCTTCCCTCTCCTTGCCTACTTTGGCATTCAAATCTCCCATGATGATCCTGATTTCTTGGCTTTTACATTGAGCCTTGGCCTTCTCTAGAGTGGAGTAAAAAGTTTCTATTTCTTCCTCGGTGCTTTGTGTTGCTGGCGCATATATGACTACAATTGCTATGTTGAACGGTCTTCCTTTCAGTTTGACCAAGAGAACTCTTTCGAAGAACTGGCAGTCTCCCAAAACACATTTCTTCATTTCTTTGTCCAGTATTAAGCCGACTCCTTTTTCATTATTTTTGCTTACGGCGTATATTATCCTATGGTTGTCGCTGTTGAAATCGCCATTATTTGGCCATCTGGTTTCGCATATTCCCAGAATATTGATTTTTAGTCTGTTCATTTCCTGCTTGACATTCTCTAGTTGTCCACAACTGTTTAACGTCCTGACGTTCCATTAGCTGTCTGAAAATGTTGAATCTATGCGCATCTTTTCTTATACATATCACGTCTTGTACTTGTGACGTTTTCCAACCTCTATGCTAAACTCATTAGCCTATAGATGGAGGGAGAAGAGATGGATTTATATATTTCCCAAGAGTATTTGTGTGTAAATAAATGCAATGAATTCAATTGGAATTCAAACTCGGCTCTTGGATTTTTCAATCTGAGCTGATACCCACTGTACCACAACGCACATCCCGAAATTAGTATGATCTAAAACATTTACTCGGAACAAACTGTATGCAGATAGTAAAGGAACTGAACAAGTACACAATAATAAAAAGAATCATAAGACAAGGATGCATCGTCTCACCAGATTTATTTAATCTATATATCAAGTCAATCTCAACAGATCAGAAGTCCTATCAGGATTTATCATTGATGGACGCAATCTTAAGATTAAAAAAATAAGATATTCAGATGACACTGAGTTGAAAACAGACACAAAACAAGAATTTCAGGAATTCTTAGACAAGGTAATAAAGAAAAGCTGAGATAAAGGACTAACAATCAATTTCTGGGGCACATAGTGTTGCCTTCCTCCCTCCACTCATTTTTTCACTGACTGGACATATTGAAAGCAAGAGTGGCAGAGGGAAAAAGCGTGTAAGTTTGTTTAAATGGATGGCAGGACAGAGACTGGCAGGGTATAGTAAGGATGAAAACATTAGTTAGAACTATGAAAGATAGGAAGTTTCGGAGAACCATGATCGCCCAAGTCCCGAAGAGATACAGCACATAGAAGGGATTGTTAGAAGCTTTATTTTGGAAGAAACTAGCTATAAGAAATGTGAGCAATTATTAAAAAAAATACCAAGAACTACGTGATGTATTTGAAAGGGAGGACGCTTGTGCTCCTTCGGGAAATTATTCAACAAATACCGGGGGAAAGCGTCGAAGAAAAGAAAAGGAAACGTACAACGAAAATAGTCCACCCAAACCACATGAACTGAACGAATTATTAACTTTTTACTTGCAATTATTTAATTTTAACTTCTGTTGCTTTTTATGGGAAACAAAATCGTACGGAGACTTTTATTCTTTAACTAATATCTTCACTTGAGAGTTACTCTTCATGAATAGGCTACAAAGTCCATCGGTTTCAGCAATTCTAATCGAGCCACAGATAAAACATCACTCAATAAATCCCGGGCCTAACTAATAAAACAAAAACTTTTAGGCAAAATTCCACTTTATTCATCAACATAGTCTCTTTCTAGGGTGATACACTGATTCCAATGCTTCTCTAACAATTCAATGGATTTTTTGTAGAACGTTTTGTCATTGGCCTCAAAATACGCCACAGTTTACGATATCACTTTTTCATTGGAGCCAAATCTCTTTCCCTGGAATATTCTTTTGAAGTCTATAATCTGGGGGTCAGATCTGGAGAATACTTTGGATGCAGAAGCAATTCGAAGTGCAATTTATGCAGTTTTGCCATTGTTGCGATCTACTTGTGACACGGTGCGTAATCTTGGTGAAAAATCACTATTTTCTTTTTAATTTGTGGCCGTTTTTTGGCGATTTCTTCCTTCAAACGCTTCAATAATGCTATAAATATTCGCTGTTGGTAGTTCTTTCTTTCTCAAGGTAATTGATAAACAAAAATACCTTACGCATTCCAAAATACGGAGGCCAAACCCTTGCCTGCGGATGTTTGTGTCTTTAGTCGCTTTGGACAGCTTTCACCTGCCGCTGTCCACTCAGCTGACTGCCAATTTGACTCCAGAGTGAAGTGGTGGATCCATGTTTCATCACTTGACACATATTTACTCAAAAACTCCTTCTTGTTGCGTTGAAACAATTGCAAACAACGCTCTAAACCCGTCGACGCGTTGTTGTTTTTGATCGACTGTGAGCAAACGCAGCACCCACTTTCAACACAAGTTTCTCATTGAAAAATTTTCATGCAAAGTGGTGAATACACTGCCTTCTGATATGTTCAATTCTTCTGTTATCTCACGCAACTTCAATTTACGATCGGCCTAAACGAGTTTGTGGATTCTTTGCTGTTTTCCAGGAAAACTGCCGATTTTGGACGACCAGCATCATTTGTGTCTGTACGACCGCGTTTAAAGTCAGCATACCACCTCTTAACCGTTGTTTTCGAAGGAGCAGAGTCTGAATAACACTTATCAAGCCACTGCTTTCATTGAACAGTATTTTTTCACATCAGAAAGCAATGTTTTATCAACACACGAAATTCAGATTTTTCCATTGTTTTGAAAAGTTTCAACAGTAGTTTTACTTAAATAACTGTAACTTGTAAACTAATAACCCGATTGGACTCAAATTTTTTCAAGTGCCATTTGAAGGTCAGTACGTCATAAAAATCATAGATTTTTTAATTAGTGGCGCCATCTATATGTCAGGCCCGGAACTTATTGAGTGATGTGTTACTATTCAGAAATTAATAGCTTCTTTGGATTTTGTCGAGAACCTCGAATAAAGATCAACAATGTAATCGGTTTGACTTGGCATCTTGACTTCAGTCACTTTCTCATAGTCGTGATGTGGCTTTCGTCTGTCTTTTCTACAAATATTTTCATGGTAACTGCTCTGATGAGTTTTCCCTGGTACCCTGTCCACATTAATTTAAGCGTGCTGCTACACTTGACTCAAGGTTCTACCATTTTATCGTTGAAATAGTTAAATGTAACCGCCACTTCTACTCCAACATTTTTTTCTCTTGCTTACCGCCTGTGGAACTCCCTTCCGTTTATTTGCTTACCTGATAGCTACAATCTCTAACATTCATCTTTTATCCTTTCTTCAATACTCTTTGCATTCAGTCTTTTCTCTCACTGTAATCCCATGCGCACTAGCGGCGATCTGTCCTTGCTTGGGGTGAAATGATAAAAAACAAAACAAAAAAATAAAAACAAAAACAAAAAACTGGCAACTGTGGAGGATGAACTTTATTAGTGGGTGGGGGAGGATGAGGAAGAAGAAGAAATTAGAACGAAGAAGAAGACTTAGTAGTAACTAAAAGTAAGAAGGACGAGAAAGAAGGAAAAGAAAGGTGGATATTGTATTAAATAAAGATTGCGATGTCTTAGACGTTTGTGGAAAATTCACAATTTAATGTGATTAGATTTAAATGGCTACAGGCGGTGGCCACTGTAACCTAATCGAAAAACATTTTGCACCTTACCAAGCCTTGATGATAAGTCTGGCTGTGGGACTATTCTTTATTTCCCATCGTCATTAATGACCATAAAAAAACGTTTGAAAATGTTGATAAATATACTTGAAAGTGATATGAAAGTAATAATAATGAAAAAATATAATGATAATGTTACATGTAATAAATGAAGACAGTATTACACCTATACGGATTATTGTATGTGGTATCCATCGCACTAATTTTCTTGTATTCCATCTACCTCCTAATTCATGCGTATATCTTCCAGTTTTTGGCCTTTCTAAGTGTGTTTTGTTCCAGGATGTTGTCCGATCACATTAACATGAGGATTTCAAGTCTTTCCATTACTAGGTCAGCTGCTAATAAAGGTCGTTTATTATGTTATACTAGACAGCTTTTCTCTCCAGAATCTATCTTGCATATCTATAAGTCTACCATTCATCCATGCTTAGAATATTGTTAGTACATCTGGTCCGGTGCTCCTGATATTTAATTCGAGCTCCTTGATAAAATCCAAAGAATCAGCAATATTATGGGTTTTAGCCTGGCGTCTCGGTTTCAGTCACTTTCCCACTACCGTAAAGTAGCCTCTTTGTATCTTTTCTATAAATATTTCCATGTTAACTGTTTGGGTGAACTCTTCGCTATGGTATCTAGACATTTGTAATTAGACATAAAAGGTATTGCCTTTGAAAAATTTACGAAAATTCAAAGAAAATTTCAAGCGAAATGCTAATCTTTAGTTTTGCAGACGTTCTTGTCTTTTGCTAGTTTAGACTAGTTTAAAAAAATTTGTTTCACCCATGTTCAATGTTTTGTCGTGTTTAATATTTCCCTTTCAGATTTCTTTAACAGTTTCTAAAAGAAATAGATTAATGTTTAATTTAAAATGTAATATTGAGCTTTTTAAAATGTAAAATATTGCATAGCGTTGTATTTCCACCCCCCTCCCATGTTGCTGTCTGTCTCTCTCTTTCTCTGGGTCTTTAGATAACTCTTTTAAACTTAAGATTGATCGCTGAAGTTGCATAAAAGATATTGTCTTTGAAAAATTTACGAAAATTCAAAGAAAATTTTCAAGCTTTTTCTGTCTAGTGGCAACGAAATGCTAATCGGGGGAATCTGCATTATCTTCCTCTACATGACTAATCATTTGAACTTTTATTTAGTATGTACTTAATATTTATATTCTTCCATTCCACCCTACCACATTCCGTTCTTAGCCATTCATTTTTTTTTTCACGGGATGTTAGCAACCCGGTAGGACAAAAATTAAACCTACAAAGGGCGGAAGAATTCTTAAAGAGTCAACGGCCAGAGGTGGTGTCTCAATAAATCACGTGGAGAGGTCAACGGGATGCCACTCCGCTATCTATCTCGCGCACAATAATAGCTTTTTAAAATAGTTATATGAAACCCAACAGCGTGAAGTGTGTTAATTCCAAAAAGAAGAAACTCCTCGCCCGGTAATGACCGACATGAGCAACAGGTATCACCTGACCGTCATTCAGCGATTGATTCACACCAACGTCGTAAAGTGGACACATATTTTCAAAATTTCTCCCTCGTTCGGAAGGAACGACATGAGCAACAGGTGTCTTTGGACCGTTACCCTGCGACAAAGAAAGAATAACCTTAGGGACATGAAACGTCAGGAAGCTCAACAACTGTGGCCAACTCGAGAATGTCAAGCAGGAGATGAACAGACTGGACATCAATATTCTGGGAATATGCGAAACTAGATGGCCTAACAATGAAGATTTCATCAGCGACAACCACAGGATAACATACGCAGGAGGTAAAAATAACGAAAAAGTAGTCGGCTTAATACTAGACAAAGAAATGCATTCTTGGATACTGCCAGTTTTCCGAGAGAGTTCTCTTGACCAAACTGAGAGGAAGACCCTTCAACATATCTATTACAGTATTTTATGCACCGACAACGCAAAGCACCGAGTAAGAAATAGACTCATTCTACTCCTTACTAGACAATGCCAAGGCTCAGTGCAAAAGCCAAGAAATTAGAATCATAATGGGTGACTTGAATGCCAAGGTAGGTAAAAAGAGGGAAGGGGACACGAACGGCAACTTTGGATTAGGAATCCGCAACGAACGAGGAGAAAAATGGGTCCAATTGTGCACAGCAAATGACCAGGTAATAACTAACACCTGGTTTCAAGAACACCCACGACGTCTATGGACACGGAGAAGCCCAGGAGGCGACACGAAAAACCAAAGAGACTACATAACCATAAACAGGAGATTCAGAAATGCAGTGGTTCAATGCAAAACCTATCGATTGTGAAAGCGACTACCCCCCAGTCATCTGCACACTAAGAGTGAAAATCTGGAGAATGAAGAAGCTTAGTGCAGCACCAAGACTGCAATACAACGCTCGTGAATGACCTCAACCTGCAGAAATAATGCACTAACAGCGTGAAAAAAATGCGAAGAACAGATTGGAAAAAGAAACTCAAAATGGGACTCACTAAAGGAAGCGCTAGTGACATCAGCAAACAACATCAGACGCAGGAAATCAGACGCAGGAAAAAAAACGAGTGGATGACTGAAGAAATTCTCGACATGATCAAAGGAGACAGAAAATGATGCCAAGATATGGAATGGAATACAAGAAACTACACAAGGAAATAAGAAGAAAATGCAGACAGGCTAAAGAGGAATGGCTCAACAACAAATGTGCAGAAGTAGAGAGATTGAGCAAGACTAATAAAGCAGGCATCCATAAAGAAATAAGAGAACTGACAGGACAAAAACCTGCTCTTCAACAGGAAGTATAAAATCCAAGGATGGAATGATCATACTGGAGGACGAGGAAATATTCCAACGATGGAAGGAATATATAAAAGATCTTTGTCCGACAAGAGAGAGCAACCGATAATACACAAAGATGAGGACGGACCGGAAATATTATAGTCCGAAGTGGAAGCAGCAATGGCCAAACTGAATAGGAACAAAGCAGCTGTACCAGAAGGCATTCTAATAGAGCAGCTGATATCCCTGGAAGAATTCGGCGTAGAGAAAATTGCTGAAATAATAAATGAAATGTATAATAGTGGTGTAATACCAGACGACCTAAGCAAGTCGATTTTCATAGCACTAAGCCAGGTGCAAATGAGTGCAAAATCCACCGAACAATCAGTTTAATGGGCCACATTGCAAAACTGATCATCCGAATTCTGATGAATAGAGGGAGAAGCAAAATCAGGCCAGAGATAGGACAAGGACAATGTGGGTTCGTCAAAGACACTGGAACAAGGAACGCCATATTTATGATTTGGATGATCTCCAAAAGGGCAGTACAAATGAAGGAGGACGTGTACCTATGTTTTATCGATCATGCGAAGGCGTTCGCCAAAATACGCCACAAAGAATTGATGTAGATGCTCAGCAGCCTCGACATATTTTGGAAAGACATAAGAGTAATTAAGAATCTCTACTTGCAGCAAACCGCTTGCATATGGACAGGTAACGAATTCAGTAGATATACAAAGATAGAAAGAGGCGTAAGTCAAGGATGTGTCTTTTCCCCGGATCTGTTCAACTTGTACAGTGAAACTATTCTGAGGACCTTAGATGTTATGCCAGGATTTGTCATCGGTGGCCACAATTTGACCAACATAAGGTACGTAGATGATGTAGTGCTGATAGCAGACACGGAAAGGAAACTACAAGATCTCCTACAGAAGGTAGCTGAAGAGAGTGAAAAGAAAGGACTACAAAGAAACTACAAGAAAACTGAATGCATGGTCATCAGCAAAAAGAGAAGCCCAAAATTCCAAATACAGGTGGGGATACTAAAATCAAATAGATACAAAAATTTAATTACCTGGGAAGTGTTCTAACAGAAAACGGAAAGTGCGACACAGAGATTCGAAGGTGAATTGGCATGGTGAAAGACGCATTCCAGAAACTCAAAAATCCGAAGGAGGATCTGCAACGTAATCGGTCCTGACTTGGCAGCTCGACTTCACTCACTATCTCACCGACGGGATTTGGCTTCCATCTGTCTTTTTTACAAATATGTTCACATCTTCTACTCTGACGGGTTTCTTTTTCTAGTGCCCCGACCACATTAACTTATTTGTGCTACTAGATTGGTATCTAGGTCCCACCCTTTTACTGTCAAAATAATCGCATGTAACCGTCACTTCTACTCTCAGTTTCTTTTCTCGCACTTCCCACCCGTGAGACTTTTTCCCTGACGCTACAATATCTAAATTTTAAGTGGAATGTCAATTGCCATCTCCTACCACTCTAAATCCCATCCACCTCTTATGCTTTCTTAGGCATCTCCTCTACCCTTTTTCTGTCTCAATTGCGCACCAGTGGTGGTCCTACCTTGCTTGGAGTGAAATGATAATAAAAAATAAAAAAATTAAATGATGAACAAAAAGTAAAATATATCTTAAAATAAAACCGATATAGAAATATGGAAGATAGCATTTTAAAAATCATCGAGTAATATTACTTGATGAACCGAACGTACCCAGTAGTTAAGACTTAATCATTTCGGTTAACAAGATCCACTCAGTGCTCTTGTTGTTGTTAATCATCATCATCATCATCATCATCATAGTAATAATAATAATTTTTGTTGTATTTTAACGTTTCTGGTGTATCTCTCATGACTTGTTCGGATTCAACGAAGAATATCTGACCCTAAAAATAAAGAAATAAAGTGAATATATTGTATTGTAAAGTTCTTAAAATGAATGCCAGAGAAAAGCCAGAAGGCATTTATATAATGCCACTTATTAAAAAGTGCAAACTGCATCCGAATTCCTCAAAGAATATCCAATCTCAATGCAGCTTGATTACACGTGTAATATCCGTTCTTTTGTTAAAAATTTCAAAGCAAAAATGTCAGGATCATTTTCTGTGGCAATCATTTGCACAAGTTAATGATTACTTGGAATGTTGTTCCATGTTTCATTAATGAGTACAAGTGTCTTGCTACAAAATAGAGTCAAAGTCAACGGCATTTTACTTGTCTTGAACAAAAGAACTTCATATTCGATGACGACGAACAATAATCAATGAAGAGCCGTCGATATGAACGGAGTAACATGGCAGTTTTCAACTGCTTATCCCGAAACACAATTCTAATTAGGCAGCTTTTCACTGGATACAAACTTACCCTCACTTAAATAATACATACGTACTTACTTACATCTATCTATCTATCTATCTATCTATCTATCTATCTATCTATCTATCTATCTATCTATCTATCTAATAGTTTATAGCTTATGATAGAGAGCAATGAATCTACACAGTCTATAAAAAAAAACAAGACTATTTTAATATTTTGTGAGTATTACGGCTCCCATAAAAATGAAGTCGTCCACTAATTTTTAGTCAAAGTGCGGTTGCCAATTTCAAAATGTTTAGCCACTGAAGAGTGTACTGGATTGTTATGCGACGTCTGTTCTTTAATATGTCAGTAAATGTTGGACAATCTTCTCAAAGATGAAGGAGAGATTTGAATCAACCGAAATGTGGTTCTACAGAAAGATACTGAGGATACCATGAACCGAACATGTGAGCAACGATGAGGTTTTGAAGAGCACGGAAACAAAAAGGAAACTAATACTTAACACCAGGAAAAGACAGCTGAAGTTCTTGAGACATGTAATGAGGAAGTAGGGCTTAGAGAATCTGATACTCACAGGTCAGATAGAAGGAAAGAAAGACAGGGGAAAGCAACGCGTAAGATACTTGTTGGGCTTGAGCAAATGGAGGGAAGAGCGGTGGTTGGGATGGGTAATAGGAGAAAGCATGTTAAGACCCACTAGGGATAGGAGACGTGGGAGGCTATGATCGCCTACAACCTGAAGAAACACGGTACTTAGAAGAAAAAGAAGTCACTTGAGAGAGTTAAACATACAACTTTTTTTCCAGCTAAAAATATTTTTTCTATTTGAACCGATGAAGAGCTATTTGTCAATAGAAACATCTAATTTGTTGCGCACATTTCAGAAGCTTATTTAAGGTTACATGTGACAAATTTTAAAAAGTGATTGATAGCTTCATTTGTAACATTGGTGAAGCACATAATACATATTTTCATACGCATGGAGAAAATGCTGAAAAATTAACTATTCACTTTACTTCTCGAAATCTGGTTAAACATTTTTGTGAATTCCACGATCCTTTTGATGGCTGTATATGTGCTTCGTCAAGTCTATATAAGGTTTAAATATAATTATTTCCATTAGTTTTGTCTTGTAGAAGATTTAAATTTCTGTCTTCGAGACATTGAATTCGTAACGGTTGGCCAGCGAACGCAAGCCGCATAACTCGACTATATTCTGTAAAAAATGGTTTAATTTCTATTTTTCTCTTCAGAAATTTAATTAAATCAACTTTACAGTGTTAGCTGCTTGTGGTAAGTCAACCGGGATTCAGTCCATTTTTCAGTCTGTTTTTCTGTAATTCTTGGAAATTTTTTTTTTTTCGTTTTTTGTTCGTCTTTGAGTTTTTTTTTTCACTTAGTTTGTGTAAATTATTTTGCAATTCAAGGTTATTTTTGACTTTACTAAGTTAAAACTTTGTAAACCTCAGTCACTTTTTTTTCTTTCTTTTTTTTAAATTGGAGTAGATAGTTCCTACTATCGTCCGGTCTCACACTCCACCCCCTTCTTTTGAATGAGTTTAGAGGTGATCGCCTTGTTTCTTGTTTAGGAAGGGGTTCCCGGTTCATCCCCCTTCTCCGGTCTTAGTGTTAGTTCAGCTGGAAGCTCTTTGCAGTTACGGAGTATGGTGGCAACGTCTTTACATTCTGAGGGTACCGGGTTGGCAGTTTCCTGGTTGCTGCTTCCGACTGGTAGTTAGGAGCCCGAACTCTTGCGTAGCGTCTTGAGAGACTGCTCTGATCAACAGTTGAATAATACCGGGGTTCTTGTAGTGCCATATTGTGCATGGACGGGCGTCCCTGCATGAACGTTCGGTGGGCAACCCCGAGGCCACATTATGTTGTAGGCCGCGCCAGTCTCCATCCTTCACAAGTTGCAAATGATTGACCGACTGATTCTATTCTAAGACCTCTCCTTAACTGAATCACGATGGAAAAAAGCAAACATAATAGCAAAACTAAACCAGCTCATTTGAAAACGCCCAAACCTGTCTGCATCTCTTTCACTAACATACGCGGCATCCGCACCAACTTCCTCAGCGTAGATTCATTCCTCCATAATAACTCACCTGATATATTAGCCCTATGTGAAACTAATCTTAACCCTTCTATCCCCTCATCTGAGTTCTACGTTCCTGGCTACCTTCCCATCTTCAGGAAGGACTCCAATGTTCATATGCATGGGCTTGGTGTCTATGTCAGCGAACACCTTCCCTTAGCTAGGGTGTCATCTTTTGAATCCCCAGATCATTCTTTCATGTGCTTCCGCCTCTCACTTCTCAGCTCGATTAGCTATCTCTTCTTTCTCTACCGCTCTCCTTCCTCCCCTGACTGTTCGTTACTTGACATCATTTCTGACAATATCGACAAAGCCATTTCTTCCCATCCCTCTGCCCATGTATTCGTGTTTGGTGACTTTAACGCCCACCACACCAAGTGGCTGAAGAGCGCTGTCACTGACCCTGCTGGTGTCCACACCATGAACTTTTCAATCACCCAATCCCTTACGCAAGTAGTGGACTTCCCCACGCGTTTCTCCGACAACCCTAACGGAAGCGACTCACTGCTAGACCTCTGCTTCACTTCCATCCCAGACTCTTGCACTACCAGACAACTCTGCCTACTCGGAAACTCTGACTACACTGTAGTGTCCGTCAATATTTCACTCCACTCCCGCCCGACCCATGAAACCCAGACAAGTAGATAATATCAGACAAATATCCTACTGCTATCAAAGAGCAGACTGGGATTCGTTCCGAGACTTCCTCTGTGACATCCCTTGGAACAACGTCTTTAGTCTTCCCATCGAAGAATGTGCATCCGAGGTCTCCTCCTGGGTTAAGGCTGGCATCGATGCCTTCATCCCTGATAGGAAATTCCAGCTTAAATCTCATTCGTCTCCATGGTTCTCACCCGCTTGCTTGGCTGCCATTGCCCACCGGAATCATTTCTTCCGACTCTATCGTAACTACGCGTCGGACCAAAACAGGCGCCTTTTCACTTCAGCTCGTAATAAGTGTAAAAGGATACTTAACGAAGCTAAGATGTTGTTTGCTGCCAGAATGAAGCAACGCATAGCATGCACTAAATTCGGCTCTAAAGACTACTGGCGACTCTGTGAAAGAGTACTTAACAAGAGCAAGTTCACAATACCCCCGCTAATCAACAAATTTGAGGTCCTCACCTCCCCAGTAGATAAGGCTGAATGCTTTGCCCACAGATTCTCGAACAATTCGAGTATGGACTCATCTGGAGTTTTTACACCCGACTTCTCACCTAGAACCGAGGTACAACTGAATGATGTCCACATTACACCTTCGCTTGTCTCTAAGATAATCTTAAAACTTGACCCTCACAAAGCAAGCGGTGGTGACGGAATCCCAACCATAGTCTTAAAGAAATGTGCCCCTGAACTCTCCTCTGTCCTTTCTAAGCTCTACAACCTCTGCCTATCTGCTTCCTGCTTTCCTGCCTGTTGGAAATCTTCCTCTGTAGTTCCTATATTTAAAAACACTGGAGAACCCTCTGACCCTGCAAATTACTGCCCTATCAGCCTTCTTCCGATCTTTGGCAAAGTGTTCGAAGCCATTATCAACGCCGAGGTGGTTCAGCATCTCACAGCACACAGGCTCCTCTCGGACAATCAATATGGTTTCCGCTTCACCAGGTCTACTGCGGATATGTTAACGACCATCACCGAGTACATATACCAGGCACTCGACAGGAATGGCGAAGCCCGAACCGTTGTATTGGATATATCTAAGGCGTTCGACAGAGTTTGGCATGCTGGCCTTCTATGTAAACTGCGGAGCTATGGTATAACTGGACATTTGTTTGAACTAATCCAGTCATTCCTCTCTAACCGCACAATGAAGGTGGTATTAAACGGACATGCCTCTCAGAACTACCATACAAACGCAGGTACCCCCACAAGGCTCCATCTTAGGTCCTACACACTTCCTGATATACATTCATGATCTCCCTGATTCCATAAGAGCCCAAATAGGTTTGTACGCCGATGACATCACAGTTTACTCTCGCCTCCTACAAAAATCTGGTGTAGGCGTCAAAGCTAACCTCGCAGCCGAGATTGAAAAAGACCTCCAATCCATATTGGACTGGGGTAAGAAATGGCTAGTAAATTTTAATGCTTCTAAAACGAAGCTACTCTCAATTAACCATCATCGACAATCTCACCTACCTCCCATTAGCATGGACCAGGCTTGCCTCCCAGAGAGTAAAACACTACGCCTCCTTGGTCTCACACTTTCAGCGGACCTCAAATGGAATGACTATATCGAATCCATTGCTAAATCCGCTGCTATGAAAGTCGGTTCTCTGTGTAGGGCCCGGAAGTTTTTTCCGTCTAAATCTATCCTGCACATTTATAAATCCACCATCCGCCCGTGTATTGAATACTGCTGCCATATCTGGTCGGGTGCCCCTGCTGTTCTCCTCGGGCTTCTCGATAAGGTTCAGAAGAGGGTCTGTAATGTGATAGATACCGACTTGGCAGACCGCCTGCAGTCTCTCTCCCACCGGCGCGACGTGGCTTCCCTGTGTCTCTTCTATAAATACTTTCACGGCTTCTGCTCCGATGAACTTAGATCACTGGTGCCCCCTAAATACGAATTTGAACGAGATACTAGATTAGCAACTAGATCCCACCCTTTTACAGTGAAACCGATAAAATGCAGCCGTACTTCTACTCCAACAGTTTCTTTCCTCGCACTTCCCGACTGTGGAATTCTCTTCCACACGATTGCTTCTCCGACGGCTACAATCTCCAGGAGTTTAAATGTAAGGTCAATAGACACCTCCTAACACACTAACCTGCTCCCATTCTATCAAACACTCTTCCCATCTGCCCAACCCTCATCCTCGCTATCCTTACTCATCTGTCACCTTCCTCCTGACATTCCCTATGTCTAACCACTCCTTCTCTTTACCTTCTCCTATGTAGCCCCATGCGCAATAGTGGCAGTGGAATGCCTTGCTTGGGGTGAGATGATTAAAAAAGAAAAAAAAAGGTTTTGAATTCAGAGTTATCCTTCTCAAACTGTTTGCCAATCAAGGCTAATGATCCAAGCCTTTCCTACAATTTTACCTATAGTTTTTAAATATATTTCAGTATCTTTAAAAAGAGTCAAAAATATGATTGCATCTATATAATATCGTTGGATAAAAAAAGAAAGACGAGAAAAAGTCAACCTTTCGATTATCACATTGCCTTTTCTATCTTTATACATTGCAAAATCATTGCTACTTAATGCAAGTCGACAAGCAAAAATCATGCAAGCTCCATGAGAAGAAAAAAAAATCTAATGACGCCTGTAAAGCTGAGTTGAATAAACTCACATGACATCCTGACAAATATTGTTTGTTGCGTGTCTTGTAGCATTTCTCTGTTACTGTGGATATTTTGTAAAGTGTGAGAATCGGTCATTTATGCCTCAATGACAAATGTTCACACCACTTGAGTTTCGTCCGGCAGAAAAATAAATTACCCTAAATAAGAAAAGGTATTTATGGTTATTTATAAGAGACGAAAGAAGACAACGATCATTTTTGTGTCGTCAATCGAAATGTTTCGGTTCAAATTATCAAATCAATAATAAGCGAATGTTTTTTTCCCTATTTTCCTGTTTTCCATTTCCCTGCGTAATTATCAAAAGAAAAAAAATTGTGAACTTTTTTTGACAGAAGTGAAAGAAGAAAGGTTGCGGTAAAAATAATATTGAAATAAAATTTCGAGGGAACGTATTAAATATGGATTCTTCTTGATATCTTGTTTTCTTTCTTTGTCGCCATCGTTAATAAGAAATATCTACTGCCTTCATAGTTACTCTTCTATTGTTTTCGCTTCTTAATAATGTTTGTCTTTTTTCTTATTCTTTCAGAATCAGTAACTTTTGCGTTTTAGTAACTTTACTACCTTGCATGTGGTGATATAATGTAAATATGTTGTATTTATTATCTTAAAAGTATTAACCTTGTTTAAATAAATAAATGTTTAAATGTATAAACGTCTAGGTTGTTTTTTAATGCACTTTTATTTTAGAGGAGTGTATTTTTATGAAGGTCAGATGGTTTGTGTAAAATTTGTTATAAATGTATATCTTTTTCAACTCAACAGTTAAAACCTCCCAAAATTTGTGAAGGATCTTTTCCAGTTTATGAAAATTATTTTTCATATACCAATGAGAGACAGTCTCAAACGCTAATAACATCCCGAATAATGGGGAAGCGGTAAACCATTTAATACATCACGGTCATTAGATGCGAGAAGACCTTTTGAAAGCAATGTAAGAAAACCTTTTGACAATAGAGAAGAAGGCAGGTCAACATCAAAGAAGGCATTGACTTTAAGAGAACATCAAGAAGGCTCATTTACCAGCCAGTCAGCTAGATGACCTAAAACGAAAAGATTTCTGAGAATTTTTCTCAAGAACGAAGTGTGTAAAAAGGTATTTTTTCTAAAAAACAAAAAAAAAAAAAAGATACTGGTTCCCAGAGACGTACGTAGGGCAATTTGCAAGTAGTTCTTATTTCTTTTATCAAAGGTGGTTGCACCTTTGTTTTTTACTGCCTCATTGTTTTCTCTTTTCGTCATTTCTTTGTTTTCCGAGTTGTAATTTTTTCCCCATTTTTTGTTGGCGATTCTTTTGTTGGCATAAATTGTTATCCCGCCTTAATAGGTGCACAAAAAGAACTTTTTGTGCTAATTTTGTTCGTACCTTTTTTCATAACTGTAAATTGTAAATAACTTTTTTCCCTTTAAAAAATGACGCAGTGGTTTTATTGCATTTTATAATTTTTTGTGCCTATTAATATATTTTGCTATTTCTACTAAGTTTTTGTGTGTCTCAGGAGCTTGGATTTGGAAGATATCAAATTTTTCCCTATTCTAATTATTATTATCATCATTTCATTTGATTTCTAGATTTGTACAAGTAGCAAGTTAGCAAGTAGCAAATATTTTGTGTTAATTCTATAAAGAAAGACTATAAAATAGGTTATGTTGAGTTCCATGACATCAACAGCATTCAACGGTAAGCCTCTCCTGGGTGTTTATTTACCGTAGATGGCATGGATAATTATGACACTCGCAGGACATATTGAAGACGAAGTAAAAGAGTGAATAACCTACCGAACAAGCTAATGTAAATTGATGACAGTACAGAGTTTCGGAAAGATAGCAAAAATATAGATTCTTATAAGGGCTACAAATGGCAGGAAATTGTGGAGAGTCATGATCACCATCCTGAAGTGGAATTGCAGATAGATGTAAAAGAAGACTTCGGTTAAGGAAGGTAAATGTTCCCTGAATGAAATCAAGATGGATGATTACAACAACTTCTGAAAACAGATGCATTGTAACATCAAATATATTTTGTTTTTGGGAGCAAAATAGTGTCGATAGAAATGGCGTTAAAATCTTTCCGTGTCATTATTTCGCCAATGCTTAAAAGATTTCGCAATTTAAAAAAGAAATAAAAAGAAGAAAATAAAAAACGGATAATTTAGACAAACTAAAATTTCCTTTTTCTTGACTGGGTTCAGTTTTGTTATAGTTTTGTTTGTAAAGAGGAATTGCCTCTGAAACCTTGAAATTTTGATTGGTTGATTCAGAAATTTTAAACCAGTTCTAAATATTTCCTTCGTATACTATTAGTGAGAAGTAAGTTCCATTCGTACAACTTTTTCCTGCAAAACACTACTTTGTGGAACCAACTTCCAAGAGGATGTTACCGTGATCAGTACACTCTGGACCTGTTCACGTCAAGGGTTAACTTATCTCTCTCTATTATCCGCATAAATTGCCTCTTAATGTAACCACCGACCTCGAGTCCCACCGGGCCTTTTACAGGGAGAAACTTACTCTTAAAAAAAAAAAAAAAAAAAAAAGAGAGAATTTTTACCAAAAAATAATCCGTTTGAAATAAATCGTGTATGGAAACAAATATTCTGATAAGTTGCTTAAAATATAAATTAGTGGTTGGCAAAAATGCTGTAATAAATTCAATGTATGGAAATTTTATTGAATTCAAATTATGTACAAACAATTTTTTTATTTCTCACAGGTTCTTTTTCTTTTTCAAGGTCCAAAGGTTTACAGGGCATTACCTTTGAGGTTGAGTGGGTGGGGGGAGGTACGCAGTTCTTGGTTGCGGAAAGGGTACAGGGAGTGAAAGTGAAGACTGAGAATAGGAAGGCTTGAGGAAAGGATAAAAGATGAACGGATTTAAGAGGACAGAAGATGGCGATTAACATTTAAATTTTTGAAGATTGTAGTAATCAGTGAAGCAGTGAAACGGAATTCTCAGTATTCTTCTATAGAACCATTTCTAGTCTCTTTTATTTGTTAGGAGATTGTCCAGGATTCACTGCCATATCGGAGAAACGATACTGCACAATACTTACTCACTCAGTTTGATGAATTTTTGTTCCTAACGAAATTTTTCTGTTCCTTAATACTTTTCTTAGTTTTTTGAAGTCTTCTTTCACTACATCAATGCGCCTTCAAATTTCGGTGTCACATTTTTTGTCTGTAATTTTAATTTGAATGTTCGGTTGTTTCCTTTGAAGGCAACCAAACATTTTTAAAATTGGTGTTTAGTCCTTTTTTCTCGCTTTCCTTTACTACCTTCTGTCTGAGTTTCTGTAGTTTTCTTTCTGTGTCTACTATCATCATTGTGTCGTCTGCATATTTCATATTATTAAGATTGTGTTCGTCAATAAAGAACAGCAGTAGTGATTTTAGTTATCTTAGGACTGCCTCATTGTGGTGTACACCACATTCTATTTTTGCGTATTCACTGAATTCATTTTCTACCTGTATTCAAGCGTTTTACTCCCAATATAAATTCTGGATTATTCTTTGTTCACAATAAATCAAGATTACTTGGTAGTTCAAACAGTTCTTTGGGATACATTTTATCAAACACTTTTGCATAGTCTCTAAAACATAGATATATATCATTCTGTATTTATATTATTGTCTGATATCATTCTCAGCATAAATATCGCATTACTTATTCAAATGGGAGCTAGGATCACCCACCGCCGAGTGATCATAGATTTCTACAACTTTCTATGCTTTGTCTTTTCGTCATCCCTCACCCCAGTTCCGCCTCCATTCACCCAAGCTGGTCATGTAGGTTGCGCGCTACTTTCTTATCTTGTTTGTCTTTGGTATATCACTTGAGTTTCAAACTCTCCAAGCTTTCATTCCTTGTTTTGTGTCCAGAAAATTTCACCTGTCGCTTTCTGATTCTGATTATAAATGTCTTTTTTCCTTCTATTTTTCTTTAAGACAGTTTTGTTTCTTACACTTTTCGTCCATAATCTTCTCACCATCCTTCTGTAGAACCACATTTTGTTTCCTTCAGTTTTTCTCTTTATCAGTGATGAGATTTTTCAACATTCACTGCCATGCAAAAGCATTGCTATTGCATAACAGTTCAGCAATCTTTTCTTTGTTTCAACAAAGTTTTTATTTTCTTTGCACTTTGTTCAGTTTTTAATCCTAGTAGTGTCTCTAGTTGCCTTAGGATAGCCTTGATGTAAAAGTTGGACAATCCCAGTGCGAAGACACATCTTTGTCACACGCTCCTTTATATTTACTATTCGTATGTGGGCGGTTTCTGAATCATTCTTACACTCTTCTGAAATAGATCGAGTTCCCCTAACAGTTCAAATAGGTCATTGTGTCATACCTTATCAAATGTTTTTCCGTAATCTGTAAAACACAATTGTTAGTCGTTTTGCATTTGTATTGCTCAAAAGAAGAACGCAAAATGCCAACTGCTATGTGATATCTGCTATGTGATATCTGTATGACAGCGAATGTTGGACGATCTCTACAAGGATGAAGGAGAGGCTGGAGGCAGCAGAAATGTGGTTCTACAGAAGGATCATGTACATACCATGGACTGAGCATGTGACTAACAACGAGGTGTTGAAGAGGATGCAAACGAGCAAAAAACTCATACTTAACATCAATAAGAGACAGAGGGGTCTGGCATGCTGGCCTCTTGTGCAAACTGCGGAGCTATGGGATAACTGGACATCTGTTTGACCTCATCTGTAATATAGCAATCTGGCCCCACCCGAGGAAGGTTGGTGCAATCGATGGTGTTTCCCGTCGGTGAAGGGGTCGGCGAACGACAAGACAGGTGTTTGAGAAATACATCCTGTCGGGGCCTGGAGCGGATGTCGCAGGGTTATGAGTCGGGCTCGTTTGACCTTATTTCCGACAGCGGCGGAAATGACTACGGAGGCAAACAGAACAGGTGTCTCTTGGAATTACGTGGGCGTTGCGTGGGCGAGACAAAACCGGAAGGAAAAGTCCCGGTTCTAGAAGACTATAAAAAGACCTCGACACACGGATTCGCCAGCAGAGAACGGCCAGTGGAAGCAGAGAGACACCACAGGCAAGACTACACTCCCGTCGACACATTCTATGTGCGCTCTCACTCTTCCATTCTCTGTTCCACACGGGTTCGTCGTCAGGAATAAAAATATAACCTTATATTTTTATATATGCGTGTTCTCGTTGTTTGTCGTCGTACGGCGATATATAACATACGCAAATTGGTGCCTAGTGACTTGCTGTTTTAAGACAACAACAACAACAAAACAGATAGATGCGAACTTGGTTACCACGGCGACAATTTGAAATTCTACGGAATTAAAACCACCAGATAGAGGAAGAAAAAGAAAAAAAGAAGACGAAAATAGAAAGCAACCGGACGACCATAGACGACATCAACGAAAGGTAGGTGACTTTTGATTCGATGTTGTGTGTGTTCTGCTCTTGTTCATAATAAGTTTATAATAAGTCTAATTAAAAAAAAAAAAATGGAACAGCATACTTTTGCCGATTTTGTTCAAGGTCTGACCCTGGAATTGAGAAATGTGGCTTGTTCGGTGTCGAACACTTTAAGGGGAGAATCTTTTTTGAAGAATATACAGCCATTAGCGTGCAAAGAAGATGGTGATTATAGTGCTTGGTTGGAGGATATGGAGAGGTATTTTAAAGTTGTGCGCGTGGCAGAAGAAGACAAGTGTCAGGCAGCTCTTCTCACAACAAGGGGAGCTGTTGGACACTATGTATATAGACTAATCGCTAGTAACCCACAACTCACATGGAAGGAGTTAAAAACTTCTTTAAAGGAATACTACGGACTGGTTTTAGACCCCGACGCACGGTTAGTCGAATTAGTGAACATTAAGCTGGGTAGAACAGAGGGGGTGCAGGACTACATGCAGAGAGTAGTACGCCTAGCGGAGAGCGCATATGGTGGGGTTGACGGGAGGAATGAAGTTGTGATAAAACAAGTTCTAGGATTTTTCATAAAAGGTCTAAGGGATCGGGAAATAAAGATGGCAGTTATGAAGGATGAGCCACAAACACTAGAGGCTGCCTATCAGAAAGCGTTATCTGAGTTGAGATGGAAAATTCGACTCGATGCAAACTCTGAATACGAAGAGGAGCCTATGGAAATTTGCCACTCTCGGAGACGGGTACCGATAGAAGCCGTAAGCCCCGCTGAATCTAATACTACTACTACTACTAATAATAATAGGAATAAGAACAATAGAAAAGTTGGTAATAGGGGAACTGAATACAAGACTCGCGAGCGGGAGAGGAACGGGAGCGTTGTTAGGTGTTGGAATTGTGGGAAAGAAGGCCACATAGCGAAATTTTGTAGACGCGCCCCGGGAAACGGCAGAGGTCCGTTCGTGCGACGCCCAACGAACGGAACAAGACGGTACCAACGCACATAGTTGGTAATATGGGCGCGCCAAATTCCATCTTTATTAGAATAGAACGTAGACCTTATAGGGCATTGGTAGATACGGGAGCAGAGGTATCGGTTATAAGCTGTAGGGTATTTAAAAAATTGCGACTGGGACTTGAACTGCAAAAGAGGGACATTAAACTTCAAACTGCGAATGGATCCCCGTTATACGTTGAAGGCCTTTGTCGTCTACAGGTCCAGATAGGAAGTAAGTCCATACCCCATGATTTTTTAGTCGTGAAAAATCTCAATAGAAACGTTATACTTGGCCGAGATTGGCTGATGCAGAACGGGGTGAGAATGTATTTCGATTTGGGGGCATTGAAGATTGGTGAAAAATACGTGGCATTGGAGGAGGATGTTCATATTTCCTCTATTGTTAGCTCAAATAGTAACATTAAGACCTCAACATCTGCATGCTTGTCTGGGATTAACCAGGCTGAGAAATGGACGTGGCAAAGAATATGAAAAGCTGAGTAGTGGATATGTTAGCAACTTATGTGGTATATCAGTAGCCAACGCAGTTGTAAAAATGCCAAAGTCTCGTAAGTTTCAGTTGCTGATAATGAATAACACTAACCAGACAATCACTTTGAGACGGGGGTGTCCGCTGGCTAAATTGGAAAGGGCAGGTAATATTACTGAAATTACTATGCCCGATAAACAAAATAATAAAAGTCCTGATGTAGATTTGGAACAGGTACATGTACCGGAGGAATTCAAGCCTGAAATTAACAAATTGCTAAAAAGAAATAGGGACATGTTCGTTAGTGACGACAAAAACCTGGGCAGAACCGATACTGTGGAGATGCATATCGATACTGGAACGCATGAGCCCATAAGAAAACGCCCATATCGCACACCCCTCAAACAAAGAAAGACAATGGATTCAGCAATCGACGAAATGATGCAGGCAGGTGTAATTGAGAGATCCAATAGCCCGTGGGGTTTTCCAGTAGTTTTAGTAGAGAAGAAAGACGGTGGTAAGAGATTTTGTGTAGACTTTAGAGCACTTAATAAGATTACAAAGAAATATGCTCGACCTCTTCCTGTCATCGATGATATACTGGCATCACTTGGTTCGGCAAGGTACTTTTCGAAGTTTGATTTAAAATCAGGGTACTGGCAAGTTAAGCTTCATGATGATGACAAAGAAAAAAGTGCATTCACCTGCCACAAGGGTCTGTTTCATTTTAATGTTATGCCATTTGGACTTGCAAACGCACCCGGCATCTTCCAGGAATTAATGTCAGTTGTTTTACAGGGACAGGAAGATTTTGCTCTGGCATATTTAGATGATATTCTGATATTTTCAAATACGGTGGAAGATCATTTAAAACATATAGACACAGTCTTGAGTAGTCTACGTAAGCACAACCTTAAACTGAAGCCAGCTAAGTGTGAGTTCTTTAAGAAAGAGACCCAATACCTGGGGTTCAAGATAAGTGAAGAGGGAATACAACCAGACCTCAATAAAGTCAAGGCTATAAAGTCAGTTTCTACTCCAACCACTGTTAGGCAAGTAAGAGCTTTTATTGGGATGACCTCATACTATCGCCGCTTTATTAGAAATTTCTCTGATATAGCCGAACGGCTGGTCAATTTGACAAGGAAATATGCACGATTCCAATGGGACGATGCTTGCCAAACCGCTTTCGATACACTAAAAACGAAGCTCACGGAGATGGTAACACTAGCCTATCCCAACCCAAATAAGGCGTATAGGTTATATACTGACGCATCCGATCAATCGATTGGCGCATGCCTATCCCAGGTGGTGTACGATAAGGAAAATAGGAAGGATGTAGAAAAACCAATTTATTTATTGTCCCATAAATTAAGTGACACACAAACGAGGTGGTCAACTATAGAGAAAGAGGCTTATGCCATACACTATGCTCTTCAAAAACTGAATCACTACCTGCATGGCGCAACATCCACAATATACACTGATCATAGACCCCTGGAGCACTTACTTAACTCGCCCATACAAAATAAGAAGATACAGACTTGGGCTCTGAGCATGTCTGGCTACAATTGCAGCATACAGTATCTTAAGGGTAAGGATAATGTTTGCGCGGATCTCTTATCACGCGCTGTTGATGTGAACGAAGACCATATTGCTTCTCCAGTAGATATAGATGATAGAAATTACTTGGTTAGTGTTATAAACTCCAACCTAATGGAGCCGGAAGAATTAGCAGCCCATAAAAATGTCGGAAATTCATCAGAGGCACCCGAACGGCCCACATTGAAAGGAATAGACATAATCAGGGAGCAAGAATCAGACAAAAATATCTTAGACCTGAAGATTAGATTACGAAATGGTAGGGCTACCAAAGCAGAACAGAAGAGATATATAGTAATGGATGAGGTGGTGTACTATTTGTCTCAGCCTGATGATGAACCCCTCATCAGGCTGTATGTACCATCTCACCTTAGAAAAAGGGTGCTAGTTCAATACCATGATGACAGTGGCCATATGGGGGTGGATAAGACATTCCACTCAATAAAACAAAAGTATTTCTGGCCTTGTTTACTTAGAGAAAGAAATGATTTCGTAGGTAAATGTATCCCGTGTCAGACAAGAAACCTAAAGAGGCAGCAACCCCACATACAGGAATGTGACTTCCCTCCTTTTCCTTTCGCAAAGGTTGCTTTAGATGTCTCAGGACCCTACCCAAAGACCCATTCAGGTAACCAATACATAGTTACATTCATAGATATGTACAGTGGTTGGCCGGAGGCATTTGCGGTTCCTAACAAGAAGGCAGAAACAGTGGTGCATCTCTTAGTTGACGAAATCTTCCCCAGATTTGGGACACCACTTCAGCTTTTAACTGATAATGGGCCAGAAAATGTCAACAGGGTAATGAAAAAGACATTAGAAGACCTAAATATACACCATGTGACAACTTCTTTTTATCACCCCCAGAGCAACGGTAAGGTTGAGACGTTTCACAGAACAATGCATGATGTTCTAGCAAAAAAAATCGGCAACAACGAACAGTCGTGGGATATTTACATTAACCAAATGTTGGCGGCTATCCGGTTTCATGAGAGCGAAACCACTAAGTTTTCACCGTATTACTTGCTCTACAACAGGGATGTTATTTTGCCCTTGGACAATATACTGAGGCCTCGTCGCATATATTATGGTGATGAGCATCACCAAATTGCACTACAGGAAATACATCGTAACTTCACTTTAGTTAGGAATAATATAAGAAAAGCGAGGAGAGCCGCGATAGATAAGTCGCGTGGTAAGACGAAAAATACAACTTTTGAGGTTGGTGATTTGGTGTACTATAAGAATCACCAAAAGAAAAGGAAGTTAGATGTGCGCTGGCGGCCATATTATGTGATCATTGAAAAGACTGGCCCGGTCTCTTATAGAATTAGAGATCAGTTAACCGGCTCGGTCATTAAGACGCATGCTGAGCATCTTCGGGCAGCGTCCATTGATGAATGGAAAATCCCTACTTCCGATAGGCCGTTACGAAAGATTGTATTGGCTGCTCCAGTAGAATCCAGTGATTCGGATGACGAATCCGGAGCGGAACAGACCGACTTTCCAGTGCACAAAAATCGACACCAACGTGTGGAATCAGACGATGAGTCTGATGTTCCATTAATGGAGCGTCGCATCATGACGCGACGTAAAATGGCGAATAAAAACGTGTCAACTATTGATAGTGATGATAGAATCGGTGGTATAAATAATGTTTCATCCACGTTCGAGGATGATTGCTCAAAGTGCGAAACGTCTGGATCTACTCATGTAGATCAGGGTTTTTCTAGGGAATCACCTAGCAGCGAAGATGTCCAAATGAGGCAAACGTCTGTTGGGGCAAAAAGCACGGATAGACCTGCAGATTCCACAGTTGATCGGAACAAAAAGAAAGAACAACTGAAAAGTCTTGTAGACTTATTGGCTGATATGCTATAGGATTGGGAAAGAAAGCAGTGGGGGGATTAACGATAGTTTAAGTGAAATAGTTAGGTCACCTTCCTTATAGCAAAACATGCGGAAGATACAAACTAAGGAATTACGAGTCACGGGTCCATTTTTTTAGACTAAATTAAGATAGATGAAACCTCTAATCCTCCACAAGTAAATTGCATGCGGATTAACGTTGGAATCAGGGTAATTTTCTTCGTTTTCTATTGAACATTTCTCGGTCAGACTATGAATGATATGTACTGCAGATAATGGCAGTTTTTCTGTGTTCAAACATAGTATGTTTGAAATTAAATTAAATTAAATGAAGTTACATGTGTAACAATAAACTCGAGCGGAAACACGCATGGTGTTGGTCAAAGGTCATTTACTCGATGTCAGTTTAGAAACTGGGGCGCGGTTATGATCATATGGTCGTGCATCGAGGCGTCTACGCGTATGGACAGAGTCGAGAAAGGAAACGAACATTGAAAGTTACAGAAAAAAAAAAAAAAAGAACAATGAAACATCGAGCTGGGAGAACATTGTTGGGTTGCCGATGTAGGCTCCCCTATTTTTTTGTTGTTGTTTTGTTTGTTTCGGCGTGCACATGTTTTGTACAATTGTCGGGCTTGTGTGGCATGGGGTGTGTGTGAGGGTGTTGCGCTTAAAATGTTCTTAGGTGAACATTTTGGAAAATGGGAGGGCGAGGAGTGTAATATAGCAATCTGGCCCCACCCGAGGAAGGTTGATGCAATCGATGGTGTTTCCCGTCGGTGAAGGGGTCGGCGAACGATAAGACAGGTGTTTGAGAAATACATCCTGTCGGGGCCTGGAGCGGATGTCGCAGGGTTATAAGTCGGGCTCGTTTGACCTTATTTCTGACAGCGGCGGAAATGACTACGGAGGCAATCAGAACAGGTGTCTCTTGGAATTACGTGGGCGTTGCGTGGGCGAGGCAAAACCGAAAGGAAAAGTCCCGGTTCTAGAAGACTATAAAAAGACCTCGACACTCGGATTCGCCAGCAGAGAACGGCCAGTGGAAGCAGAGAGACACCACAGGCAAGACTACACTCCCGTCGACCCATTCTATGTGCGCTCTCACTCTTCCATTCTCTGTTCCACACGGGTTCGTCGTCAGGAATAAAAATATAACCTTATATTTTTATATATGCGTGTTCTCGTTGTTTGTCGTCGTACGGCGATATATAACACATCCAGTCTTTCCTCTCTAACCACACATTGAAGGTGGTATTAAATGGGCATGCCTCCCAAAACTACCAGACGAACGCGGGCGTCCCTCAAGGTTCTATCCTAGGTCTCACGCTATTTCTGATCTACATTAATGATCTCCCCGACACCATTAGATCCCAAGTTGGCATGTATGCCGACGACACAACAATCTACTCCCGCATCGATCAGAAACCAGGTCTGGACGACAAAGTGAACCTCGCTACCGTACTTGAAAGGGACCTCCAATCCGTAGTGACCTGGGGTAGGGAATGGTTGGTAAATTTCAATGCCTCCAAAACAAAGCTGTTATCAACTAATCACCATAGACAATCGCATCTACCTCCCATTAGCATGGGACAGGCTAGCCTCCCAGAGAGTAAAATGCTACGCCTCCTTGGCCTTACACTCTCGGCGGACCTCAAATGGAATGACTATATTGAATCTATTGCCAAATCTGCTGCTATGAAAGTGGGCTCCCTGTGCAGGGCCCGGAAATTTTTCCCACCTGAATCTATTCTGCACATATACAAATCTACCATCCGCCCGTGTATTGAATATTGCTGCCATATCTGGTCGGGTGCCCCTGCTGCTCTCCTTGGGCTTCTTGACAAAATACAAAGGAGGATCTGTAACGTGGTTGATACTGACTTAGCAGATCGGCTGCAGCCGCTCCCACACCGGCGTGATGTGGCTTCCCTATGCCTCTACTACAAGTACTTTCATGGCTTCTGCTCCGATGAGCTTAGATCACTGGTGCCGCCTAAGCACGAATTTACACGAGATACTAGATTAGCAACTAGGTCCCACCCTTTTACAGTTAAACAAATATGATGTAACCGTAAATTCTACTCCAACAGCTTCTTTTCTCGCGCTTCCCGCCTGTGGAACTCCCTTCCACAAGTCTGCTTTCCAGACAGTTACAATCTCCAGGTGTTTAAATGTAGGATCAATAGACACCTCCTATCACACTAACTTCCAACTATTCTCACAACACTCTCATCTACCCAACCCTCATTCTCGGTATTCTTACCCGCCTATCACCCACCCTCTGTCATTTCCTATATTTAATCAGCCTTTCTCCACTCTACGTAGCCCCCTGCACAGTAGTGGCAGTGACATGCCTTGCTCGGGGTGAAACGCTTATAAAAAAAAATGAGATTTCTGGAACATGTAATGACAAAGAAGGGCCTGTAGAATTTAACACTCACAGAACGGATACAAAGAAAAAGAGAGACGGGGAAGCAGCGTGAGACCTACTTGATAGGCCTGAGTAAATAGATGGCGGAGTGGGGTTCGGGAGAGATACCCAGAGGAAAAATTTTGAAAGCGACAAGAGACAGAGCCAAGTGGAAGTTCATGATCGCCTACGTCCTGAAGAGACACGGCACGAGAAGAAGAAGAAGAATTGTTCTCCCTGATATTCTCCTGATCATAAATAGAGCATTCCCTGTCCCAATGTCCTTGACACAGCCGTATTGTCCTTGAACTATTTTCGAGATAGTTCTGCTTTGCACGCCATTTATTATAATTTGGATCATTAGCATAATTATGTGGCTCATTAATTGTCCGATGAAGCTCATATTCATTTGCACCTGATTTGCACTGGTCTTCCGATATGTCACCATTCACATATATTTTATTTATTTATTTTGTGATTATTATGAACCAGAATAGGCCCGGAAGAAAACACACTCGGATATAAGTGAAAACAGAGATATATTTACGAAAAACAAGTAAGAGTATTACACGTCAGGCTGACTGTCAAGTGGAGGCCGGGGAGACTCAATCAACCCAACTCCTCAGTAAATAGTCCCACTTGAGACATAGTCTCCCGGTATTTTATAATCATGAGAAGATTTCATTATGGTACAAAACACACCCTCCCAAGCCTTTACCTCCGCAGTAGTCTCAATATCGTCTCTTTTTTGGATTGATAACGATAGGATCCGTGAACTTCCGCGTTCTTTTAGATCGTCGCGGTTCTGGGGATGTTTGGGGTATCTGAATCTCGAAGGTGTCGTATATGGTATCCATAACTTCTTTCTGGGGAATAGTTACAGTCATCCAACAGTCGCTTCCTGATTTGATTCAGGTGTCTCTTATGAGAGAACTGAGGGCCTTGGATTATGTAAACCATATTTCCAATTATTTTCTATCGTACCAGGTTTCCAGAAAGATGTGTTATTTTTAAACATCTTGTAGAATACTTTTTCCCCTGGGCTGTATTTTTTCTTGGTACAATAGAGGTTGGTCCTTTTTTTTATTCGTTCAGGCAGGAATTCGTCAAAAACGGATCTTATCTTGCGCGTAAACATTAATTCTGCCGGAGATAGTGTAGATGGCGCGTTGACGTGATCCTGTATACTTGTAAAAACTGTTGCAGGGACTTTTGCGTGGGTGTGCCGCAAGCTTTTCTCAGTGCTCTTTTTAGGGTGTCAACAAAGCGTTCTGCTTGTCCATTCGACCTCGGGTGGTATGGGGGAGTTGTGATATGTTTTACCTGGAAAGTCTTTTTTAAAAGACTTTCCAGGTAAAGAGACTCTTTAAAGTCATTCGACGTAAATTGAGTTCCGTTGTCACTGACAAAACAATCTACTACCGCAAAACGGGCAAACAATTCGTGAAGGTAGTTTATCGTTACCTCCGTAGTGTTTTTTTTTTGTTTTTTTTTTTGCATCGGAACACTTCTGGACGATTTGTAAAACTATCTACTACAATTAGATAGTAAAATCCCTCTAACGGACCCGCAAAGTCCACGTGAATCCTTAACCAAGGTCGGTCCGTCTTTGGCTACGGCTTATATGTGACAGGGGACACTTTTGCCGTCAAGGCACAGCCCTTGCATGTGTCGACCATGTTTACGATGTTCTGGTCCATTTTAGGCCAGTATGCGTAGCTGCGCATTAGACTTTTCATCCTATTATTCCCCGGATGCCCGACATGAAAATCCTTCAGGATTCTCTTTTGGAAGTTTTTGGGAATGATGACTGTATAGGAGTACGTCGTCACAGAGAAAAACTGTTTGAAATGTGTTGGTTCTTCTGAGATTTTTGTTTTTGTTGAGCTAATGAATTCATCATTTAGGGCTTCTTAGTTTATTTCATTTAGAGTCACCGGGAGTTCTCTAATAGTGCTACACAATAAAGTTTTTATTTCACTCTCCGCTCGTAATGAAGCGATCACCGAATCTTCTAAAGGTTCACTATGTCTTGGAACCAGTCTTGATAGTCCGTCAGCGTGACAGATCTTTTTTCGAGGGAAGGTATTCCAACTTGAAAATCTAATTTAGAAGAATTGTCTCCCACCTCAGCAGTCTGTTTGCCATATAAACGGGTAGAACCGAAAATGCCGAGTAGCGGTTTATGGTCAGTTTGTAGTGTGAAAAATCTTTCGTGTATGTAACGGTGAAATTTCGTGATTGCGAAAATTATTCCTAATGCTTCCTTTTCTATTTGGGAATAATGTTTCTCCGCTGGGAGCAGGGTCCTTGATGCATAAGCGTTGTGCTTTTGCGTTCCATCTGGCATTTTATGAAGGATACACGCTCCTATTCCGTACGAGCTTGCGTCGCTAGCAACTATAATCTCGAGGTTCGGGTCTTAGTGTGTAAGGAATAAGTCCGACGTTAGAGTTTTGATAATTTTATCGAATGCCTCCTGGCATTCGGGTGTCCATTCTCAAACCTTACCTTTTCTTAAAAGCTCGTTCAGCTGTGCACGAAGGTTATGCATGTTTGGGATAAATGCTTGATAATAGTTTGCTGATCCCATAAAGCTCTGCAGCGCTGTGACTTTTTCCGGAGCCGGCATGTCCTTAATTGCAGTGGCTCTTTCTTGGTCCTGTTTCTTGCCGTCTTTATGTATGATGTGACCCAGATATTTGATTTCTTTCATGAAGTCACATTTGCCTTCTTTTATTTTGAAACCATAGTCCTGTATTTTTGAAAACACTTTGTGGATGTGTTCCCGGTGTTGTTCCAAGCTTTTACTGTTTATTAAAATGTCGTCTAGGTAAGCGATTGCAAAATCAAGTCCGCCCAGCATGGTTTTCATAACTTGCTGAAAAATAGCCGGCGCGACCTTGACTCCGAACGCAAACCTTTCAAATTTGTATAAATCCCTATGTGTGTTTATACATAATAATTTTGAGCATTCTTCATCGACGGGTATCTGGAGGTAAGCTTTGCTAAGATTGATTTTTGAAAAGAACTTGCCTCTATTAAGTTTTGTAAAAAACTTCTGGGCTTGGAAGTAGATAATGATAATCTTTGAGTGTTGCATTTAGTCCTGCAGAAAGATCGGCGCACACGCGGATTTCTTTAGACTTCTTCCTCACATAAACTACTGGTGCTGCCCATTGGCTATACTTCACTTTAGATAAAATGCCAGTCCCTACAAGTTTGTCTAATTCCTCGTTTATTTCTTCTAACGAGGCGAAAGGCACATTGCTTTTTTTCTTAAATATTGGTTGAGTGTTCTCTTTTAGTTCAAATTTTGCTGACATCTTTTTGCATCTCCCAAGGCCAGCCGAAAAGACTTCGGGGAAGGTTTCTTTTAATTCCTTCTTGAGTTTTTCTGACTTGGTCGTCAGATTTTTTATTTTCTGGCAAAAGGTGTTGATTGGTAGATTCCAAAGATTGAACAGTTGCATCCAATCTGTACCAATTAAATTGTCGATGTTTTTTAACACGAACATTTTCAATTTTTTGGTAGTTCCGTTAAAGGTAACGTTCGTAATAATTTCACCCTCAAATTTTTTTCCCGTCACCGATCTAGCTATTTTGTTGGTTTTCAACATGGTTGGTTTATTCAACTTTTTCCAAGTATGCACGTTGATTATTGATAAATCAGACTGAGAGTCTAATTGTAACCTGACTTTTTTTATTCAGTATTTCTGCCTGCAAGTGCTTTCTTATATTTTTGACGTCCAGTTTGTCTGTTTTTGTAGATTTAACCTGGCTTTTACTTCCTTTATTCGTTCTGCAATGCGAACTTTTGTGTCCAACTTTATTACAAGTTAGACAGGTTTTAAAACGATATGGACAGTCTCTAAACCATTGAAGACCTCCACAACGGGAACATGCGCTAGGCGGTAAATTTTCTGTTTATTGACTTTTTGGGGAGAGTGAAAATAATCTTCCTTTTTGGTTTGACTTATTTTTGAAGGGGAGGAAAAATGTTATTTTCGATGTATTTTCTTTATTTGTGCAACGTCTGTCTCTTCAATATCTCTAGAATCATTTTTAACGCTTATAAATTTTTGACAGTCTTCGGCTATATTTTGTAAAGTTAAATTTGGCTCACCTTCTAACCTGGTTAGTGCTCTACGTCTAAATTCTGCCTCTTTAGTTGATACAAGTCCTTGCACAAATATTAAGTATTTTAAATTGCCTACCCTAAGTTTGGCCAATTTAAGTGAATTTTATCTTCATTTGGAGCATTAGTGAAATTGTCAATTGCACTCCAAATAGCGTTTTGTGAAAAAGTTGTTTCGCTCTCGGTATTTTGAATTGACTATGTTCGGTAGTCTCTAATTTCCGGAGCAGTAAATGTCTGCCCATTTTCCACAATCTATTTCGATCCTCATATCTTCTGAAATATAAAGCGAAGGTTTTATCTTCGTCTGGAGCATAAGTAGCCAACAAAAAAAAAAAAAAAAAAAAAAAAAAAATTCGTTTTTTTTTATCCTTCTCCGCGTGTGATGTGTTGGCGATAGCAAGAAAAACAAAAAAAAAAAAACAACTTTTTTTTTCTTCTCTGTGTAAATCCGAATTCTTCGTCGCCAGTGTTGTAGTGACTGGTTAAATTTTTTTTCATATGGTTCCACGTGGAGTTCGTTTTTTGAGAATCCTTCGTCGCCAGTGTTGTGAACCAGAAAAGACAACTCAAGTATTATTGAAAACAGAGATTTATTTACGAAAAACAAGTAAGAGTATTACACGTCAGGCTGACTGCCAAGTGGAGACCGGGGAGACTCAACCAACTCAACTCCTCAGTAAATAGTCCATTATTTATTTTTGATAGTACAAAAATGAGGCACAAGGCCAAAGGTGGGTGGGGAGTGGCTGGTCTTCATTTGTTTTACATTAACTTAGCTAGCCTCACTCACTGACCCAAGCAGACAATACAATATCCCTTGCATCAAAACATCATACTCTTACGTACCATTCCTCCCCTTATTTACTACAAATACCATAATGCCTCAATACACTCTGTGAAAATCTAACTAAACCCATATGTACAATTTGTCTGAGGGGGCATAACATTTAAAATTGATAACCCCAATGATTTTTATACAATGAACGAAAATATATTCTAAAACTAAACAAAACTGTTGTTAGTAATAAAACCCTCCACAATCCCTAATCATGACAGAAACAGTTAGCTGGGCTAAATTCTAGCGGGGCTCACAGATATCAGTTATACACATAAGCACGCACTCAATCACGCACATACCCAAACACAACAACAAATACGAAAATAAACTCACTCGAAACGAAAAATGCCCCGCATCTACCAAGCAACTAACATCTCTAGTCACCTAAAGGGGTATGGGTCTTGGAATTAAACTAAGGAAAGTGAGGACAAAAAAGTGGGGCCAGTGATCATGCATACCCTAGCTAAGTTTAACAATTATGAAAATAACAATAAAGTCCAGGATCCCCAATATCCTGATGCCTAACCGGCATCAAACTGCCACTCCAAGTCAGCTCCTTTCACTCGACAGATTCGCGCAAGATTTACTCACCTTTTGCCAAATTCTGATCGAGGGAGTCGTCGCCTTTCCGTCCTGATTCTGACTAAGCTGCTGCTTAAAAAAATCTGTTGGGAAAAGGAAAACTTCTCGTCCCCATAGAATTCCTTCTGTCGCGTCGTCCATATCACGACTCTCATAACACCTAGTAAGCATACGAACACATAATGCTCAGTCCTAGTCAAACAGAAGCGACCTCCAGGACAAAGAACTTTCCACGCAGCATGAGAGCCATGAAGTCTTCAAGCCACTTACACAACGGTACTACGACCTTGCAATGAAAGAAGGCATGAGACAAAGTCTCGATCACTGACTTACCGCAGCGGACGCAGTTTGGTGAACGAACCAAACCCACAGATTTAAGCTTCTTGTCGACCCAGACAGCCATTCGCATCGCCTGGCGCCCAAGGCCGTATAGAGAGCGCCTCCTGCTTCGTCAAACCGAGCTCGTCAATCAGATCATCCCGAACGCCCCACCTCTCACTAGCACCCGATATGTGAGAATTATTTTTTATATTTCAACCAAATAATAATAATATTTTTTAATATTTTACTTGCAAAATATCTTTCAGGTTGAAATTTATTAAATTATAAGGGTTTATCCTAAAATTTCCTTATTTTTAGAAATAAAAAACATGAGCGCGTTTGGTATTGTAAAAACAACCATATTTGGAATATTCCCTATTTGGGAAAATGGGTGTTTCTTTGCTACGTATATGGCAAAGAACGCAAGGAAACACCTGGTGTCTTGGCGCGAATATAATAATTATCGTCTGGTAGAGTTTTCTTGGTAAATTAAAAAAACAATTTTAATCAGATTCTCTTGATCGTTTCAATCGTTTGGACGTGTCAGATTTTCTCCGGTTTCACTATAAGTGAAATCGTTATTTATTTTCTAAGTTGTAAACTTAGCAACTTAGATATTTGGAGGAAAATTCTGGTATCTATAAGATAATCCAATTCCTTCTATTTTAATACAAGAATTTTCTAATGATTCCAGTTGATGGACATTTCAGATTCTTTTAGATTTCACTATAAGTGAAATCTTTATTTTTAAATTGCAATATTTAGCAATTTATAATTTAGAGGTAGATATTACTAACCTCTGCCTTTTATGTTAACTGTGAGAAAAAACTGTGAGAAATGTGAGAAAAAACTGTGCGTAACAAAGTAAATTACGTTTTCAGATTTTTTCCAGTAAAATTTAAGGAGCGAAATTGCTACTATTTTTTGAAGTGATTTAAAAAAAACTAAGCGTTTTATTTAAAGCTTCACTTATAATTTACATATTAACTGCTCTAATATGTAATTTCTTCGAATTAAAATAACAATTTTAATAACGTGTATTCAATGGCTTTGACTTTTGCCTAAATAAGGTCTTTTAAAGTATTTAAACCATCATTAAACGTTATTTACATTTTGCGTATTTAATTGTGCAAAATATATAAAATTAGAAAGAACCTATGAATTTTTTTTCTATAAGTATGATAAATTGCTATATATCTCTAAATTTAATACTGAGATTTTAAAATATTGTCTCTTTATTAACAAAAGGACAATTTAAAAGGTTACGTTAAAAATTTAACGTAAATTAATTAATATAAGTATTAATACAGCCGGTGTAAGGGAAATAACTTACTTCAAAATTCTCGGCTGGTTTCAAACAAAAATATATCATTTTATTTTCATTTATCAAATAATAATAATAATAATAATTAATATCTGTTACACTTTTTGCTTTGAGGAAATTTATTGCAAGACATTTTGTAAATTTGTTTGAATAAATTTGGTGCTGAATTGGATCCACGGAATTTGTAGTTATATATAAAAGAGTAACAGATGTATTTTAAATCCTATTTATTTACAGCGTAAGCAAGTAAAAAAATTGTAAGTCCCTTCTCTTTCTTTTTTTTAAAATTTCTTTCAGATATAATGCCCCAAGAGACAATACCTGGACGCCAGAGTGGCCATCCGTCGCCCGTAAGAGATAACTGAGTGCTAGCCGGCATTCACAATAGAAGGAACATTCGCCTCGAGGTAAACGGCTGGCCTCCTCTTCGCACGAATGCACACTTCTAAGGAACGGGAAGCTTTTGTGGGCATCTTCCTTCCAGAATATACCATTCTCATTCACTTGGGAACGCATTCGGTCTAGGAAGGCAATGTGAAGCGTATGTTGACGAATCTCAACGCTAGACATTCCCAGACCGCCCTCAGAGAGATGGAGGTAACAGATCTCGCGACATACCTTGTAAGCCTTACCTTCTCCACAGAGGAAGGAAAACAAGACCCTGACTAATGTCATTAATATGGCATACGGGAGTGGAAGCACAGAGAGACGGTAAAAGAGAATCGGGTAGATGTGTGAAACACATACTTCCGCCCTCCTCTTTAAGGAAAGATTCCTCCGAGACCAAAGACGAACTGCAACCTCGGTCTTCACTCGTACCTACGACCAATTCATTTCCAACTGGAGATCAGGACCGAACCAGACGCCGAGAACTTAACCCGCACATCCGTCCATTGTAGAGAAATTCCCTTTCACGCACCCAACCGCAAACTTATTGCAGCTGATCTTGGCCCCTGTCACTGTCTCATACCCTCTGATTTCCTTGCTGACTTCGTCAATCTCGGCTCTGCTCGACTCAAGAGCCAAAACGTCGTCAGCATAAGCAGAATACCTGGCCAAGGTGGTAGAACCATGTAAGGAAATCCCGCGAAGGACCGGATTCGTCTTCAGCTTGCGAAGGAAAGGCTCCAACGCAAGCGCGCAGAGCAAAGGCGAGAGCGGATAGCCTTGACGAATAGAGCGAATCAATAAGAAAGCCTTTTTATCTGAACTGGAAGCAGCGAGGTGAGCAGTCTCATCATACTTCCAACAGGTTGGTTTTCTGCCGGCCACGATGACCAGTATTTTCCGGCCACAAATGTCCAAACAGTTGGGGACGGAGACACAGACCAAACGATCGAGCATGATATCGAAGCTCCATCCCCCGTTCAAGTTGTCGGATGTGGCACTAACGATTTGGCCATATTTGCTCAAGAAAGCAACTAGATGTTTTTCAACAACTTGAGGAGGGACCTCATAGACTGCTACATTGGTCCTTCGTATTCTGTTCGGAGTATTATTTCGTTGGTAATGAGGTCACGGCGAACCCTATGTAAATAAAGTAACAAAATACGGAAATAATCTAAAAGATTACTTTCGATAAATGAAAGAAATGGGCTGGGGGGACTTGAAATAAAAATTCACAAGAAATAAAAATTAAAAAATAATCAAGAATCGATCACTGAAAAAGAAAAAGTAAATTAAGAAAAATAAAAAAAAATGACGAACTTGTCTCGTTAAAAGTAAACAATAACAAATATGGCGTCCGAAACCGGGTTGAAACAGAAAACAAAAATAAAAAAAGAAAAGAAAAGGAAAACGAAAAACAAGAGAAAGGAAAATTAAAATAAGTGTGAACAAAGATTAAAATGCAACGAAAAAGTAAACTTAGCTAAATATTTCAAATCAAGTCTTTATCGGGAAAACAATAACGTCCAAGGTAACAACAATAACGTCAAACCAGGTAAAAAAAACCAAGTCAAGTTCACTCAGTAGTCCCACTTGAGATATACTCTTCCGGTATTTTATAATCATGATAAGAGTTCATTATGGTACAAAAGAGTAGGTCCCATAACAGTGATCTTGTTGATGCCGAAATCATCTAAGGCAGAAAGAACTTTTTTAACGATTACGTCTGATCCTGTGGTGATACCGCCCGAACAAAAGCGATGAACCGGATGTTTGCTCTCTCACAACAAAAAAGCAAATGAATAAAATTCGTCGTGCGCATTCGAGTTCGCGCAGATGTTCCGGTTGAAAAATAAAAATTAATCAAATATCAAATTTCCATTTCGCGAGCCTACGCGAATTTTATTTACCAGCCAATGGGAAGCCCGGAATCAAATACAAGTATGAAATTCAAAACGAGCTTCTGATCCAAAAAGCGGAGAGAAAAAGCATCGTCAGACAGAAGGACTGACAGGCAAGAGTAACCAGTGTCTCCCCTTGACTTAAGTCGAGCGGCTACTATGCTGGTCTCTTTCCTTCTCCCTGTCTCAAAAGTACTTACTGACCTCAGGAGTGACCTCTTCAAAGACATTCCATACAAACCAACTTACTGATTTACGGACCTTAGAAGTGGCAACTTCAAAATGAACATACCTCCTTTCCCACATTCATAAGCCTTTTATCTCTTTCAGCTCATCATTATTTGTCATGAACACTTCAACCTCCGTTGGACCTTTATTCCAAGCATTACTTTAATTGTAAAACGTTAATTAACATGTGTATATATAAATGTTATTTAATACTCAAATTGTCTTTCTTGATTTTATAATCATTTTATGACTTATAGTGGGCTATCTTCCACAAGGCCAAATTCCGTTAATCTGCAACCCTTCACTACTAACGGAAAAAGAATAAATAAGATATACCCGCTATAATCCTACTGCTTTCTTCCTATTCATTTTGTCTAGTGCCGATCTTACTTCACACTTTAATTCCGGTTCTACCTTATTCTTAAAAAAATAACAAAACAAAAAACAACAACAAAAACAGCTTCTGGATAGTATTGTTGGGATGTAATAAGCCATCCACCCCTTGGTTACCGGTCGGCAGATTTGGATCATTCCAATACTTTGAATTAACCAATCAGTGCTCAATGTTTTGCAAGGCAAGCAACATCATTGGCCTAAGCCTCAACTTCCAAAACACATAAAAGCCACACTTTCGAATCAAAGTTTCAGTTTCCCCAGATGCTAGCCGAATCCACGCTGGTCCTTTTTAACACTCTCGACCAGCCGTACTTTATCTTCGCGCGCAATCTTTCGAAGTGCTAATGGATTCAGGGGTTACTCACTTAATTCTTCACATACTGAAAGACCTTTCCTCTTTACCGTCAAGAACTTCTACTTGCTTTAAAAACATTCTTTGGCTATTTCTCGACCACAGATATTTTAATCTCCGTGGAAAGTTTTATTCAGACTTATATTCATACTACTACTGATTACCTTTTACGTAACAAACAACATGAATACTGAATATTCTATAATTAAAAGATTAAGATATTTCATCAACTTCAAATACTTCCAGCAAGGGACGTAAATCTCACTTTGTTTCTACAACCTACATTACGCGCAATCTACGAACATTCGCCTCACCGCACTTCGGTTGTATTTTTGTAACGAATCGAACTTTCGTCAATCAAACAAACATTTACGATATTTCATTCTTGACTTTCATGTTAAAACTCATCTTAACATTACTCGCCATTTCGACATCACAGTTCTATCTTCATATGTGAATTTTATTGTATTTCTTGAACTGTTTAAATGTTTCTTTGTTTATATAAAATTATTCTTGTTACATTTGTTTGCTCAATCAGTTGTTTGAGTTAATCATTTCTACATTTTGTTTGAACTGTTGTTTCTTGTGATCAAATATAAAATAGTTGTGAACTTGGTTAAAAACACGCACACAGCCTTAAAACCCTTACTAAACATTAAAACCAATAACCATAAGTTCGCTACAGTATCCTCCAAAAACTGATAAATAAGAAACTTTGCAACACGTCAAAATACCTGAAAAATGTCACTACCTCTTCGCAGATGTACACCATTTTACTTTTTTTCAAAATTTATAGATGAAGCTGCTCAATAATAAGACTTGACAATAAGTAAGAATCTATAGCGGGTTGCTTATCTATTCTTTTCTAGTAGTAGTAGGATTCCGTTCTAGTGAAGGGTATACCGTTGCAGGTTAACGGAATTTGGCCTTGTGGTAGAATGCCCACTATAAGTCATAAAATGATTATAAAATCAAGAAAAGCAAATTGAGTTGAAAATAACATTTATATATACACATGTCAATTAATGTTTTACAATTAAAGTAATGCTTGAAGGATGGGTCCAACGGAGGTTAAAGTGTTCATGACAAATAATAATGCTGAAAAAGATAATTAGTGCTTAGGAATGTGGAGGCGTCTTGTAGGTAAGGAATGTTCATTTTGAAGTTGCCACTTCTAGGGTCCGTAAGTCAGTAAGTTGGTTTGTGAGAAAACAGTTTTTGAAGTAGTCGCTCCTGAGGTCAGTAAGTACTTTTCGAGGCAGTGAATAAGTGATGATAGGTGAAGGGAGGCGAATGTAGTAGCCGCTCGACTTAAGTCAAGGGGATATCAATTACATTCTTCTCCTTGGTCTCTGCGTCATTCTGTCTGACGATGCTTTGTGTCTCCGCTTTTTATATCTGCTTTTTGGATCAAACGCAGCTCGTTTGAGATTTCATACTTGTATTTGATTCTGGGCTTCCCATTAGCTGGTAAATAAAAGGCTCGCGAAATGGAAATTTGATATTTGATTAATTTTTATTTTTCAACCGGAATATCTGCGCGAATACACCTGCGCAGAGATGATTTTTGTTCAATTGCTTTCTGGTTGTTATAGAGCAAACATCCGGTCCTTCGCTTTTGCTCGGTATCACCACAAATCTAACACATAGTTTCAAAATCAAAATGCTTGTATTTTTTTTACTCTTGTAAACTGTAGCGTAGTAAGGGTGCGTGTTCCTTGAACGTCGGGAGTCACCAGTGTGGCGTAGAGAGCTGGTTAATGTTTTTTTTTAATTAGGCCTTGTGTCAGACATAACCAAATTCCCTACAGCTTACAATGCAGAATTATCATCAGGATTATCATCATCAGAAGGTTGGTTGTCGGCAGGTTGGAATATGTGGAATTGTGTGGAATAGTGTAGATTAATGTCAGAATAAAATATACATTTTCATGTTAAAATAGAAATTTATTAAAAGGAGGAATAACAAGAATTCGTAGAAATTAATGTTCACTGAGAAAGTTAAGGTATCAAGAGTTCGTACAAAATGTTCGTAGTAGTAATTGTTGAAATAGATTAGAAGAGAGAGGAAGAGGACGATGTCCGAGTCGCTTGAAGTTAAAGTTACGTTTTAGTTGTGTGTCTCTCTTTTGCTGCTCCCATCTCTGACTGCTTGACTGACGTTGATGAAGTCCTTTTATTGTAATCTAGATATTTTTGCACTTTTGGTCTTGCAAGTCGCTCCCATTAATCAAAAATCATTTTAGCACCTACTTGCGAAATCTAGTTTCGACTTTTTCTTTAAGCAGATTGTCAATCCTTTTTCTATTTGAGAAAAACCAGGATTTCACACGTCGTTGTGAACTTTTGTAAAAGTGAAGAAGAGAGTTGATTTTAATTAATTTCTTATTCGCTAAAAAACTGTTAGTAAAGTCACGTATTAACTTTTTCAGAGAAAATTTTTCCATTTCTACAACCATTTAAATTAATAAAACTGTTTACTACGAAAAGACACAGATGCAAAAATTAAAAAATTACATTGAAGAAATATTTCTTATGAATTTTATCAGTCGACCTATTATATAAAATGTAACGATAACTATTTACTGACGCCTCTATATTCAGAATACAAAATCTTTGCAGATAAAGTATTCAGGCAACCCTAACAAAGTGTGTACAAGAGTTGTTTTTATTTTTAATATAAGAGATTAGATGTTACATATCACTTCAGCGCTTTTATTTCTAACGGTATTTTCTGGTGTCTTGGTATTTTGCTTAGGTTCTGAACATCTTTCGCTCTTCATATTCGCCCTCGAATTTCCGTGCAAAATATGTCCCTGTCTGTTACAATCCTACTGAGACAGTTAGATTTCTGTACCTACTTGATTATGACGTTCCCAATAAGTAACTCACACTTTAGACTGTCTTTTTTTTCTGACTTTCAAACAGTCTGGCTTTTTACAGTCAATAGTTAGTCCTTTCTTTTTGCTTTCTATTATTACCTTATATAAGAGATTTTCGAGTTCCTTCCTAAGTTAGCCATCAATAATGACATATTTTTTATTTTACGCTGTTTAAAACGAAATTGCTCTGTTTTAATCATCTGAGAGAAACACTTTGACTTCCATCAGCATAGCTGATGCTAACATTTAGGAGAGAGACTCATCGCGTCTTCTCGGACTAACGTTTTCCGGTGACATGAAGTGGAAAAAGTATATTGAATCAATTGTTAAGTCTGCAACTAAGAAAGTTGGTTCACTATGTCGTGCTAGACATTTTTTTGATAGAATCTATCTAACATATTTATAAGTATGCCATTCGTCCTTGCTTTGAATATTGCTGCTACATCTGGCCTATATATTTAGAGATTCGTGATAAAATTTAAAAAAAGAATCTGCAATATCATTGGTCATGACCTAGCATCTTTCCTCCAGTCACTTTCACACCGCCGTAACGTAGCTTTCCCGTGTCTTTTCGATAAATATCTTATGGCAATTGTTTTATGTTAATAGATTCTTTTCTCGCACTTTACGCTTGTGAAATTCTCTTTCGTCTTCTTGGTTCCAAGCAAACTTTAGTCTTCAAAACTTTAACTGCAATGTCAATCGTTATCTTCTGTATTCTTAATTATTGTTATTTTATCGCCCTCTCTCCATAATAGTAGATTCTCTGATATTCTCTAACACTCAGTAAACTCTTGGTATCATTGCCGTGCTTGGGGTGAAATGATAAAACAACAAGTAAAAGTTAATAGTTAGTACTTTCTTCTTGCTTTCTGTGAATATCACATTTAAGAGTTCTTTCCGTTGAGTCTGCTACCAATACAGTGCCTGGCAGGTTTTCTAGTTTGCTTAGGAGATTCTTGCTATATAGTCAAAATTTAATCCGGCGAAAAATGCATCCTTGTCTTACTTCACTTTAGGTTTTTGTATATCCACTAAATTCATTCTCTATCCACAGGCTGTTTATTTTCAGTAAATGTTAGTGTTGGGTTGTCCGGAAAGTTCATGCAGATTTTTAGTGGTTCATATTCCAACAAGTTAGAACACGTCAAATTTATTGACAGATATAATATGATTACCTTTTTTCATTAGTGCATGCTTCAAAATATCATTCAAGAGAGAAAGTTTAAAATTACTTAATTCGTGTCAATTTTGCATCCCTGTGAAAATGGAGAATCATAAGGTGCATTTTAGACACTTGATGCTTTTTTGTTACCGTAAAGTAAAAAATGCTTCGCAAGCCAAAAAAAGATGTGTTATGGGTAATGAAAATGCACCCTTTTGTACACAAATTGTAACGAGTGAAGAAATAGATCGTTTACAACAATGTTCAACGAAAATGATCCTGGGATTAGTGCCAACTGCAGTCATCCCAAAAGCAGGTCTTCTTCCCAAGAAAGTCATGCTGTGTATCTTGTGGAACTGGAAAAGAATCCTGTACTATAAGCTTCTGCCAAGTAACCAGTTAAATGATTTTGAAAAGTACTGCTCTGGACGAAAGGCAGTAATTAAAAAAACGCCTAGAATTGGCCAACAGAAAAGGTGTTGTTTTCTATCAGGATAATTCCAGACTAGACTTCACGTTTTTCTGGCAACCCGGCAAAAATTCTTACAGCTTGGTGTGTATGTGTTACCACACCCCCAAATTTACCAGACAGTACTCCTTCGAAGTTTCATTTATTTAGAATAATCTCAATGATAAAAAATGTAATTTTTTGGATGATATAAAAACACTTTAATGTGTTATGTGACGAGATGTGCGTTGTGGTACAGTGGATATCGACTCGGAACGAGAAACCGGGAAGCCGAGTTCGAATTCCAGTTGAATCCATTGTATTCACTTACGCACAAATGCTCTTGAGAAAGGTATTAATCCGTTTCTTCCTTCCAGTTATGGGTTAAATAGCAGGACAGATTGGGTTCTATAGCCTTGGTTGGCAACCAGTCTACCGCAGAAAGCAATGGCAACCTACTGCGGGATAATCTTCTGTCCAGTCAGTTATGTCTCTTTCGAGACATGATCACCCAAGCGTGTATCACGTATGGCACTTAAATGACTGACTGAATATAATAACTGAAAGCGTGATTAAGGATTTTACTGGGCATAAAGTGGGGGGGGGGTGAGTTTTATATTGTTATGAAGTAATGAACCGATCCCCCACTTATTACTACTTAATAATATAATACATCTCTTATCCCTCTAGCTATGAGTCAAGTAACAAGACAGATTGGGTTCTATAGTCTTGGTCGGCAACCAGTTTACCGCAGAAAGCAATGGCAACCTACTGCGGGATAATCTTCTGCCCAGTCAGTCATGTCTCTTTCGAGACATGATCGCCCAAGCGTGTATCACGTATGGCACTTAACTGACTGACTGACGAGAAACTACCGAAATTCTGCCGAAATCTTTAAGTTCAAGGAAAACTAGAGAAAAAGTTTCATATTTAGTTGAATAAATATTTAATAGCATAATTTTGTTTTGTGTTTTAATGTCCCTGAAAAAGCGGTATGAACTTTCTGGATGGTCCAAAAGAATTTCAAACAGGTCTTTGTGTTGCACCACATCAAGAGATTTTGTGTAATTTAGAAAACAGAGATAAAGATCTTTGTGTATTTGTATTGCTCACTAATAGAAGACTAATAATAAAGAAAGCATCTCCTGTTCTATTGCATTGAACAACGCCATAGTGTTTTTGGTCTATTGCCAGCATAATTCTGCTCAGAGAGCTATTCATTATAATCGAAATTATGACCTTAGTTATGTGACTCATTAAGCCTACTATCCAGTGGATTTCGCGTTCATCTTCACCTGCTTTCTATGTCAAGGGATCTACTAAGGGCTTCTTCTTCTATGTGCCGTCCCTTCAGGATGTAGACGATCATGGCTCTCCGTTTCTCTCGATCTCGTGTCGTTCTTAACATCCCTTCTCCTGTTCAGTAAAGTGCTATACGTGACGCACGCTTGGGCGATCATGTCTCGAAAGACACATGACTGACTGGGCAGAAGATTATCCCGCAGTAAGTTGCCATTGCTTTCTGCGGTTGACTGGTTGCCAGTCGAGGCTATAGAACCTAATCTGTCCTGTTATTTAACCCATAACTGGACGGAAGAGATAAATTATTACCTTTCCCAAGGGTATTTGCGCGTAAGTGAATTCAAGAAATTCAACTGGAATTTGAACTTGGCTCCACGGTTTCTCGTTCCAAGCCGATATCCACTGCCCCACAACGCACATCCCCTGTTATTTCACTCAATTCCTTCTCTGCCATCCATCTGTTCAAGTCCATCAGGTATGTTGTGCACTGCTTTCTCTTGTTCCTCTACCTATCTATCCAGCCCGTGAGCATCAGGTTCTCCAACCTCTCCTTCTCGTTACATGTCCCAAAAGCTTCAGCTGTCTTTTCCTCGTGTTAAGTATTAGTTTCCTTTTTGTGTCCATCTTCTCCAAAATCTCGTCATCTCTCGTGTACTCCGTCCATGTTATCCTTAGCATCCTTCTGTAGAACCACATTTTGGTTGCTTCAAGTCTTTCCTTCATCTTTGATGAAATTTTCAAGCATTCGTTGCCATACTGAAGGAAAGACATCACATAACAAACCAGTACTCTCTTCTATGTTCCCAGTGAAACTTCCCCGTCCCTTAACACTCTACCCAGCCCCTGGAATGCATACTTGGCCATGTCAATACGCCTTCGGATCTTCGTATCACACTTTCCGTCCTCTGTTAGAACACTTCCCAGGTATTTAAATTTCTGTACCTGTTTGATTTTCGTATCACCAACTTTTAGTTGGCATTCTGGGCTCCTCTTTTACTGATTACCATGCATTCAGTTTTCTTGTAGCTTATTTGTAGGCCTTCTTTTCCGCTTTCTTTAACTACTTCCTGTAAGGGGTCCTGTAATTTCTTTCCTGTACCTGCTATATGTATTGTATCATCTGCGTATATTATATTGTTCAAATTGCAGCAACCAGTGACGAATCCTTCCAGGATTTCGATACTGTTGTAGATTTAATTGAGAATTTTTGTAATTCTGTCTACGCCGAAGTCGTCTAAGGCTTCCAACATCTCTATTACAATGCATTCTGGTCCAGCTGCTTTGTTTCTATTCAGGTTGGCCAGAGAAGCTTACACTTTAGATTTTAATATTTCGGTGCGTTAGTATTCCTGTGTATTGTCGGTTGCTCTCTCGTTTCGCGGAAGAGATCTTTTATATGTTCTTTCCACCGCTGAAGTATTTTTCCTTCTCTAATACGAGTGTTCCATTGTATTTTATGCATCCCCTTGAGAAGCATGTTTTTGTTCTGCTAGCTCATTTATTTCTCATGCATGTCCCTTTATTGGTCGTGATCAATCTATTTTTGCGCATTTGTCGTTGAGCCATTCCTCTCTCGCCTGTCTACATTTGTTCCTTATTTCCTTGTGTAGTTTCCTGTATTCCGTTCCATTCTTGGTATTATTTTTTTCCTTTTCATCATGTTCAGAATCTTATATCACTAATGCTTTTTTAGGGCGTTTCATTTTGAATTTCTGTTTCTAATTTGTCCCTAGCATATTTTTTCACTCTGTCCCTGTACTTTTCCTGCAGATTGAGGTCATTCACGAGTGTGTTGTATTGCAATCTCAGTGCTACATTAAGCTTCTTCATTCTCCTTAGGTTCACCTTTAGTTTGCATATAAGAGGGAGGTGGTCTCTTCCAGAGTCGGCACTTGGATAAGTTTTACAATGAAAAACTGCATTCCTGAATCTCCTGTTTATTGTTATAAAAACAACTTTTTTTTTTTCGTGTGTCACCTCCTGGGCTTCACCATCTCCACAGTGTTCTTGTGTGTTTCTCGCACTTCCCGCCTGTGGAATTTCCTTCCATTTACTTGCTTTCACGACAGATATAATCTCCAAGAATTTAAATGTAAAGTCAATAGTCATCTCCTATCTTACTAACCTGCTTCCTCTCTCTCATGCTCCTTTCTCCGTCCACTCCACTCTCTTCTGTATTCTCATCCTTCTCCTACCCACTTCCTGACAACCCTATAACCTGTCACTCTTTCTCATAACTTTCCTCCTATGTAACCCCCCCCCCTGCAAAACAGTGACAGTAAAATGCCTTGCTTGGAGCGATAAGATTATAAAAAAAATTACCTGGTCATTCGCTGTTCACCAATAGACATATTCTTCTCCTCGATCATTGCGATTTTCTTATCTGAATTTGCCCACTGTTACTCCTTCTCTCTCTCTCTCTCTCTCTCTCTCTCTCCTTACCTACTTTAGCATTCAGGTGTCCCATGATGATTCTAATTTCTTGAGATTTACATTGAGCCTTGGTGCTATTCAGATTTTGTTTCCGCCTCAATGCTTTGTCGGTGCATACACTACTATAACCGCACTGTTGAAGATACTACCTTTCAGTTTGACAATGAGGACTCTTTCAGTTAACTGGCAGTACTCTAAGAGGCAATTCCTCATGTGTCTGTTTGAGTATCACTCTCTTTGTGCAATTTTTGCCGGCTGCGTATATTATCTTGTGTGACGAAATCTCCTTTGTTTGACCACTGTTTCACACACTCTCAGAATATTGATTTTCAATCTGCTCATCCCCCGCTTGACATTCTCCAACTGTCCACAGTAGTTCAGTGCGCTGACATTCCATGTCGCGAGAGTGATTTTGTTTTTGGCGCGAGCAGTCAGAGGGTAACGGTCCTGTTGCTCATGCTTTTTCTTCCTGGGTGAGGGATCAGCTCTGAAGAACTGTGTCCTTTTTACACCGTTGGTACTAACAGTCGCTTGATGACGATCAGGTGACACCTGTTGACCATATCGGTCTTTACCGGGCGAGGAATTAATTCCTTTGAACTTAACCCCTTTCACGCCATTAGTGATTTCTCGCTGTAGTGGATGATGTGTTTGAAAGACGACGTTGCAAGGAAGAGAATCTGGTTATTAAGTCACAACTAAGTATAAGTCCGAACAGATACTTTTAAACAGCGTCCAGATTCTGAATTTGTTTTTTTACTGCGTAAAGCATTCCAGAAGTTGAGTAAAGTATAAAGAAACAGGACATTTTCGCTAGAAACAAAGAAGAGAGGACTAGATTGTCATGTGATGCCTGTTCTTCAATATGGCAGTGAATGCTGGACAATATCATCAAAGATGAAGGAAAGACTCGAAGCAACTGAAATGTGGTTCTACAGAAGCATACTGGATATAAAATGGGGAATCAGATCCATATTACAATCAATATATAAACTGATCCCTCATTTTGTGGTCACAGCAGTTTCTATACATTTATATTTATGTTTGTGTAGCAGCTGAGTGTAAAAGCTTTGTTCCTTCCTCTTTTAGTAGGTCGTTACAGGTTGGGAGAAAGAGAAGGAAAAACAAATAAAAGTGGTACTTTAACACGTGTGTCCATTTGGTTGTGTTGTTCTTTTTAGCGGCGTGGTGTGAAAAATGAAGAAGAGGGCGTTGAAAGTGAGGGCAAATGAAATTGTGACGTACCCTGCATCATGGATTGATGTGGAGTGAAAAAGATGAAAAGAAAATTGGCACTGAGGGCGAGTCAGCTTGAAGTTTCTTCTTTACATGGTGAGATGCTGTCAGCTACTGCTTTCACCAGACGGACCGACTGTGACCGGTCAGGGGACCTCTTTAAATATAAAATTCTGATCACGTGGGAGGATCCAAGAACGATTTTTTCTTTAGCTGTGAATGAAAAAAAAACAACAAACAAAGAAAAAACGTTTTCTGACGTATTTTGTGTTTCTCGATTTGTTAACCAATCAGAATTCAGAATATGATTTTTCACACTGACTTGTGAAAAAGTCGTTTGAATCCCCTTTTGCGGATGTGCAATTTATTTTGTGTGTTTTAGTTGTTTGAGGGATTATATAGGATTTGTATTCTATACTATCAAATTATTGTATGCAAGTGGTACTCGTCTATTTTGATACACAGACATAAATCTAATAAAATCTAATAGCAAAAATGATTCTAAAATATGAAAATTATATATAATTGCTTTCAATGTTTTTATATGGAGTAATCTGAATACAAATGTCTTCAATAATAGTTTCTTAATAACATGACTGGTGGGTTCTAATTTACTCACTTGAAAATTGCGCGCCTCACCCTGGTATGGCGGTTAACGATTTAATTTTGCAAGGGAGAAATAACGACATCGATCTTCTCTGGCTTCAGGACACATAAAGCTTGTACTAAAACTAAACTATAAATAATTAAGCATCTGAAAATTATATGAGAATAACACAAACGTATGTTATAATAGAATGTCTCAGCACCCTCTATAAACACTATGGTGGACCAAGTCTATCATGAATAAATGACCAAGAGCATTTTCACTGGTGAGTATTGCGTATAGATTAGAACCTAGTAGTACTATTCTCGTCTGTAATAATTCTTTTGTGGAATAAACCTTTTATTCTATAACGCCTGGTTTGGTAATTTTATGGTGATACCAGGGACCGGATATTTTCCCTCAGAGATCCAAATAGCAAATGACCAAAACGGGTCTTTGCGCATCTGGGCTCCACGCAGATATTCTGGTGGAAAACCAAAAATAAATAAATATCAAATTCCTTTTACAGACCCTTTTCGCAAGCCGACGTGAATTTTGTCTATCGTCCAATGGGAAGCCCAGAATTAAATCCGGGTGTGAATTCCCAAATGATTTGTTGGAGCCCCGAAGACAAAATAAAAGGTCGACACAGGAAGCATCGCCAGTTGAGAAAATACGAGCAGAATTAACACGTCCTTTGACCACATCAAGCGATCGCATTATTCTTGCCTCTCCTTTCTCTCTCATCTTCTTCTTCACTGTTCACTGAGCCAATTACCCGAATCGACTGAGCGGAGATTTCAAAGACACTCCTAACAAACAAACGCTCACACATATATAAGCACAAACTCTTTTCGGCATTTACTGCTATGAACATTTTTAACAACCTTTGTACCAACCAAAAGACATTACTTTTATTTGTAAAAAAACTTAATTGTGTTATATATATATATATATATATATATATATATATATATATATGAATGTTGTTTCTATACACAATTTGATTTTCTTGTTTTATACCCACCTTATAGTGGGCTATCTACTAACAAAGCTAAATTCAATTAATATATTTCAGCACACAAATACACTTCACTATAACGGATAACCCAATATAATCTTTCCACTTGGATTTACATTTTGTTAAATCGTACCCTAGTCCAGGATACAATATTTTGGTGACGAAGGATGAAGTTAAAACAAAATGTTAACAAGGAGAAATTTGCAAACCACAGCATCAATAACATTGACTCTGACTTCGCATTTTAATCTATACGGACCCTAATTTGCATATTAAAATGGGAACAATTGTTGTTTAAAGTAAGAATTTTTTTCTTGATTGCTTGTTTATTTTGCTTATTCTGCAACACGAAATGCTATTTTCTTTTTGTGCATGAATAGTTTTACAGGAAATATTGTGCGTGAATATTTTTACAAGAAATATTTTTACAAGAAAATAGAGCAATTGACGGATTTAACGAAGGCTTTGCAAGTCAGCTTACAGCTGCAACAACAACAAATTCAATTAATACAGGAACAAATGTTACAACAACAAGAAAAACGGCAACAATATTACAAGCTAAGGATACGAGATTCTTATGTGAAACTGTAATGACAAGATCTACGGAAGAACGGAATCCCAAATTTTTCTCTCCCGAAGGGGTATCAAATTCATTATCGGCGTTTAGATATGATCCGGAAAACGGTATAACTTTTCCTACATATTATCGTAGATATGAAACCATTTTTACGATACGATGTCAAAGATGGTCCGATGAGGATTATAACACCCTAGTATTACAAAAACTAGGAACCGAATAGAATAGCAAGTACACAAATCTAATTCTACCGAAAAAAAATAACAGAGGAGATGTCTCTTGGAAAGACAATTAGAATTTTGACGAAAGAAATAGTTTTTCTTATACACGGTACAAATGCCTGAATATTGTGAAGGACAAACAGAATAATTTCGTCACATATACCGGACTTGTAAACTTGTAATGCGAATGTTTTAAATTCAGCGAGTTATCAGTTGACATGTTCAAATGTGTGATATTTGTACAAGGATTGACAGCCCCGAAAGATAAAGACATTAGATCCCGTGTGTTAACAATGATTGTGTAAGAATTATTTTTGTTAGAAGGGAGATTTATTTCAGGCTGTACTTTTAAACTTGCACCGACCCTTGTTTTAATTTTGCTCGTACCCTTTTGGGAAGCTGCAAGCACTTGAAGCTAATGACGGAGCAGCTTTCAGCGTACATTCGCTGCTGACAAATCACAGGACACGTAACTTGGTGAGGGAGCAGAAAGATTTTCCCCAATGGACTTGCACCAGCATCGGAGGCAGCAGTCAGCAGGGCTGGGCACAGGGAATAAGTACGTACAAACTTTTCACTGCAGTGTGGCCGCGTAATGTGAACCTAGCTTTGTGTTTTCCCCTACATTTTGACATTAGCTGTCACTCATCTTCGTACTGCCAAACTGTGTGTTTTATCCCCATACTCACGGGATATAATTATTGACGTATTCTCTGTGGTGCAGAGAACCTACACTTGCCTGGTTAGTCGTTGGTTTTTCCAGATCGAATCGCCTAATTGTGGCTTCTGGAGTCCCTTAAATATTCGACTCCATATTGAATTGTTGCTGCGTTTGAGAAACTCTTCTAGTGATGTTTGACTAGAGCCGCTACCCTAAAGAAGAAGAAGAAGAAGAAGAAGAAGAAGAAGAAGGAAAGAGAGCGTCGGCTCAACAAGTCCCTGGAGGAAGAAGTTTTCGGCTACGAGTACCCTGCCTTGTCCACCTCCCGCTAATTCGAATGGAAGAGAACGCCATTTGTATTTCCGCCTTCTCGCAAGTACTGCGTGTCTGTGTTCGTAAAGCACACCTTCCTCTTTTTTTCTTGACTAATTCGTGACTTGGTCGCAATATTTTAATTGTATGTTCCGCGATCAGTTTTGACGATAAAATTAGCAGTTCTTATGTATTTATTGTACATATTTCCTACTCTAATCATTTATTGAGCTGTACATATTAAATGTAAAAGCGTTTTTATGTATTTTAATATTGTATGTTGTAATAAATAACTCTGTAATTGAGACGCACGCATTTTTAATCTCACTTGCTTTGCCGCTGTGAACACGTGGTAATACATTAAAAGAGAAGAGTTGCTCCCCTTGAACGCAGGAGGAAGATTTAACGAGGTTTAAATTATACCACCCATGAGAATAAATTCTTATTCTACTAGAGTTGAACGTATTGCTTTTTTGGTGAAAGAAATAATTCTTTTATTGAGCAGGACCCGGACATTACACTTCAAAAAGTAACCTAAGAGTGCCAAAGGTTAAAATCAAGAAGGACAATTTTAGAATCCAAGAGAAGTGTAATTCTCGTGTACAGGAAGTAAAAAAAAAATTGAAAATAAAACGTGGGGGTACAATTTAAAAAAGAACTGCTTTTTCAGGGACAAGAAAGTGACTGTCGTATTATCCAAAAAAGAAATGCTGGATAACGAAAAAAAGAAATACATTAAGATAAATGGCCATACAGTAAAACTATTTTTTGATACACAGAGCGATATTTCAGTTATAAACAAACAAGTTTGGAAAAAAATTAGTTGTCTGACATTGACAAGCCCGAAAAAATTGCCAGAGTAAAAAAAAAAACAATTTCAAAATCGAATTTAGTTGTAACATTTTGTTGTTCGAAAGGACTTTACAACTCGAAAGTCTACGTACCTCAGACGCAACGAATTTGTTTGGCTGTGATTAGATAATTCTGTTCAACTTATGGGAATTACCCATTAACTCTTTTTGTCACAAGGTGGATGTTGCCATAAAAAAAAAAAATGAAAAACAGAAAAATTCATTTCTGAATAAAGAAATGAATTTCAACGAGTGTTTGCAGAAGGTCTTGGATATAAAGACTGAAGTCAAATTTGAACTCAAAGACAATGTTTAACCAGTGTTCAAGCCCAAGAGAAACGTTCCATTTGCAGTATTTGATCCGATAAATAATGAGAACGATTAGAGAAAATGAGAGTAATAACAAAAATTGACTATTCTGAATGGGCATCCCCTACAGTCTATGTCAAGAAAAAGAATAAGAAAATAAGAGTGTGTGCAGACTTCTCCACCGGGTTAAACGACTGCATCAAAGACCACACTTACCCACTTCCGTCGCATGAAGACATATTTTCTAAACACAACGGCGGCAAGGTGTTCTCCAATATTGACCTATCAGATGCCTACTTACAAGTAAAAGGGAATCAAAGCTGGTAAAAATCCCAAATAATAAAGAACATAAAAACATGTACGAGGAGTTTTTTAAAAAATTGAAGAATATGGGTTCAAGTTAAATATTGAAAAGTGGGAATACTTCATGGAGCAAATAAAGTATCTTGGGTAGATTATCGACAAACATGGAAAACGACCAGATCAAGAAAGAGCCGAAGCTACCAAGAACATGCCACGGCCAACTAACATTAATAATTCACAGGCATTCTTGGGTTTAGCCAATTACTATTCCTAATATGCATGACTTGAGAGCCCCTTTGAATGAATTATTGAAAAAAGATGTAAAATGAAATTGGTCAGGAAGATGCGTGGACGCATTTAAAAAAATGGATCAACTAAGTCAATAGCGTATGCGTCGAGAACGTTATGACTTGCAGAAAAGAAATACAGTCAGATGGAAAAAGAAAGCTTGGCGACAATCTATGCAGTGAAGACATTTCCCCGTTTTATTCACGGAAGGAAATTCGTATTGCAAGTTTGCATACAGCAAACAGGCTACAGCGATGGGGAGTAATTTTATTAAATTACAATTTTAAAATGAAGCTTTTGCTCTCGAAAGAAATTACCCATGCTGACGGACTATCTAGATTAATCCCGAAGTGTGCTGAACCACTAGAAGGCACAGGGATTGCTGCGTCACGGGAGGAAAATGAACTAGCCATATTACTTTGTAATACGATCCGCGAATTGCCAATGACATTAGAGGCTATAAAGGAAGCAGCGGAAAAATATAAGAAAAACGTAAAAAACAACTATGGCTAGACAAAAGTAACAAAAAGGGATAAAAGCATAACCGTTTTCGATTTGCAAACGCGTACTTCTTTATGCGGATAGAGTTGTTATACCCTAGACTTTGCAGAGAAAAATTCTGAAAGAATTCCACGTTGGACATTTAGTCATATCAAGAATGAAATCTCTGATGCGTGGTTTCATGTATTGACCAAAAATGAACCATGACATTTAGCGAACAGTGAAGCACTATATTGAATCCATAGCAAAATCTACTGTTAAGAAGATTGGGTCACTATGTCGATCCAGGATGTTTTTTCCACCTGAATCCATCCTGCATATATACAAGTCAACCATCCGTCCGTGCATGGAGTACTGCTGCCATTTATGGTCAGGTGCCCCTGCCGTTCTCCTCAGTGTTCTTGACAAGCTCCAAAGGAGAGTCTGTAATGTGATAGGTACTGATCTGGCGACTCGTCTGCAGCCACTTTCCCATCGTCGAAATGTGGCCTCCCTCTGTCTCTTCTATAAATACTTTCATGGCTTCTGCTCGGATGAGCTTAAGTCACTGATGCCTCCTCAACAGGTGTTTACCCGTTCAACCAGACTGGCAACTGGGTCCCACCCATTCACAGTCAGGTTAGCCAAACGCAGACGACAATTCTACTCCTGCAGCTTCCTCTCTCGCACTTCCCGCCTGTGGAACTCACTCCCGTATTCTTGCTTTCCTGACGGCTACGACCTCCAGAAATTTAAAAGCAAAGTTAATACTCACCTACTAACCACTGGCCTCTAGCTCTCTCCCCTCCCCTGTATAACCTTCCCTTTCTCTCCGCCCATGTACCTGTCATTGCACCTGCTTTCTCAGCTTTCTATTGTTCCTTTCTAACTAGCTTGTACTCCTCACTCTTTTCTAATTAATCTTTCTACATTTATGTAACCCCCTGCACATCAGTGGCGTTTCTGCCTTGCTCGGGGTGAAATGATTAAAAAAAAAAAAAACAAAAGTGAAAGAATGTAGAGGTTTAAAGTAAAGAGTTTAAGGACTTTTGTTGTACATTCCTGTCTATTGATCATCTTACAACCTCGTTACACCATCCTAGATCCAACGGTCAGGTTGAGAGGTTTGTAGACACATTCGAGATATCCTTAATGAAAAACCAAGATATAGACACAGATGAGAAAAGTAAACAAAAGTTCCTAGCAGTCTCTAGGATCACTTCTAAAAGACCCAGGTTTTTCACCAGCGGAACTCATATTTGCGAGGACGATTAGCTCTGTATTCGATAGACTGTTACCAGGTCGGACAAAAATGTTTCTAAAAGGGAAAACTTTAAATTAAAAGCCTACGGAATCGGCGACAAAGTACTTTTTTAAGTACTGTAGAGGTGGGAAAAGTTTCTTGGAAGATGGCATAATTATAAAAAGTTTCGGCAGAGTCATGTATATAATAAAAAGAAATGAAAAGAATGCAAAAGACATATAAACCAAATAAGGCAGAGACACACCAGTGATGTCGTGCAAGAAAGAGATGAAATACCAAAGAGGGTTATTATACGACACATTTGATGTGCCAGTGCCCGTATTTTTTCACAAGTTCTGCTGGAAGTGTTCCCAACACCACCAGAACCGGCTCCACGAAATCTACTTACCTCACCAATATAAAGGGTTGCGAAGCGGAAAAGCATCGAGAAGAAAAGAAAAGTAGAGCGACTGAGTCCTGACCTAAAGAGGAAAATGTACTTAAGAAAAATTATTTCGGTGGGTGGTGTGTGTGTCATAATGGAATATCCCAGCACCCTCTATAAACATTATGGTGGAATAATTCTGTCAGGAATAAATGAGCATGAGCATTTTCACTAGTGAGTCTTACTTACGGATTGTGTAAATTTTTATCTCATGGGTTTATTACTCCTTCTTTAGGCGCCTCTGTGAATATGTGGCATTATGGTATATGTAGGACTGTAAGATGATGAACGAGTTCTTGTGGTAAATGGAGAAATTGTTAAGAGTTATTGGGTCGTGAATGTGATAAGCTAGATATAGGATAGTTAACGAAGACTATCCTCTACCCACCCACCTTTTCGGCCATGCGCTACATTTTTTTTCGTATATTTACCAAATTAAATATTCTTGCTTACGGATTGTGGCTTGCCACTCGCTCATAGGACCACGTTTTGATCTTTTTGAAGATCTAGTCTTAACCAATTTTTGGTTTACAAAAAAGACTCTTGATTTAGATTAAGGTGTTTCATTTTCTTTTGTTTCATTTTATTTGATATTTGTGTTTTATATTTGCATTTATTTTAATTTGTGTTTTTCTTTTCAGTCATATTTTTTCTTTTCTGCCTTTTTAATTTCTTTTTTGTTTTTGGTCGGTTTCGGCCGCCATATTTTATTTTATTTTTGACGTAAAGTCTTACCGTTTCATTGTTGTTGTTCCCTTTTATTTTCGTTTAAATTAATCTTTTATTTTTGACCTAAAAAGAGAGACAAAACAGGGGGGAAGGAAAGCGCGAAAGTTTTTTGAAACACCCTTTCTTTTTTGAATTCGTTTCTTTTTCTTTTTCATGCCAGTTTTTTTCTTTCTGTCTTTGGCCGATTATTATTTTTTCTTTATTTATCATTTATCCCTTCTTTTTGTTTTCTTTTTGTTTTCTTTCTAATTCATTTTTGATTTTTATTGTATTTATTTGAATTTCATATTTGAGCGGACTTTATTGTTCTTTAAATTTTTCTTCCTCGGGACGAACTTTATTTTTCATTTTTTTTTTTTAGTTTTCGTCTTCGGACGAACCTTAATTTTTGTCTGTGTGTGAAGTTTATTTTTTGGTTTTTATCTTTGTCTTTCTTAAGTGAAATTTATTTTTCATTTTTGTAAGCTTCGTCCGTTCGACGAACTTCATTTGTTCTTCTGTCGAGCTCTCTACGATACCCTCGTATCACCAATATTTTATAGAAAGTTCGAGAAGGAAAATTGTAAAATAAATCAAACCATCTTCTTTTTGTAACCAAACTTTTCATTGGTTTGTTCTGCATCAGCAGCAGCATTTTGCCTCTCTTTCGAAAAAGCGGGAATCTTCCCGCTCTTCAAGCTCCAGTTGGAAAGTTTCCTTTGAAGCCACCAGACCTATTGTTTCCAGCTCACTTTTCTTTTTAAGGCAATATACGTTTTCGCCTACTCTTTTAAAAGAAAATAAGCCGGTTTCATCTTTACCTGACTGAGAAGTTAAGTTAAATATTCAAAACTTTGCAATACCAGCTTTTTGCATTCAACATTTTCTCCTGGTATAATAATTTATTATTGTTTCAACTTCTCAGCTAAACCGCAAGTATTTTTGACATTTTTTATTCACACACACTTTGCTTGCAGATTATCTTCCAACTCATAACTTTGAACTGTATCAAATTATTTGAACATACAAACTGTTTTCCAACTCACAAATTTCCAGCTCACAATTTGAACTGTTTCAATTATTTGTCTACATACAAACTTTTGAACATTGGCTTTGGGCCATTTTACAATTCAAAAATATTTTATTGTTTAAACACATATCTCTAAAAAAAAGTGTTTCATTCATTTTTGCAAATATTTGCAGTAAAAGGGAGATAACTTATTTTTACCCCTTTTCTATAATTCACAGTTGTTGTTATAATTAAAATTTATTTACCTCTGTCTTGTGTCTTGTTTGTTCACTTATTTGTACATACATAAAATTGAGAAGCTCTCATTACCCAACAAACAACAAAAAGTAGTTAGGCCGCTACAAGTGGATGACTCCGACGTGTGAAATTACCGCTACAATACAAGTGGATTACCGCCATTCCACAAATCTGTTTTGGGTATTTTAATTTTTTGGTGACTCCTCTCTCTTCTCAATTTTGTGTGTACGCGTGGATATATTGATAGAGCAAGATAAAAGATAACCTTTCCAACTAACCTTTCTCTTGCACCGCCTGCAGTGGATACTTTAATCAAGAAAATAGACGCCATCACACTGCGCGTCGATAAGTTGGAACGCAGGTTCCGCATTAAAAATAGAAGCCTGTCGCGTACCAGATCACTTTCCCGCGAACGGCCACATGGGGAATATTGCTGGTACCACTTCAAGTATGCGTCCAATGCTAAGAAATGTATCAAACCGTGTAAATATTATACGGATAATGGTGCCCAGCGTTCGAGAGACGCGGGAACGAGTTAGCTGGTGGCCCATGAACGCGGCTACTACCACCAGCAGTAAATCTATTTGCCGCCTATTTTTCATATATGACAAAATATCACGCATGTCTTTTCTAGTCGATACCGGTGCCCAAGTAAGTGTTATCCCGCCAAGTACTGGCCAACAACTTAAGATAACAGATTTTTCATTACAGGCTGCTAACGGCACTAAGATTAATACCTACGGCGAAGCCTCTTTAACGCTTGATATAGGTCTTCGACGGAGTTTCCCATGGATTTTTACCATTGCACAAGTGAAAATTCCAATATTAGGTGCAGATTTTCTTTCACATTATAAGTTAAGTGTGAACCTTGCATCTAGGTCGCTGTTAGACGACAATACCAATATACATGTTCGTGGCACTAGATCGAATATTTCTTCTTTAGGCATCAGTGCTGCCATGCCTTCCGTTACCGGATTAGAAGACATTTTAAGTGGCTATCCAGACCTTGTCAAACCTTTTTCTTATACAGAACCTATAAAGCATTATGCACAGCATCACATAGAGACAAAAGGTCCTCCTGTTCATTCAAACCCTCGACGTCTGCACCCTGATAAGTACAAAATAGCTAAGCGTGAGTTTCAGCACATGATCGACCTGGGTATTATACGTCCTTCGTCTAGCCCTTATGCTTCTCCATTACATATGGTCCCTAAATCGGAGCCTGGAACATGGCGTCCTTGTGGTGATTTCAGAAGACTTAATGCTCAGACTGTTCCTGACCGCTATCCAGTACCAAATTTACTTGATTTTGTGACGTCGGTACAAGGAGCCAGTGTTTTTACCAAGCTGGATCTGCGAAAAGCCTTCCATCAAATCCCCGTAGCTCCTGAAGACATTCCTAAGACAGCCATCACCACACCTTTTGGGTTGTTCGAATTTCTGTGATTGCCGTTCGGTTTGCGTAATGCTGCCCAATCGTTTCAGCGTCTAATAGACGAAGTATTGCGTGGTCTTGATTTTACTTTCGCCTATATCGACGACGTCCTCATCGCCATCAGCGATATGGCTACGCATCGCACCCATGTTAAACAAGTTTTTGATCGCCTACAACATTTCGGCTTGAAAATTAACCCTGAGAAGTGTATTTTCGCTGCCTCTCAGTTGACATTCTTGGGACACATTTTGGATAAAAGTGGCATCACCCCGATGTCTACTAAAGTAGAGACCATCAGCAAATTTCCTCAACCACAGTCTCTTCGACAACTTCGTCGTTTTTTGGGTCTCGTTAATTACTATCGTCAATATATTCCTCACTGCTCCAGCATTTTATCACCTTTGACTGATTTACTTCAAAACCAAAAGAAAAAAAATGCTAGCATATCTTTCACGGATAAACAACTACAGTCATTTAATGACGCTAAAAATGCCTTGGTTAACTTTACGAAGTTAACGTATATTTCTGATGACAAGGACTCTATTCTCTCCCTTACAACGGACGCCTCGTCTAACGCCGTTGGAGCTGTGTTACATCAAACAACCAAGGGAGCTAAGCAACCTTTGTCTTTCTTCTCACATAAGCTGTCGGCTGCCCAAAAGAGGTATAGCACCTTTTCTAGAGAATTGTTGGCCATATACATGTCTATTCGACATTACCGTCACTTGTTGGAAGGACGGAATTTTGTAGTTTTTACAGACCATAAACCACTTACGTATGCTATCCATTCCAAGGCCGACAAAATCAATCCGCGAGACTGTCGTCACCTGGATTATATTTCCCAGTTTACCACGGATATTAGGTACATCCAGGGGGATGACAATGCAGTTGCTGATACACTCTCGAGATCTACCCTGCATAATATTTGTTCAAATACTTTGGATTTAGAGACTCTTGCTCGGGAACAACAAAATGATAATGTCGAGAATCAGTTTCTTTCCGATTCATCTCTTCGGATCGAACAGCACCCTCTTCCTTTCTCTACTACTACTATTGCATGTGATGTCAGTACTGGACGTCCCCGTCCTTTTGTTTCGCAGTCTATGCGTAGATCCCTCTTCGAGCATTTTCATGCATTATCCCATCCTGGTCGGAAAGCTACCGTCAAGCTTATTTCCGACAGGTTTGTTTGGCCTAATATGAATTCGGATATTAAGACTTGGGTTCAGTCGTGCCTACACTGTCAGACATCCAAGGTGCATAGGCATACCAAGTCCCCTATAGGTAATTTCCCGCCACCCGATGGTAGATTTTCTCATATCCATATTGATTTAGTTGGTCCTCTCCCCTCTGTGGATGGTTTTCAATATCTCTTAACTGTTATAGATCGGTTTACAAGGTGGCCAGTAGCTGTTCCTTTACGGTCTGTGACAGCAGATATTATAGCCCAAACTATCCTCAGAGAGTGGATATCAATATTTGGATGTCCCTCAGTCGTTACTACCGATCGTGGTGCGCAATTTCAGTCTGCATTATTTTCTGAATTCTTGACACTTTTAGGTGCCAAACAAATAAGTACTTCCGCTTATCATCCTTCCGCAAATGGTATTGTGGAAAGATTTCACAGGTCTTTGAAATCCTCCCTTATTGACAATAATGATCATCGTCTTTGGATTGATAAATTACCCCTTGTTATGCTTTCTTTGAGAAATATTGTCAAAGAGGATTTACGTTGCTCGACGGCTGAATTAGTTTTTGGTACATCCCTTACACTACCTGGTCAACTAATTTCTGACCCTAAGAATTTTTCTCCTACATCTGATTTTGTAAAGGATTTAAAAAGGAGAATGTCGAGGTTATCTTACACTCCTTCTCGCTCAACCGATCGTGCAGTTTATTTACCGCAGAGTTTACAGTCTTGCGAATTTGTTTTTATTCGTCGAGACGGAGTGCGTAAACCCTTAACACCAACTTACTCTGGACCTTATAAGGTATTACAGCGGAATGATAAATATTTTACTGTTTCGGTTAATGGCCGCACTGACACAATTGCAATAGATCGTCTCAAGCCTGCATTCCTGCATAAGTCTGATATTTCCCCTGTTTCGCCGACCGAAGCGGTGCCTACTCGGCAGAAGTCATATGATGCTCAATCTCATTCAACTACTCGTTCTGGAAGACGGGTCCATTGGCCTGTTAAACTTGAAACTGATTTCGTCAAGTAATTTTTTCTTCTTTCCTCTCTCTCTTTTTCCTTTCAGATTCTTATTTTTGGACTAAGAATCTTGGTGGGGGGGTATTTGTCGAGCTCTCTACGATACCCTCGTATCACCAATATTTTATAGAAAGTTCGAGAAGGAAAATTGTAAAATAAATCAAACGATCTTCTTTTTGTAACCAAACTTTTCATTGGTTTGTTCTGCACCAGCAGCAGCATTTTGACTCTCTTTAGAAAAAGCGGGAATCTTCCCGCTCTTCAAGCTCCAGTTGGAAAGTTTCCTTTGAAGCCACCAGACCTATTGTTTCCAGCTCACTTTTCTTTTTAAGGCAATATACGTTTTCGCCTACTCTTTTTAAAAAAAATAAGCCGGTTTCATCTTTACCTGACTGAGAAGTTAAGTTAAATATTCAAAACTTTGCAATACCAGCTTTTTGCATTCAACATTTTCTCCTGGTATAATAATTTATTATTGTTTCAACTTCTCAGCTAAACCGCAAGTATTTTTGACATTTTTTATTCACACACACTTTGCTTGCAGATTATCTTCCAACTCATAACTTTGAACTGTATCAAATTATTTGAACATACAAACTGTTTTCCAACTCACAAATTTCCAGCTCACAATTTGAACTGTTTCAATTATTTGTCTACATACAAACTTTTGAACATTGGCTTTGGGCCATTTACAATTCAAAAATATTTTATTGTTTAAACACATATCTCTAAAAAAAAGTGTTTCATTCATTTTTGCAAATATTTGCAGTAAAAGGGAGATAACTTATTTTTACCCCTTTTCTATAATTCACAGTTGTTGTTATAATTAAAATTTATTTACCTCTGTCTTGTGTCTTGTTTGTTCACTTATTTGTACATACATAAAATTGAGAAGCTCTCATTACCCAACAAACAACAAAAAGTAGTTAGGCCGCTACACTTCTTTAGGTGTATGTTTTTAGGCGAATTTATTTATTTTTAGTTGAACTTTGTAGGTGGCTAAGAAGTCCCTCAAACAAATAATAAAAAGAAAAATGCACTACAAATAAAGTAAAATAAACTTTTGTTTATTTTCGTAAAAAAAAAATAAACGAATTATTTTTTTGTACAAAATATGTGATTGTCCGTACAGCTGTAGAAAAAAGAGAAAGAAAGGAGCTGAGAATGTGAGAGGGAAGGGTAGGACGATGTGTAGCGAGCGAGATGAGAGAAAGAGAGGGTAAAAGAAGGTTCACGGATACGAATTCTGCCTGTTGTGTGAACTGCTGGATTCTCTCTGTGTGTATGCTCGAATCTGTCCGTGTGTCCTTTGATGTCAGCTTGTCGCTGGTCTCCTCTGGTTTGATGAGAGTTTCTCTCTTCCTTATATCTGAATGGTGAGGCTCCGGGGAGATTAAAAAATAGGTTTCTTATGTTGAGCCCTGATTGGTCAATAAATCATATTTTTGACCACGTGGTGTGCTTTCCACTACGTCCGAACTTTTGGGTGCGCCGTCCTTGTTTTTGACCCCACAGGGTATGGAAAGGGGTGAATTCCCGCGTAATTGTATTTTTTTTTTAGATACACGTGTGTGTGTGTGTGGAAAATAAAATAAGAAACAGCACAACTCTATTCTTAGCTTAATTTTTGTTCGTCTTTGGACAAAATTGTTCTTTGTATTTTATTTGTTCCGCTTTGGACGAACTTTCTCCAGGAAAAAAGAAAAAAAATCAAAACCACCGTACAACTTTGGCGATGTTGTCTGGCGCATCTTGGAAGAAACTGGCTTTCAAAGCTTTAAGCCATTCCAAGAGACTGAAAACTCTCTTGAAATTTAAAAAAAATCAAGGACAAAGATGTGGAAGATCCTAGGAATTTTTCTAATGCAAAAAAGATCTTAGTCAGGTGCGGGCACAAGACAGATATGTAGCATGTTTGGAGAGGTCAATAAATCCCCTGCAATGAGCCCTCTATTGCATTCCTCAACGACGAAGATGTTATAAAATTTCAGAAATATTGTTCTGGAAATGTCCATGCTGAGCGTCCTGATATTTTTCGGCGAACCGAGCCGCTTTTGACGACATCTCGTTCGGTCGTTTTAGCGGGAGATTGAAACGCCATCCTTGACCGGGATTTAGATCGTACAGGATCCAATACAAATACAAACAATCATGATGTGAAACCGTTTCGAGACTTTATCGACAAGTTTGTCGAATAGGGGCGGCTTGGTTTTAGTGGTACGTTCAAGTAACCTCAACCGAGTTTTAGTTAGTGTCCAAGTTTTTATTCAATAGTTTATATGAACCATAGGCTCGTCCAGGTTCGTGTAAACTTAGATAAGCCTAAGCCCAGAATGGTTGGCGACAGGAAATCGAACGTATCATTATTTGATGAGCGAGATTTCCAGCACCAGCTGCTATTAACGATACAGCAGGATTTGACGGGGGCTGTAAATGGGAACACGGGGGAGGGGGTTAAACTTAAATTGAAAATTAGGACATTTGCTGCTGAATATAGTCGTCGGCTCAATCTAGCTAGTTTAGCAGCGCAAACAGCAGCTTAAGAAAAGTTCTATCGGACCATTAAATCCCGTGTTAGCGGAGACGCAGCCATAACTAGGGCCGAACTGACGCCCTGCGTACCAGGAAAGATCAAGTTCTGATAGTTGAGACTCGTTTAAAAAGAATGTCTTGCGAGGCGACGAATATGGCCGCTGAATTGCGTGCTGAGGAAGTCAGGATAGCGTTTTAACGACATGTTGCGTGCGTTACATTGCCGGATAATCGGACCGTGACAACAAACGCGAGCATATGTGAGGCATTTCGTGATTACTTCTGGGACCTTTTTACCAGGGAGCCCGGTTGGCGCTCAGCTCAGTTCGACACCTATTTGGCCGATTTTCCCCGCCTCGAGGCGGCTGGGTGCGAGGGTCTCATTACAGAGTCGAAATTTTGCTGAAGTGGGTTGGCCGGGATAAATCTCCGGGTTGAGATGGTCTACTCTATGAAATGTACTTGAGATAGCCACCCGTCCTTCTGTTGGAACTGATTTTAAACAACTGGATGACACAGGGGTCTATACCTCAACGCTTCACCAGGGGTGTGATCAAATTACTACGCAAGGATAAGGACCGTGGGGATGGTTTAGATAATTTTCGGTCATTAACGATGTTAAACAAAGAGTTAAAGAATTTAACCAGGGCCGTTTGCAGGCTGTCCTGCCTAGTCTCATTGGCTCCGAACAGACTTGTGTTGTGAAGGGCAGGACTATTTAGGATAACCTTCATGTTGTACGTTTGGTCATTGAGCAAGACTACAGTGAAGCCGCGCTGATAAATTTAGATCAGTCCAAGACATTCGATAGAATTGACCATCGATTTTTGGAGGCTGTTCGTTCAGCCGCTGGTTTCGGGCTGTATTTTCACTCCTGGATTCGTCTTTGTATGCGACTCTCGGTGCGCTGGTGGAAAGGAATGGGGTTCAATCGAAGCCTTTCTTATTGTCTCGCTCTATTCATCAAGGTTGTCCGCTATCGCCTTTGCTGTACGTTCTTGCGTTGGAATCTTTCCTACGTTTCGGTTCTTGTGTCGAGCAGAGCCGAGGTTGACGAAGTCAGCAAAAAAATCAGAGGATATGAGACGGTGACAGGGGCCAAGATCAAACACGATAAGTCTGTTGGTTTTCGGATGGGTGCATAGAAAGGAGTGTTTCTTTCCGCACCTTTTCTCTAGACGGACGGGCCGATCAAGTTACTCAGCGTCTAGTTCGGTCTTGATCTCCAGTTGGAGATGAATTGGTCGGCGGTGCAGGAGAAGATCGAGGCTGCAATTGCTTTGTGGTCCAGGAGGAATCTTTCCTTAAAGAGGAGGTCGATTCTCCTTTACCAACTCTCTCTGCTGCCTTTTTTGTCTATCATACTAATGGAATTCGGATTTTGTCCCCCTTCTTGGGGCGGGGGTAAGTTCTCTAAGATACTTCGGGAGATGTGTTGCCTCCAATCTTTCTGTGGGCGGCCTGGGTATACCTAGCGTTGATATCCGTCTACATACGCTTCGGATGGTGAGGGCGAATTTAGGAAGGAAGACGTTTGCAAGAACTTCTTATCCTTAAAAAGTGCACTCGTTTGAGGCGGAGGCCCGCCGTTTAACCCGAGGCGAGTCCTCCTATCACGAATGTCAAATAGCTCTGAAACGACTCTTACGAGCGGCGGAAAACCTCTCCGACGTCCAGGCGCTGTCTCGTAAGCCATTATATCCTGTGTTAGTCAGGGGTTACGCTTAGGATGATTTGATTAGCGAGCTCGGTCTTACGAAGCTGGAGGCTCACTTATTGACCTTGGGAGTCCGAGTTAAAATGCCTTGAGGCATCATTCACCTATATAGTGATTCATAGGTCTCTCTGGGTCGGCAAAAGGCTTTGTGAAGCGGGCTTGAAGAATTCTCAAAGCTGCGTACGCTGTACTGGAGAGGTGGAAACTTTGGATCTTGCCTTCTTTTAGTGCAGTGTCGTAGTACCGCTGTGTATGTTTGTTGAAGGTATCATGGTTACCATGACTCGCGGAAAGTTCTTTGCCTCTGTGTGTGTGTGTGTGTGTGTGAGAGAGAGAGAGAGAGAAAGGTCGACTTGGAGTGCTATTTTTTGATTAAGACATTTTTCTAGCCGCCTTGATCCTTATCACCCCCATCCCAGGTATAAAGTAGGTTAGTCTTGTTTTTGTCTTTAGTTTTCTTTTCTAATTTACTTAGCTAGGGTTTGTATTGTCATTGGCCCGTTTTATGTCTGTCTCTACATTTGTCTAATTTCTCTCCCTCCCCACTCTTTAGGTGACCAGATATGTTAATTCTCTAGTGGATGTGGGACGCCTTTCGTATTTTTGGTGCAAATTTCGTATTTGTTTTTGTGTTTGGATGTGTGTATGCATGTGTGAGTGATCGGATGAATGAATGGTTTATATAATTAAAGTCCCGCATCAATTTCGTCCAGTTAACTGATATTTCTATAAGTTAGACTTTGTGGTAGGAGTTCATTACTAATACAGTTTTGTCTACTTTCTTATAAATAGTTTGTTTTTCATGTAACAGGCCAAATAGAGGGAAAAAGAGACAGGGGAAAGCAACGGATAACATATTTGAAGGACCTAATCAGGTGGATGATGGAACGAGGGTTGCATGGTGTAACAGGAGAAGGCGTGCTAAGAGCCACCAGTGATAACGAGACGTGGAAAGCCATGATCGCCTGCGTCCTGAAGGGACAGGGCACATAGAAGAAGAAGAATCATTAGGGTTTTTAAATTGTTATTCCTCTCCCCCCATACTGAGGTAGTAAAAATGGATGTCGTAAGAAAGGTAATTATGAAAGCGTTGTTTTGGTGTTAGGAACACCGCGGAATGTTTCAGTCAGTAATTGTGCCTAGCTAAGTTTAATTATAAGACCTACCTTTCTCATTTCCATTTTTGGCCTTGTACCACATTTTTTAATAAAAAAAAAGATTGACTTGCTTACGGATTTTCGACCTTGTTTGACTTGTTTTTGAAAAGTTGCTGACCGTTTTGCGGATTACCACTTGATTTTTTGAAAACACTTTTTGGTTTTGTATTACGCTTATTTAATTTTCTTTTGTTCATTACTTTGATAGTTGTTTAAATTTCATTTTTTGTTTTTCTTTCTTTTTGTCTCTTATTTTTTTGGGTGGCTTTGGCCGCCATATTTATTCATTAATTTTTCTGGTGAAAATCTTATGGTTTTTGTTACCTTTTATTTTGTTTTAATTTTAACTTAGTCTTTTTGACCTAATTTGGACAAAAACAAAAGGAGAAAATGAGCGTTTAACAACCTTTTTTTTTATTTGAGACCGTTTAATTTTTCTTTTTCTTGGTAGTTTTATTTTCTCTTTCTCGGTCTTTAGTCGATTTTTATTTTTGCTTTGTTTATCATTTATTTTTTCTCGGCTTATTTTTTTAATTTATCTTTGGGCGGGCTTTATTTTTTCGTTTTCAGGCGAACCGTATTTTATTTTTAATTTTCGTCTCTGAGCGAACTGTATTTTTTCAGATTTCGTCTTTGGGCGAATTTAATTTTTTTAGTTTAGTTTTTAGGCGAACTTTATTTTTATTTACTTTTAGTTTTTCATCTTTGCTCAAATTTTATTTACTTGTCTCTCTTTATTTATTTTTTTTATTTGTTCGTTTTTAGACGAACTTTATTTTTTGTTTATTTTTTTTGTCTGTACATGAACTTTATTTTTTATTTTTTAGTTGTTCGTCTTAGGACAAAATTTATTTCTTATTTATTTTTTAGTAGTTCACTTTTTTTAACGAATTTTATTATTTGTTTATTTTTATGTATTTATTTTCTTTTTTCGTTTTTGGGCGAATTTTTATTCTTTATTAATTTTTATTTTGTTGTTTTTAATTTTTCTTTATTAATTTTTTAGTTTTTTTTTCGTCTCTAGGTGACTTTTATTTTTATTTTTATATTTTTGTGCAAACTTTGTTTTTCTTCAAGTGATTTTGTATTTTATATTTTCTTTTTTCTCTTCCCCTTACCTTTTATCAAACTAGTCCATGATAAGAAAAAATTTACGATTGGCGATAATTAAAAGAAAATTTTGAACATGGCCGACAAACGTCGGACTGTGAAGAAGGACTTGTTTATGTCTTCGTCTAAATCAGATTTAGTAAAGATGATTAATTTGAGTTTCCTGCATTATTAATAAAAACAGTCAAGAGCAAGCCTGAAAATAATAAATTGACTAAGGTAAACGAGACAAATAAAAATAAGACCACCGGGGATTGCTCTTTTGCTGAAAGTTCCCACCAAGTTGTACAATAAATATTGCTGAATTTCTGGAAAGAGGTTAAAGTTTCGATCATCTTTTTAAAGATGACAGGCTTTCAGAAAACCCCGAGGAGTGTTTGAAAAGAAAATGGTGTCAGACTTCGTGGTGGACAAGCGTGCACACAAAATTTGTCGCACCACGAAAGATACAGTAATTCCATCAATGGTGTCCCTAGGGGTCAGCCCCAAACATTTATTTATTTATTTATTTTTTAATCATATCATCCCGAGCAAGGCGGTAACGCCACTGATGTGCAGGGGGCTACATAAAAGTGAAAAGATTGGAAAAGAGAAAGCTGGGAACCACATCCTAAACAGGGAACAAGGGATGAGCCTTTACACCTGTTCAATAGACATGGGTGGAGTGTGAACCGGGCGATAGTTTAGTCTATTTACTCCAATTGAAAAAAATAAAAGAAAAAGAAAACAGTGAAAAGATTGGAAAAAGGAAATGGCTTTTTCGTGTGGGATATGCTGTTCACTATACCAGAAAACTGCCTGGATATGGCTTGCAAAGAGTAAGTAACAAAGGATTTAATTATAAAAACAGAGTATGAGGACCGCAGAAGGACCAGTTAACATTTCCCTTGGACATTGGTGGCCTGTCTCATGATGGTATCATCAAAAGTGAAATGGGTCTCGGTTCAATAGGCCATGTTGTGGGTTTTCTCCTTCCGGCCATGTTCAATACCAAAAGGCAACCCTAATCGTTTTGAGAATAACACTACTGGTTGGCTAGTGTGAATGCCCGGGGCCTGAGTTTTGCAGGGCAATCTCGGAGTGAATATATGTTGTGTGCAGGAGACCCAATTTTCAACTCACGATCATAAGAACATTCTGTCTAGAGGATTTATGGGGTGGGAAACTTTCCATCTTTAACGATGTTAAATACAGAGGATTGATAGATGTACGAAAGTTATTTCCTGGCTGGAAAGCAAGTTTTTGAACGCGGCGTGAGCTTTTGTTTTTGCAGATCCGGCGGGAAGAATTTGCGCGCTGGATATTACCATAAAAGATAAGGCTATTCGCATCACTGCGGTTTATGTGCTCACTGTTGCAGCTGAGCGGCCTAATTTGTTTCGGTGGATAGAGCCGTTTTTGACAACATCTCGCGGGGGATTGGAACGCCGTCCTCGACCCCGACTTAGATCGTATAGGTTTTAATACGTGTACTAACAACTGGGAAGAGAAACCGCCAAGTTTGATCTTGTCGATAAGTATCGTAATAAGCATCCCTAGAAAGTAGTGTGAACTTGGATGAATAGGGGCGGCTCGGCTCGGCTCGGTTCGGTTTCGGTGGTGTATTCTAGTTACCTCGATCAAGTTCTAGTTAAGAGAGTCGATGTAGGGCTCCTTAGAATGTCCACGTTTTCATTGTATATATTGTACTTATCATAAGATAGTCCGAGTTCGAGTAAACTTAGATAAGCCTAAGCATAGAATGGCTGGCTACTGGAAATTGAATACATCATTATTTATTGAGCGAGATGTCCAGCACCAGCTGCTACAGCGGGAGTTGACGGGGGCTGTGGTTGGGAATAGGTGGTGGGATAAATTTAAATCGAAAATTAGGTCGTTTGCTGCTGACTATAGTCGTCGGTTCAATCTAGCTCGTTTAGCAGCGCAAGTCGATCGGGCCATTAAAATCCGTGTTAGCGGGGACGTAGCCATAGCTAGTGCTGAGCTGGTCTCCCTACTTATCAGAAAGGATCAAGCTCTTGTAGTTAATGCTAGATTAAAAAGAATGTTTTGAATATCAGAAAAGAGTCTCAACGACATGTCGCGCGCGTCACATTGCCGGGTAATCGGACCATAACAACGAACGCGTGCATATGTGAGGCAATTCGTGATTATTTCCAGGAAATGTTCACCAGGGAGACCAGCTGAGCTCTGCTCAGTTCAACACCTATTTAGTGGACTTTTTTCGCCTCTAGACGGATGAGGTGGCCGAGTGCGAGAGTCCCATTACAGCGTCTGAAATCTGGGTAGCGCTGAAGCTGGTCGACCGGTATAAGTCTCCGGATTTAGATGGTCTACCCTACAAACTGTACTTGAGGCAGTTGACCCTACTTGTCACTGTGCTGGAACTGATCTTCAACAACTAGATGAAGCAGGGGGAATATTTCAACGCTTCAAGTTACTACACAAGGTCAAGATGGGGTGGGAAACTTTCCATCTTTAACGATGTTAAATACAGAGTTAAAGATTTTAGCCAAGGTCTTAGCCGGCCGTTTGCAGGCTGTCCTGTCTAGTCGGACTGGTCCCGAACAGACTTGTGCTGTTAATGGCAGGACTATTCAGGATAAACTTCATATGGTACGCTTGATCATCGAACAAGTCGACAGTGAAGCCGCGCTGATCAATTTATATCAGTTCAAGACATTCTATAGGTTTGACCATCGATTTCTGGAGGCTGTTCGTTCAACCGCCTGTTTCGAAAACTTTTATATTGTTTCACTCTATTCGTTAAGGTTGTTCGCTTTCGCCTTTGCTGTACATTCTTGTGTTCGAGCCTTTCCTTCGCAAGTATAAGGTGAATCCGTTCGTGCGCGGAATTTCACTACTTGACACTACCACTTCAGCCATGTACTCCACCTACGCTGACGACGTTTTGGTTCTTGTACCGAGCAGGGCCGAGATTGACGAAGTCATCAAAGAAATCAGAGCGTAGGGACGGTGACAGGGGCTAAGATTAACTGCGATAAGTCTGTGGGCTTACGATTGGGTGTGGACCTTTCCTCTATACAGACGGACCGATCAAGAGAATCAGCTTCTGGTTCGGTCCTGATCTCTAGTAGAAGGCCGAGGCAGCAATTGCTTTGTGGTCCAGAAGGTATCTTTCCTTAAAGGGGAGGGTAGAAGTATGGTTGGAAACCGTGAAGCCGAAAGAGAGTTCCACAAGTGAGAGACAAACGGTCAGTATAGGACTTATAATAATATGAGAAGAAGAGATGCAATTAAAGAGAGAGAACAATAAAAGAATAAGAATTAAGAAGAAATAACAACAATTGGCATTGCATTTACATTCGTGAAAATCAAAGTTCGCTGAAAAGTAAGAAGCCGGAAGCGAGTTCTACAAGCAAGAAAAGAAACTGTTAGCGTAGGACTTATAATAATGAGAATAGAAAACATAATTAAGGAGAGAGAATAATACAAGAATAAGAATTAAGAAGGCAGAAGATAATGATTGACATTGCGCTTACAGTTTTGAAGATCAAATTTGACTGGAAAGCAAGAAGTGCAATAGACAAAACTTTTAGCATATCTCAACTGTAAAGTTATGAGACCTTGCTGCCAATCTAGTACTGCGTTTAAATTCATAAAGTCTAGGTACCATCATCAGAACAATTACCATGAATTTATTTATAGAAAATGCACAGGGAAGCTGTAATACGTCGACGGGAAAGTGACTGAATACCAGAAGCCAGGTTACGGAAAATAATATATAGGTATCCACTTTTCGTTGAAAAAGCAGCATAGCATGATGAAAAAAATACCGAACAAAGTTTTATCGTCAAAATGTTTGTTATTATTAAGAGGAAAGACCAAAGTATTTTTATTATTTTAATAATTTTGTTTTGTAAATTCTTTCTAGCATGTTTAAAATTTTGGTTAAAAATCATTCTTTCTTTCTTCGCGTCGGCGGTCGACATAATATTTACGAATAGTGTTTTAGCGCTTTTTTTCACGTCAAAGACATATTGGTTTGAAATTTCTTGCAAAGATCAAGTAATTGTTAGATTTTAATGAAACTTGAAATGAAAGGATTTATTCACAAATGAATGAAATTATTTTTTAAATTTATTTTATGAAAATCTTGGTATATATATATATATATATATATATATATATATATATATATATATATATATATATATATTTTACATATGTAAAAAAAATTACTTAATTTCATGAAATTTCAAGAAATTAAATTTACATCCAGAAATTTTTTACTAGTTATAAGCGGAACTCCTTAGAGAATATAAATCTTCTGCTTATTTTTCACCCCCTACTACTCATTTCCTGAAAATCTGCTCAGTAAAATAAAAGGATGCAATAAAACTATGCCAGTATTTAATTAGAAAAGCTTTTAATTACTTTTATAAATAAGATTTATAAATGACATTGTTGACTTAAGAAAACATTTTTTGTATGAATAATGAAGTTTTACAAGAATTATTTTCATTTTTAAAAAAAATTTAATTATTATAATTTATAATGTATAAATCTTTAAAAATTCTGCATTACTTTGATCTGGTTAGGTGATATTGGTACTAAGTGAAAACTATATCTACTAGTTAAAAATTGAAAAGCTTAATACAAAATATTTTGCACCAAAAGTTTTAAAATATTATTTTTTTTATGTATAAAAAATATGTAACGTGCAGATGTTTGAACGTATGATCGACCATAGACGAAATTATCAGAAAATAAGAGCGATGACTATAGTAAATTTAAAGTCAACATTCTTAAAATTAGATTACGGAAAACATTTCCACACTTTTTAAAGATTTGTAGAACTGTACACAAAAACTACTACTACATTTTTGTGAAATAGTTGATGGCGTAAAGCGACAATTTTTACATTGTGGCCGGAACGACAATTTGACGAATTGAATATAAACCAATTAAAACTGGACCACGGCGGTAAATTTTCTATTTCTACTGAACCCATTAAAAGTGGATCTGTAGTGGGATAAGAAATTAAGAATTAATATCAACCTTCTTCACTTTTACAAAAAATCACAATGACGTGTGAAATCCTGGTTTTTTCCCAAATAGAAAAAGGCTTGACCATGTGCTAAAAGAAAAAGTCAAAACCAAATTTCGCAAGTATTTTGAATGATCATTAAAACAAATCATTTAAGATTATTTTATTAAACAGAGAAAAATGATTTAAACAAATCATTTAAGATTATTTTATTAAACAGAGAAAAATGATTTTATTGCTTAAATCCGTTTTTCAGAATAATTACTCAACATTCACTTGGACTCATATTTCTAATTCTTTCGAAAACATTGTATATATTAGTATTTTTGGTGTATAAAAGTTGTTCTTGTAAAAAAGAGATCTTGGTTACTCAAATGTTGACCCTGTGCCTTACATGCAAATTAAAATATTGTTGGAGTAATGGAACTCAGCTTACAAAAATACCTTCTGATGTACCGAAATATATTAAGCAACCTCAAATCCAGTTGGTCAATTGTAGTACTTTTGAAATCGACCAATGCCAAAACAATATTCCGTGCGATACTGTTTAACTGTATATCAGAGTATGGTTGTCCCTACATTGCGACAACTGATCGAGGATCACAGTTCCAGTTTGCAGAATTTTTTTCAAAATTTGTTAGGCGTCAAGCATATATTAACAACAGCATACCACCCTTGTGCGAATGGCGTAGTCGAATGATTCCTCCGTCAATTTAAGGCATCATTAACAGCAAGTTCGGAGGAACGGTCGTGGTAGGATAAACTGCAGCTAGTCTTATTAACACTTCGAAAAGCTGTGAAAGACGAATTGAAATTTACTACAGCAGATTTAGTTTTTGGAAGTCCGTTGATACTTCCCGTTCAGATGGTAGATATCTAAATATCTTGTACACCATCTACCCAGTTCATGTAGAATTTACGAGAGATGATGTTTACTTTGTGCTATACGCCTATGCGTACCATTAGAAAAATGATATTTTACCTAAAAACGTGAATGATTGTGAATTTGTATTTTTGCGACAGGAAGCAGTAAAAAAAAACCCATTAACGCCGAAATATTCTGGTTCCCAAGGAGTAGTCTCTCATGAACCGAAGTATTTTACCATCTTGATTGATAACACACAAACTACTGTCGGCACTGGCAGACTTAAGCCAACCATTCTGGACAACTTGAATCATGCTTCCATTCAAACAGATCAATCATCGCTACCAACAAAAACAAATAAACCCGAAACAGTTTTGACAAAAGCAAATCAACCTGAAACAGTCTCTGCAAATCAACAAGAACCGGTAGTCATGTGCATTGGTCTGCAAACTACAAGACGTATTATACACATTGAAAGTTTCTTGCAATACTTTTGAAACTTTTATTCTCGGGGGTATTTGTAAAGTCTAACAAGAATAAGTATACAAAATATTACTACTAAATGTTTGTGAAGTAGTTGATGGTGTAGAAATAAAATGACAATTTTTACATCGCAGTCAGAATGACAGTTTATCCATCACGAGTAATAATTGTTAAGAAATATGACAAATTGAATATAAACCCATTAAAACTGGATCACAGCAATATATTTTCTATTTCTGTTAAACCAATTAAAAGTGGATCACTTGTCAAAAACGTTTTCTGATTGTTCAATATATAATAGTAAACATATTTCTTTTCATCCTTTATACTGCATGTGAATGTAGACAAGAGTTCACGCCAACTGATTTCCGAGCCGGTCACATGACTAAGACCAGTAATAATTCTGTGGCGTGAGACGAAGCCCTTAGTGAGAATTCTAAAAGCAAAGAGCAGACACTTTAAACCCTTCATCCTATCAAACCTAGAAAGTACAATTCATTGTACGACACTTTTGCATCTTACCAAGTGAAAATCAACGAGAGTGTTTATAGGTTGATTAACAATTAACATATTATCAAACTTCTATCTCAACAAACAAATCTTAAGGGTAATACACAGCAAAGACCTGCAGCAAAAAAAAAAAAAATCTTCAATCTAAATAAAAACAGACAATAAAAACAAAAATACAATCAAAGGTAAATAAATGTACAGATATTCTTTATCCCTATTTATGATAAAAAGGCCAAAAGTATTTTGAACGATCTTGATTAAAACAAATCATTTAAGAACATTGTATTAAATAGAGATTAATAATTTGAACAGTATTACTTAAATCCATTCTTCAGTATAATTATCCAACAATCACTTGGACTCAAAATTTCTAATCCTTTTCAAAACATTGTTTTTATATACATTTGTATTTTTGTATATAAAAGTTGTTATTGTTAAAAAGAGTTGTTGATTACTCAAATGCTGACCTTGTGCCTTACATGCAAATTAAAATGTTGTTGGAGTAATTGAACTCAGCCTACAAAAATATGTTCTGATGTACCGAAATTTATTAAGCAACCTCAAATCTGTAACAAATTACTGGGTACTTGAAATTATATAAAATAACTTTAACCTGCCTTTTTCTTAAGTTATGTTTTAGCACATAAAGTCTCCGTAGAATAACAATAAAACTTTCTGCACCATCATTAGAACTTGTTATGTGATTTACGAGCGATGTCAAGTATGTGATCACCTGTACTGTTTCTTTTAAAAATTCATTTCTTTGTTATTTTAAACTTAAAGTAAATAATTTTTCAAATCACATTATGAGTTATACTCTAAATCAGCTAAATATTCCTCAAATAAAGTTTCAGAAAAGTATATTTTATATTTGGGAGAGTTCATTAATACAGAGAAAGAGCTGTCATGGGCCAATGAGCACTTGTGTAGGGGCATTGGCTATGCTTGGTAAATTGGCCTTTTGCCAAACATGTCTAAAGTTCCCACAATTTAAATATCAGAAGGTTGAAGGATGTATGTTGAAATGTGAAAGGATAAAATATTTCATGTGTACATTAAAGTAAAGGTTTATTAACAGAATGACAAAAGCGTAAGAAGAAAAACATAAGTGAAATTTTGTTAACTGAACGCTATAACAAATTAGTGAAAAGAAAAATGTCCATTGAGAAAGGTAAGTATTGAAAATGGCCACAGGAGTTTAGAGTTCATGGTTGTGTAGTAGCAGCATGTAAAGTTTTATGTTCCTTCCTCTTTTTGGTTGTTACTCTCTTTTGTGGCGTAGAGTGAAAAAAAGAAAAGAAAGTGGGAAGATGAGGTCGGTGGGATGTAACTGAGTCGGCTTGAAGTTTCTTCCTTACATTGTGAGATGCTATCAGATACTGCTCCCATTCTGACTTTGACCAGTCATGGAATGTCCTTAAGTAGTGGATCTGATCATGTGACCGGCTCCAGTGAGCGTTTTCCTTTAGGTGTGAAAAAACATTTGACTGACAACACATATATCAATTTTCCATTTGCCATCCAATCAGGATCCAGGATTTTACTTTTTTCACTGACTTGTGAATTTTTCTTGGTCTGGGTTTTTCCAAAATGTTTTTAGTTGTTTGAATCCGATTTTGTGGGTGTTCACTTTTACTTTGGGTGTTTTAGTTAGTTAATGGATGATATAAGATTTGTATCTTATACTTGCCTGGTGGAAAGCACAAGCACTGGAGCCCATACTAATCTGTGTAAATTGATTTGTGCTACAGAAGCTTCTTTTTAGGAAAAATACTAAAAACAAAAATTAGTGCAACAAGCAACATGTATTATATGTCATAATCAAAAGATCTGTTGGTTCTTGAATAATAAAAAAAAGAAAGTGGGAGAATGTCAACTTTTTGATCTAGAAGAACCTGAAATTCAAAGAGGCTGCCTACCTATAAAAATGGAAGGGCTGGTATTTTATTTCATCAGTTTAGTTCACCTGCAGACAATTTCGCTAACATCGAGAAGATCACAGAAATTGACCATAGCTTCTGACAATAAGTCTTTGCACAGTCCTAGCACAAACGCTCAGTTAAAACTCTTAATTTCTGTCTTTTAATATTTGGGACCATACTACTGTTGACTTTCTGTGGGAGATAAGATTATGCTTTATTTTTTTCTCTGGTGAGATTAATTTCCTCTAGACTGATTCAATATTGTTTTGAACAGTTGTAATATATTTACATTTTTACTGTTGTACATAAATTATGTTTATTGTTATAAAACTCTGGCGTTGATAGTATTTCTTTTTTCCTTTTTTCTTTCACCTTCTTTCCCGCATTTTCTCTTTTTCTTACAACGTGACAAATTGATGTTCATTTCAAAACAAAAACAAAAACAACAATTCAGCTGTTTTAACTAAAACAAATAATTTTCTCAATTGATTTTCATTTCACAACAACAACAAAGAAAGTAATTCATATTTCTCTTCAGATATTTTTTGATTAAGCTGAATTTGTATTTGTCTTTGTTTAAAAATGTCGTTTTCTGTTGAAAAGAATTCTTTCTTTATTACAATTGGATGAAGAATTTATTCAAAAACAGAATTATTGTAATTAGCTACATATTTTAATTTAAACATTAAGGTAAATATGAAAAAAGCAGAAGTAACATTAGACCTACTGTAGTACTAATAGCAATAACATGATTATTGGATATATTTATACATTGTATATGAACCCATATCTATTGTGATACGTGGATTATTAATGATTGAATCTAAGATTCAATCACAACATTAAACACTTGTACGGTAAAAGTGTAGTGGTTAAGATTGTGCAATTATGATGCAATATTAATTACCTGTTATTGATAATTTGTGAATATATGAATGGATAAGCTTTTTAATTGTGCAAGATTGGTGCCAGACACCCAAACTATGCCACTAAGCAAGAGTTAGGACTTGTCTGGTAGTTTTGTGAATCAGTACACAGTAAAGAGTTTGTATTAAGAACACTGTTCATACAATTAAAGCAATGAAATATTTATTATGAAAGCAGAACGTTTAAATATTTAGTTCTTGTGGCAAATACACTTATATAATATAAATCTACATCCTGGTGTGGGACTAAATACTAAATATTCACAATATATATTTCCAGGTGAATAACACATTCAGCAGAAATGAAATGTAATGTTTTGAATGGTGCACAGAAGAGGAAGAATAAAATAAGAAAACTTTCAAAATTAACATCATAGCTCAACACAAGTGCACTGACAGCCACTCATACCATGCCTTCAGATACAGCATTCACATCGACATCCACTTCTGCAATATCAGCCACTAATACTGTTCCTTCAGATACAGCATCCACATCGACATCCACTTCTGCAATATCAGCCACTAATACTGTTCCTTCAGATATAGCATCCACATCGACATCCACTTCTGCAATATCAGACAATGAATATCGTCTCTTTCAGATATAGCATCCACATCGACATCCACTTCTGCAATATCAGCCACTAATACTGTTCCTTCAGATATAGCATCCACATCGACATCCACTTTTGCAATATCAGCCACTAATACTGTTCCTTCAGATATAGCATCCACATCGACATCCACTTTTGCAATATCAGCCACTAATGCTGTTCCTCTGAGACAGCAATCTGATTTACATCCACTTCTGCAATATCAGCCACTAATACTGTTCCTTCAGATATAGCATCCACATCGACATCCACTTCTGCAATATCAGCCACTAATACTTGCTGTTCCTTCAGATATGGCATCCACATCGACATCCACTTTTGCAACATCAGCCACTAATACTGTTCCTTCAGATATAGCATCCACATCGACATCCACTTTGGTAACATCAGCCACTAATACTGTTCCTTCAGATATAGCATCCACATCGACATCCACTTTTGCAATATCAGCCACTAATGCTGTTCCTTCAGATATAGCATCCACATCGACATCCACTTCTATAATATCAGCCACTAATACTGTTCCTTCAGATATAGCATCCACATCGACATCCACTTCTGCAATATCAGCCACTAATACTGTTCCTTCAGATATAGCATCCACATCGACATCCACTTTTGCAATATCAGCCACTAATACTGTTCCTTCAGATATAGCATCCACATCGACATCCACTTTTGCAATATCAGCCACTAATACTGTTCCTTCAGGATAGCATCCACACTATCCAATTTACAACATCAGCCACTAATACTGTTCCTTCAGATATAGCATCCACATCGACATCCACTTCTGCAATATCAGCCACTAATACTGTTCCTTCAGATATAGCATCCACATCGACATCCACTTCTGCAATATCAGCCACTAATACTGTTCCTTCAGATATAGCATCCACATCGACATCCACTTTTGCAATATCAGCCACTAATACTGTTCCTTCAGATATAGCATCCACATCGACATCCACTTTTGCAATATCAGCCACTAATACTGTTCCTTCAGATATAGCATCCACATCGACATCCACTTCTGCAATATCAGCCACTAATACTGTTCCTTCAGACATAGCATCCACATCGACATCCACTTCTGCAATATCAGCCACTAATACTGTTCTGATATAGCATCCACATCGACATCCATAATTTCTGCAATATCAGCGACTAATACTGTTCCTTCAGATATAGTATCCACATCGACATCCACTTTTGCAATATCAGCCACTAATACTGTTCCTTCAGATATAGTAGCATCCACATCACAATATCCACTCTTGCAATATCAGCCACTAATGCTGTTCCTTCAGATACAGCATTCACATCGACATCCACTTCTGCAATATCAGCCACTAATACTGTTCCTTCAGATATAGCATCCACATCGACATCCACTTCTGCAATATCAGCCACTAATACTGTTCCTTCAGATATAGCATCCACATCGACATCCACTTTTGCAATATCAGCCACTAATACTGTTCCTTCAGATATAGCATCCACATCGACATCCACTTCTGCAATATCAGCCACTAATACTGTTCCTTCAGATATAGCATCCACATCGACATCCACTTCTGCAATATCAGCCACTAATACTGTTCCTTCAGATATAGCATCCACATCGACATCCACTTTTGCAATATCAGCCACTAATACTGTTCCTTCAGATATAGCATCCACATCGACATCCACTTTTGCAATATCAGCCACTAATACTGTTCCTTCAGATACAGCATTCACATCGACATCCACTTCTGCAATATCAGCCACTAATACTGTTCCTTCAGATATAGCATCCACATCGACATCCACTTCTGCAATATCAGCCACTAATACTGTTCCTTCAGATATAGCATCCACATCGACATCCACTTGTGCAATATCAGCCACTAATACTGTTCCTTCAGATATAGCATCCACATCGACATCCACTTCTGCAATATCAGCCACTAATACTGTTCCTTCAGATATAGCATCCACATCGACATCCACTTTTGCAATATCAGCCACTAATACTGTTCCTTCAGATACAGCATTCACATCGACATCCACTTCTGCAATATCAGCCACTAATACTGTTCCTTCAGATATAGCATCCACATCGACATCCACTTTTGCAATATCAGCCACTAATACTGTTCCTTCAGATATAGCATCCACATCTACATCTATTTCTGCTACCAATCATCCAGTTTCCGCAGACTTGAAGAAGGATAGTCTCTAATTTGAAAACAACAGATTCAAAGTATTATTCAATGAGTTTCGATTCCACTCCAGATATCTCACACACTAATCAACTGACATTTACTGTCCGATACATTAAAGGTTGCGAGCCTGTGGAATGTTTCTTGATGTTCATCCCCATCTTTTCTCATGGAGCAAAGAATTTAACAGACCTTTTCATGCATTTTCTTAATGAGAACAAAATTCTGTTATTGAACTGCTATGGTCAGTCATACGACAATGCCTCAAATATGTCCAGACGATATACTGGATTCAATGTATAGATTTATCAAATCAATGTGTTTGCTATTTACATCTTAATCCACATCTTAATCTCAGCTGTGGGTTAATTAGTAAGCCTTGTATCACTAAACGATTATTATCTCAAAAAAATATTCTCTATAATTCCAGTCTAAGTATCCTGAAAAATAATATATAGAGATTGTCTAAGTATTAATTCTTTTGATGATATTTTCAATATTTATTTTTGTTTCAAGAATTTTCCTTACACATCTGAAATACACTTCTTTTTAATTGCACTGTGTTTCAGCTGGTTGCCCTGTAAAATGCCAAGATATTTATAGTTCTCTTCCTCTTTCAAAGATCTCATGACTTCTCCATCCAGTAATTACCTTCCCTTGAACACAGTGCTTTTGTTGACTCTATTAAGACTTAAGGTTATATCTTTGTCATTTGTCAATCTACCCCAATGTCATTGTTAAACAAACAAACCATCTGAATTAAAGAATCTAGAGCCTTTTCACTCCTGTTATACAATATTTTCAGTGATCCATGAAGAGTAAGTGGTTCATTTTTTTTTCTTAATGACTAGCAAATTCATAGCCACTTGTGATGTGTTCAGACCTTTATTGATAATTTGATTCTTAATAATTCTGTTTATTTTAAATGCCTTTAAATTGATTGAAACTGTATGAACCAGAATTAGAGAGATTCGAAGTAAGATTTAAAATTTGATTAGCAAAAATCTTTTATTTTTTTCTGGAGTCTATAGAATTTGATTTATAAGAATTTGATAAGACAAAATCATTTGATCTTCTTTCAGAAAGCCTATTCTTCAGACTCACTAAAATAGATAATGAATCAGGAAGAAGGCATCATGTTTTGTTGAACTCAAATAGATGGGTTTTACCTTCAGTCAGTAGTTGATAAAAAAAATTTTTAATTTCCCTCATCCAAAGCCAAGTGTCAGCTCCTAAGCTACATCACCAAAATAAATTAATAGACAGTCATTGATAATCAATTCATCTTGATGGGACTTGCTATTTAAATGTGTATCTTGAACTAAGTTGTTGGGTGTTACAGACTGTTCACATAAATGTTTGAATTTTTGTAGCTATATTTACTGTAAGTTCAGATGAATAGTGCTCTATTTTTTCCAAATGTATGACTTGATTACTGGTCAATGAAACACATGAAGTTGAGTGGGTTAATTTTCAGATTTGGCTGACTAAAATCTAAAATTTATTTCATAATAAGTATTTAGTTGGAACAAATTTTCTACTTTTTTCATGTTTTTGTTGTCTTTTGTTATCAATTTACTCTCTGTACTTTTAGAGATACTATTTTTTCTTTCAAACCCTATGGACACCTACATACAAAATAATGAGACATAATTATAAAAAAAATAATTGTCGGATTTAATATTTTTTGAAAATTTAAGCTAAATATTAAAGTATCTTAAGCTAATATTTTCTTGTTTTTGAAGATTTAAAAGTGTAATTGTTTTTATTCATTTCCATATCTGCTCTTAAATAAGACACTGATTATTTGATAATTTAAAATCATGATGGTAGAAGTTAATTGATACTTTTTTTCCTTGGTAGGGCTGAATCCTGAAAAAATATGATACACATATGATACAATAATTTTGATTGACTTTCCTTTTGCATGCTGCTTATTTTGTTTTTTCCAATTTTGAATAAAATTCATTTTTTATTTGCAGGAAACATAATTGAGATAAATTCGATTGCCTTTCGAACAGTATTTTTAATTTTAATTTTAAATGCATGACTTTTTATATTAGGAAATAAGTTTTTTTAAGTTATTTCCCTTACATCTTAAATGTAAGGGAGATAACTTAAGGGAGATAACTTAATGTTTGGAATTTAAAACCCGTGTGAAAGGCTAATTCATGTGATTGGCTACCAACATTCAGATTTCAATGGAATGTTTGTTGATATTTAGATGACCTTAAATCTTCTCCTGGAAAAAAAGTTACAAGTTCAAACTAGTGCTTGATAAGAATAGTATTTCTATGTTAGGTAGTAGTTTTTTTTTAATTATTCTAAAAGTTTTGCAACAAAGCCGCTTTTATTTATAAAATCAGTGAAAAAAATTATACAAATTTCTAGTTTTAACAAAATCATTGGATTTTATATTTTTACTCAGTTGTTTAAAAAATTATGAAAAAAAAAATGTATACAAAATTCAATTAGTATAATCACAGTGGTGATTGTGGAACTCTGAAAGTGGGTGGGGCCACTTAGGGGGCCAAGGTTTTTCTGAGGAGATGAGAGGCAATTTCAAACAGTGTCTTCATTTTCAGACAATACTACTATTGTATACCCAAATTATCTACATATCAAGTTGGGGACATTATTTCTAATTAACATCTTTCTTCAGATATGAAAACATGACTATTACGTCTCCTTCCTGCCCTAATAATATATCAGTTTCTATCTATCTGGTTGTTTTATTTTGGTTTTCCTTCAAACTGGTCTCTATATGTGTCCTTAAAAAGCTAATTTAAAAAGAAAACACAGAGGGAAATGTGCTGAAGATCAAATCTTATCAAAATTAAAGACTGGTCAGTTTCATAAATTTTTGAAGCTCATAAAAGTGGATGGTCCAACTGAAGGGCCAGCCAAAATTCTAGGTGGAAGGCTTGGCAACGTTTTTTTGTGATGTTTTCTTTTTGGATGAGCTGAAAAAAAAAAACACAAATGATGTTTAAAAGAAACATCATTTGTGTTTTTTTTCAGCTCATTTCTCATTTTTATTTGTCTCATATTTTTCTTCTGATTTTCTTTATTCTTAGAAGGAAGAGGCTATTATTGCTAACTATCCAGCAAACTACAAGAGAACAGCAGTTATTCCATTTGTTGGATTTGGCTCAAAGACAAATTGGTAAATATTCCTGCTTTAATTTCAGGTTAGTGTTAGTTGTTTGTGTGTATATAGGGTGTGATGGATAAATTGTTGTCTAAATTATGCAAAAAAAAAAAAAGTGAAAATAACACTGACATCTCATTTTAACAGTCAAAATTATACAAAAATATCTTCAAATACTAAAGAGTAAATTTATTCAATAAAATTGCCATTGTATTCAACCAGACAACCTTGAAATCTCCTGAAACTCTCCTGGACAGTCTTCTTGTTAAAGTTGGAGAATGCTGCCGTAATCCTTGACTTCAGTTCATTTTTGATGTTACAGAGAGTTTTGTTGGTCTATGACTAAACTGTATCCCATGCACAATAGTCAAGGGCATTACAGTCTAGGGGGTTAGGTGGACAAATGTAAGAGGTGACATGGTTGCAGAAATCTTTTGACAACCATGACTGGATTCTCTTGTTTTTGTGGCATGGTGCAGAGTCCTCTTGTCAGACATAGGGTCTTCCACCTCCATGTTGAGTCTGAGGTCCTCATCAACAAATTTAAAGGTTCTCTTCTTATCAAAATGATTAGAGAGTTTTTCGAGCTGTCATACCGTCATAGTCACCATTAGACTCATCCAACTGTTTCCGAATTCTACACTCTGATTGACACCCAAACACTCTGAAATGTTCATATTTTTTGGCATGAATACCAAGCAGTACAGCATGCTGTCTAAACATTTCTAGTCGAGAATTGCATCATGGTGCTCTTTTTTCTCACAGACAGTTCCCAACTGACCCCACTATATTGTGCAACTGACAAAATAAAAAACAAACAATGTACACGTGTTAAATTAAAAAATATAAAATGTTGACAATTTACCCATCACACACTGTATTTGATGCTACAAAAAATTTACTTCTTTTTATTTGCCTTTTTTTCATAATGAAATTAAAAAATAAACTCAACCTCCTGATTTAACATTTTTGCAAGATTTAGGAAATTAACTGATTTGAATCAAATTTTCAAAGTTTATTCATTGATGAATGAATTGTATAATGAACAGGTTGTTTTCATAGAAAATTTTGTAAAAATATTTTGGCTGGAATTATGTGCTCTATTTTGATGTTGTATACCAATTCGACAAAAATACACTGGGAACCAAAATGGCTATCATCTTGACATCAACAATGAACAACAAATGAATATATATATATAAATATACAATTATATTTTAATTCTTTTCCTTTGTTGACATGGCGTGAAGTAAAAGTTGGTTGGAATGTTAGCACAAACACATACAAGGGCAGTTGACTGGCTGGGTAAGTCTTCTCTTCCGTTCTCCTGTCAATCCAATCTCTCCCCCAACCTCCTTCTTATATAGGCTGAATTCCTCAGTTAACCACATCATCTTCTGCTTTGCATATTGTTTATTATTCCTGAATGTTTATATTCTCTGACTATGGTGTTTGTCAAAGCAAAGTTTTGCCTGTCACTTGGTGGTTGTATTCCTGACTTTTCAAAGCAATGTTTATCTTTTAAATTTTACCAGCTTTGCATTACTCTTCTGAGCAAAATTATACACCACAGTAAGGGAATATATAACATATGATATCAAACAGGTAAGAAAATAATAAAAAACAGTAATGAATTAAATTCAAATGCATTATTTCACTAGTTTTTAATTTCTTTTTCATACTTCTAAATTAGCATAAAAAATAAAAGTATTAACTCTGCTAAGTTTCATAAAAGCATATAGAATAAATAAATTATATTAGAAAATCAGTTATATAAGATCAAAGATAATTTATATTTACAATTGATTTGCATATCTCACACTCTCTTAAATATTGAGATTTAGATGGAAGTGAGAGACGGACTCCCGCTTAGTATGTGGGTTGATCTTTGGATATAAACTTGTTACATTTGATGGACTATTGAGCATTAGAGTTAGAATTTGATGACATTTCACAGGCTACTGTGTATAAATAAATGTTATTTGTTACATTTTAAGTAAATCTAGTTAATTAATCTTTAAATTTACTTTGAAACACATATTTATGGCAAACAGATTTTGAAATTTGTTGTATTATGGAAGGTTCTATGTAAATCCTTACATGTTTTTCATTTATAAAGACAGTTCAATGAGTCATTGAGTGACAAGTAAATGTGAGAATGTTTTAAAAAATGTCTAAAAACTTTATTTACATATGGAAATTTATTTTTATGTTTGCAGGTATTAGCTTTATTATTAAAGTTATTGTCTTTGAAGTAAAACCAAAGCTTTAACCGAGAACACTAACCATGGGGATATAGTACCGAGTGCAAATGACGCCATTTTAATTACAATTTATTAACAATTTTCAATACCTGATTTTTTTACCTAAATAATATGTTTTTCAGTTCCTATTAATGTTAATTGAAAGTACAAAGTTTGAAGTTCCGGCATGTAAAATATTTCAAATAAAGATTTATATGTAATATTTTTTTTTATATTTTCAAAATTGGGTATGATATACCCATGGTAAGTAGTAGTGTAACTTTAATTGATAGTTAGTGTTTCAGAATTGAAGGCTACATTTAAATGATCTAAAATTCATTTTTCAGGGATTTTTTACTCTCAGTTTGTGGCAAGTATCTTTGCTGAAATTCTTTGGGCCATATAATGAGGAAAGAAAGCTTGGAGAAGTTCACATTCATAAGACATATCAAAAGCAAGAGAAGTGAAGAAAAACAGTGAATGAAATACTTGACAGGCTTGAGCAAATGGATAATGGAGAAAGTATTGTTGGAGGCAACAAAAGAAGGATGCTGTTATCTCTCAGAAAAAAATAGTGCATACAGGGATCAATTTTTATGTATAAAATATCACAGGTCCAGACCCACCCTCTCAACTTTCTTCTTCATTCAGTGCAAGGAGAATGCCATTCTTAGATTTCATGACAAGATGTTTTGACAGGATTTTGTAGTCAGTCATCTCACTTCAAGGCTCATTTCCCATGTTCAGTGGAGAGAAGGAAAAAGGGGTTTAAGGGTTTTAGTTCAAAATGAACTCATCTTTTGTTTAAATTTGTTGTGTCAGAGCAAATGTTTTGTCTTCAACAATTTTGATCTTTTTCAAGTTGGCATTTAAACTTTCACCAATTGATCATCATCCAACTAAATGCTAACTTTTCGTATCCAAAGGCAAATATAAGTTGTGTGAAAAATAATTTGAGAAGAAAAATGACTTAACACAATGAAAATAGACGGATATTATTTTACAGTTTTATATTTTTAAAATATTTACAAAAGAAATTCAATTTAAAAAAAAAATCATTATTAAAATTAGCTTATAAAAATGATATTTTCAATATTCACTTGTAAACAAGATCTTTGAAAAATCAATTTGATGTGAAATGAAGTAAAACTCTTAAATACATTTAAGAGCATAAAAATATTTTCCAAATATTTTCCAAATATTTTCTAAATATTTTCCAAATATTTTTCTTTTTAAAACTCTGAGCTAGAATTTTATAACTGATATTTTCTCAGTTTCTTTCTCTTCACATTCAAATATTTGTAGAAAATCTGTAGTAAATTAAAATAAAACTAAACTATTTTTTCTTCAGAAAAAAAATTATTATATTTTAAATGCAAACAAGTATCTTTTGGCATGTTAATTGTGTACAAAGGTTTTCTTGTGGTGTATTGGTCCTGATAGGGTTAGGGTTAGTATACCTTCACCATGGATCACGGTAGGCTAACAACTGCCTTGATATGGTAACTACCAATGGAAATATTTCTATTTGAAACAATTCACATTATAATGCTATACTACAGTTATAAATATAATAAAACTACCTTTACTTTTTGACTTCACATTAAAATGCAATATTACACAATGATTTTCAAAAGTTCCACTGAACAATACGCACAAATAACAAGTAACAAGTAAATTTTTTATTCTTGATTTGTAGAGATATGGGTGTGTTCACCCTAATCATTATGACTTATTGTGGTGTTTCTTTAGAGGAACCTACTTTTGTAAGAAATTCAGCATTTGATAAAGTTTAAATATTTACAAACATTTTTTCTTCAAAGAAAACAAGTTTCTTGATTGTACTAGTTACCCTATTCAAACTGATGTAACACAAATATCTTGTAAAGTACAAAGTAGTGTGATAAGAAAATTATTATTTGAACTGGTTGACCAACAAGAAAATGTATTTTCATTAAACTTTAAGCAAAAATTGATATTTTCACAAAATCTCTTTAATTAATCCATAAATTTTACTTTGAAACAAATGCCTGGGACAGATAATAGGTTTTTAAGAGATTTATGATTTTAGAGAAGACTTCAGTTATTTTGAATGCATTTTTTCTTTTTCAATTGTTTGTTAAGCTAAAATATCAAGAATACAAAGGCTTGAAATTAACATCATCTGAGTGGTAAAACATTAATTTGCGATGACTGATTAGATTTTTTGGTGAATAAAAATTTATAATTTGTTAAATAATTTATTGAATATTCATTTTTTCTTAAAGCAACTAAATTTCTTAATATGCAAAAATAAAATTCTTACTTCACACCAATAATGACAGGTTTTTAATAAATGAAATAACACATAAACTAAAATTAAGTACTTTTTAAAGTGGAGAAAGAAACCTGAATGAAAAGGGAAAGGCTGAAGAACTTTAATTTAAATATTTCTACTATTTATTGATAAATGTAAAAACATTTGGGTCTTACTGTTAGAAATAATTTAAACAGAAATGTGGTTCTACTGAAGGATATTGAGGGTACCAAGCATCAAACATGTGAGGAATGACAAGGTTTTTGGAGAGAATAGAAACAAAAAGGAAACTTATACTTCATCAGTAAGAGACAGTTGAAATTTCTGGGACATGTGATGAGGAAGAAGGTCTTTGAAAATTTGATATTCACAGGACAGATAGAGGGAAAGATGGGCAGGGGAAAACAAGGCACGACACATTTGATGGGCTGCACTGCTAAATATATTTTGTCGGAAGGCTGGCAGTGCAGGGTTTAGGAGAAATAACATGACAAAATATATTAAAAGCTACAGGGGATAGGAGGATGTAGACGGCCATGATCGTCTACCACCTGAATGGACATGGTACATAAAAGAAAAAGATCTGATCATATCACAAACTGTCCATAAATTTGGAAGTGTGGAAAAGCAGGTGGAAGATCAAAGGGGTACTTTTGATACATGTTCATTTTCTTAAAAATGAAACTTTAAAAGTCAAAGTAGTTCTTAAGCAGATGGAGGCTCAATTTTACACTCTCTTTTTGGCTTTTGGCTAAGATTCCTGGGTATGACTATGTGTAAGTGGTGCTAATCTAGTTTGGTTTCTTTTAGCGTTCGTGTGTCATCATGCTTTTGGGTACTCTCCTTCAGGATTCATGGCAAAATGAAATCAAACATCATCCACCCTAGTTTGTTGATAATGTCCGGCATAATTTATGGATATAGAGTATCATCACAGCATGTAATGTGTTCAATGAAACACCATCAAAGATTAACACTCCCAAATCAGACACTGTCTTAAGTCTTATTTGATTTCAAATAATTGGAAAAATATGGCCACCTTTTATACACTTTGCATTAAACATTTTGAGCTTCCTGATTGGTTAAGCCTTCTATTGGTGAACTATAAAATTGATTGGCTCATGGGTGTCTCACCAGTATATATGTGTAGATTTTATGAAGTGAATGTTTTTTTGTATTTAACCAAACCAGCAGTAATCCTTTATCTTGCATACCAAGAGCTGCTCTACTCTTACTGCTTGGTATATGCTTTAGCTATGCTAATTAGGCAGTCATTTCCATATCACTACAGAGACAGCTAAGAAATGGGAGGAATATTGTTTGTGTGTATGGAATGAACAAGAGTGTAGATACATTTTATTGTTAAATTTGTGCATGACCAGCCTCTCCCCACCTACTTTTTCTAGTTTCGTGCTGAACTGATGTATTTTTTCCCTCAATAAATATTAAGATAAAAGTATGATATCTTTTCCCTCATCACTTGAAATTGGAGAAGATGCCTACTTGCAGGGATTCCAATCTTGCATCAGGACTTTTTTCATTACACTGAGAGAGGTGTGGTCACTGTAATATCAACACCAGTGTTACAGTGGTTGCATTAGCTGAGCATTTTTTGTTCATAAGTGTACACAATGAAAAAGACCTTGTGTCACATCCTGGCTTAGTGGGTAGGTCAGGTAATTACCAAGATCAAAGTGTGGTATCAGTCACTGAAAAAGAGTAATCTGAAAACTACTGCTAACATGCTCAGAAGTAAACCAACGGTGTCAAAGGGTATATAACTGTGACACACCTTTGAAGCATTGGAACATAGAAGCATTTCTTTGGCAATCAAGGACACAAGGATGGAAACTGACCAATGTAACAAAAGTTCTCATTGAAGAAGTACTTGATGCACAAAAAAATTAGATGTCTACAATTGGTGTAGCTATGCAATATGGGATTTGTTTCAGGCAGGGGCAGAATACTGAGAGAATGGCTACAATAACCTCTGAAACATTAAGTTTATGCCTGAATATCATAACCAGGATAAACAAACATCAACTTGTGACCTTCTTTCCAACTATTGAGCCAATTAATCGGATACTCCAAGAGCTTGGAAATATGTTGTTGTTGTTGTCTCTCTAACTAGGATCTCTGTTACAGATAGTGATCAAAAGTATACTACATTGTTCATTATTTCACAAACCAGGTTAATTGACAGCAGCATGTTAAAAGACACTTGCTAGAAATAGTACTCTAGATAGATCCGCTAATGATATAGTATACAGTGGGCCATGCCAATTAAGAATCCACTCAAGAAATATGCCAATTCAAGATCTTGTTCCCAAGAGAGAAGAGAGATAAGGAAAAAAATAATAGGTTAAATAACACCATTCTAAGCAAAATAATCTGTACTGTTTCTCAGAAAGTTTTGCTAAAGGTAACTCAAAGTCTGCTTCAGCATCTTCTTTTTTAAACAAGGACAGGGCTAAGGAACAACCACAGAGTGGCCCTCTACTAAATCACATACTTATGAAGGATTGCATACCGTGGAAACAAGTGTACTATAAAAGAACCTCTTAGGATATCTGTAATCAGCTCTCCATTTGAGTTAACAGAAAATGGTTACCAGAAAATGCATGGATGATCAAAGCACATTCCCAGGTATCTCAAGATAATATCAGCAGGAGCTCTGAAGGAATCTAGATATGAGGGATAACAACTGCCAAAATGTATACTACTCCAAATCTTTTGCTAGTGGACTGTGACAGTCGTCATACCAAAGAACTGTCAATGTAATGTACACTTGAATTGACTTTTCTTCTCAACTTAAAATGAATCATTACTACCCACTGGATAAATCAGCAAAGAACTGGTGCGAGGCAGAGGTGGGAAAATTCTGATTAAAGCATTCTGACACCTGTAACTAAATGGTTAAGGCTCTTTCAAATTGGTTATTAGGGGAGAGAGGCAAGTCAGCACACTTGCTTTGAGATTTTTAGTGTAGATATAGCTACAGTATTGAAAAGCCACCTCACCCATGACAAGGTTATCCATATACTGAAGAACCACTAAGATCGCCTTCTGATATATGAAGATGACTGTTCTCAGGGAGTTCACATTATGCTCAACCAGGAGTTGACATTCAGGAGGGGACAGGTGGATGATTGTGATAAACATGAGTTAGCAATGGTCCTCTCTGACTTGTTTCAGTTATGAATCTGATAAAAGGTAGGGAGTTTTAATCTTTTTACAAACTACAAGGCACATTCTTGATAACCCCATGAGAATTTATTTTCAGTCCTAAGTGCACTGGATGGAGTAAGCTGAAGATCTATACCAGCTTCTGCAACTTTTGAAAGATTTTGATTTTTTGGACAGGTTCCCAGAAGACTCTCTGATCTATGAAATGAGAGATTACATAAAAATAATAAGCTGAGGACCATATCTGGATTTGGGTATATATTAAATAGTAATATCCCGTTTTGGGGATGGTTGACATTAATGTGTTAAACAAAAAATATATATCTATTTCCAGAAAATACTTTATGCACAAATTTAAATTTGACTTCATGTATGCAATTGCAATCAATCAATGAAGCCCAAGTTGACATCTGATTAAAACTCCCCAAATAAAGTAGGGTTATTAGAACCCAATTAATTCATTTGCTCTCTGTTCCTTATTCAGTTGCCAGTACACAGTGAGAGCCCACTTCTCAATTAGAACGGCAGGATATGCTTGATCTCACAGACCAACAGTACATTTTCAATCTATTCCACAATCAAAAAATCAGTTGCAGCACTGATTATTAAGATGTAGTGGAAGTATGCTTATCTATATGATAAAATAATTGCTATTCACTTATTACAAGTTACTAGCATGTTCAGAATCCAATCCACAAACATTCATAATTTGTACAATGGTGAAACAAAAGAAATACAACAAAATTTTGTAAGGTAACAAATGATAACATTTAATATAATACTTTACACAAATTTGCAGTGGTGTTAAGCATGTGAAAAGAAGTTGTAAAATTGTATGTTTACGAAAATTAAGTTTGAATCTCTTTCACAATAAATCCTTCACATGGTGTGCTTTGTTGAACAGTTCAAATGATGCAGAAGTTATTTAATTTGTTAAATTAAATAAAAGTTCATTTGATATTATGTGGTGAAAGCTAACTGAAATGGGTGTGTTGAAATTGAAGTAAATGAATGAGAGTTGAAAAGTAAATTTCTCACTTAGTTTCAGGTTCACATCGCATGGCGAATGAATTGGGCAATGGTCTTGTACATGATGACTTGCATGGATGTCTGCTTCCTGGCCCAAAGTGAAATTTCTCGCTGGGTTTCTTCCATTTATACTAGTAAATCACTCTTAACCTTAGCTGTAGGTCTAGCCCCTTAACCCAAGCCCCTGCTCTAACCATAACCATAACCATGACCTTAACTCTAGCTCTAGCCCTTACCACTTAAAACTAGCCCTACTCTAACCCTAGATTTAACCTTAGCTCTAGCCATAGTCATTTAATCCTAGCCCTAGCCCTAATCCTAGCCTTAACAATAGCCCTATTTAACCCTAGCCCAAATCCAAGCCTTAAATGTAGCTCTGGCAATAGCCACTTAACCCTAGCCCTAGCTCTAGCCCTAGCCCTAACACTAGTCTTAAAAGTAGCTCTATTCCTAGCTCCATAACCCTAGCCCCAGCCATAATGCTAGCCTTAACATTATCTCTAGCCCGAGCCACTTAACCCTAGCCGTAACCCTAGCTTAACCTTAGCTCTAGCATTAACCACTTCACCCTAGCCTTAGCACTAACCATATAATTTACCTCAGTTCAAGCCCTAGACATTTAACCCTTGCCCTAACCCTAGCCTTACTATTAGCTTGGCATGACCAATTAGCTTTATGCCTAGCCCAAACCCTAGACTTAACCTTAGCTCTAGCCATAGCCATTTAGCACTAGTCCTAATGCTAGCATTAATTTTAGCCCCAACACTAGCCACTTAACCAAAGCCCTAGCTCTAACCCTAGCCTTAAACTTAGCTAAAGCCCTAGCTACTTCACCTTAGCTCTAGCTCTAACATTAGCCTAAACTTAGCTCTACCTTAGTCACTTAACCCTAGTCCTTGCCCTCACCCTAGTCTTAACGAAAGTTCTTGCACTAGTCACTTAGACATAGCCCTAAACCTAACCTCAGACAACCATAGCTATACATCTAGCCACTTAACCATAGCCCTAGCCCTAACCCTAGCACTAACCTTAGCTTAAGCCCTAGCCACTTAGCCCTAACCCAAGACTTATATATAGTTCTACTCCTAGACCATTAACCCTAGCCCTAGCCCTAACCCTTGCATTAACCTTAGTTCTTGCCCTAGCCACTTAATCCTAGCCCTCGACCTAAACCTAGACTTAATCATAGTTCTAATCCTAGCTAGTTAACCCTATCCCTATCCCTAACCCTAATCTCAACCTTAGCTCTAGCACTTGACATTTAAGTATAGCCCTAGTCATAACCCTAAACTTAACCTTAGCTCTAGCCCTAGCCCATTAAGCATAGCCATAGCCATAACCCAAGCCTTAAGCTTAGCTCTAGTCCTAACACTTTAACCCTAGCAATATGTCTAAAAACAGACTTAAACTTATACCTAGCCTTAGCCTCTTAACACTATTCCTAGCCCTAATTCTAGCCACTTAACAATAGGTGTAGCCCTAAACCTAGTCTTAACCTTATTTCTAGCCCAAGGTCCTTTACTCCATAACCATATACTTAAACATAGCTCTAACCCTGCCCTGACTCTAGCCTTAATCTTAGCTCTAGTTCTATCCCCTTAACCCTAGCCCTAGGCCTAACCCTAGCCTTAACCTTAGCTCTAATTCTAGCCACTTAATGCTAGCCCTAGCCCAAACCATAAATTTAACCTTATCTCTAGCTCTAGCTACATAACCATACTCCTAGCGCTAATCCTAGGCTTTACCTTAGCCCATGTCTTGGCCAACTTATACATAGCCCTAGCCCTAGCATTAACCTTACCATAACTCTGGAACTAGCTACTTAACCAGTGCCCTAGCCTAACCCAAGACTTAACATTAGCTCTAGCGCTAGTTACTTAACTCTAGCTGTAGCCCTAACCCTAGCCTTAAACTTAGATCTAGCCTAAGCCACAACTCTAGCTCTAAGCCTAGACTTAACACTAGATGTAGCTCTAGTCAATTAAACCTAGCCCTAGCCCTAACCCTAGCCTTAAACATAGCTCTATCCCTATTTAACACTAGCCTTAACACAAGTCTTAAACATAGCTCTGGCAATAGCCACTGAACCCTAGCCCCAGCTGTAACACTAGTTTTAACAGTAGCTCTATTTCTAGCTCCTAATCCCTTGTCCTACTCTTAACCTTAGCTCTAACCCGAGCTACTTAACCCTAGCCCTAGCCCTAACCCAAGGCTTAACCTTAGCTCTAGCATTAGCCACTTAATCCTACTCTACTGTAACCATATAATTAATCAACTCAAACACTAGCCATTGATCCCTTGCCCTAACTCTAGCTTTAATATTAGCTTGGGCTAGACCATTAACCTTACCTTAGCCTTAAATCTAGACAACATAAGATCTAGCTATAGCCATTTAACACTAGTCCTAACCCTAGCCTTAAACTTAGATATTCCTAGCAGCTTAACCCTAGCCCTAGCCCTCACCCTAGCTTTAACAATAGTTCTTGCCCTTGCCACTTAACCCTAGCCCTAGCTCTACCTCTACCCACTTAACAATAGCCCTAGCCTTAAACTTAGCTTAAGCGCTAGCTACGTAAGTCTAGATCTACCTCTAACAATAGCCTTAAACTTAGTCACTTAACCCTAGCCATAGCCCTAACCCAAGACTTATATATAGCTTTATCTCTAGATTCTCAACCCTAGCCCTAGCCCTAACCCTAGGATTAACCTTAGTTCATGCCATAGCTAGTTAAACCTAGCCCTAGACCTAACCCTAAACTTAATCATAGCTCTAGCCCTAGCTAGTTAACCCTAGCTCTAGTCATAACCCTAAACTTTAACATTAGCTATATCACTGGCCACTTAAGCCTAACCATAGCTGTAACCCAAGCCTTAAGGTTAGCTCTAGCCCTAACACTTTAACCCTAGCAATAGCCTTAAACCTAGATTTAAACTTAGATCTAGCCCTAGTCCCTTAACACTATTCTTAGCCCTAACCCTATACTTAACATTAGCTCTTGCCCTAGCCACTTAAACGTAGCCGTAGCTCTAAACGTAGCCTTAACCTTAGTTAAGGCCCTTAACCCTAGTTCATAACCATATACTTAACCATAGCTTTAATGCTAGACTTTTAACCCTAGCCATAGCCCTGAACCTAGTACTAGTCCTATCCCCTTAAACCTACCACTAACCCAAGTCTTGAACTTAGCTCTTGTTATACCCCCTTAACCCTAGCTCTAGCACTAACCTAGACTTAACCTTAGCTCAAACCATAGCCATTTAACCCAAGCCCAAGCTTTAAACAAAGCCTTAGCCATAGCTCTAGCCCTAGCCACTTAACCCTAGCCATAGGCCTAACCCTAACCTTAACCATAGCTCCAGCCCTAGCCACTTAACCTTAGCTCTAGCTTTAACCTAGCTTTAAACTTAGCTTAAGGCCTAGCTACATAAACCTAGCTCTAGCTCTAACAATAGTCTTAAACTTAGCTCTACCCCTGGCCACTTAACCCTAGCTCTAGCCATAATCATAGCCTTAACCTTAGTTCTTGCCCTAGCCACAACCCTAGCTGTAGAAATAAACCTAGACTTAATCATAGCTCTAGCCATAGCCAGTTAACTCTAGCCCTAACCCTAGTCTCAAACTTAACTCTAGCCCTAGCCACTTAACCCTTCCCCTAAACCTAAATTTAACCTTAGCTCTAGCTCTTGACATTTAAGCCAAGCCCTAGCTCTACCAAGTCTTAAGCTTATCTCTAGCCCTAACACTTTAACCCTAGCATTAGCTGTAACCCTAGATTTAAACAAATCTAGCCCTAGCCCCTTAACACTATCTCCAGCCCTAATCCTATACTTAACATTAGCTCTTGCCCTAGCCACTTAAAACTAACCCTAAAATTAGTTTTAAACTTAGGTCTAACACTTGCCCCTTAACCCTAGCCCTAGTCTTAACAATAGCCTGAACTTTAGCTCTCAACACTTAACTTTAGCCGTAGCAACTTAACCCCAGCCCTAGTTCAAACCCTAGCCTTAACCTTAGCTCTAGCCTTAGCAACTTAAACTTAGCCCTAGCCCTAACCCTAGCCTCGTCCAAAGTTTAAACCCTAGCTATTTAACCCTAGCCCTAATTCAAACATTAAACGTAGCTCTAGCACTAGCCACTGAACCCTAGCCCAAGCCATAGCCCTAGCCTTAACAGTAGCTCTTTTCCTAGCTCCTTAACCCTAGCCCTAACCCTAATCCTAGCTTAACCTTAGCTCTAGCCTTAGCCACTTAACCCTAGCCCTAATCATATAATTAACCTTAGCTCAAGCCCTAGCCATTTAACCCTTGCTTTAACTGTAGCCTTAATATTAGCTCACCCTAGACCATTAACTCTACCCCTAGACCTAACCCTAGACTTAAAATTGGCTCTAGCCATAGCAATTTAACACTAGTACAGTCCCCATCCTTAAATGTAGCTAGCACTAGCCACTTAACCCTAACACTAGCCATAACACAAGCCTTAACCATAGCTCTAGTCCTAGCCACATAACCCAAGCCCTAGCCCTAACCCTAGCCTTAACCTTAGCTTAGGCCTCATCATGACCCTATTGTTAAACTTGGCTCTTGCCCTAGACACTTAAACCTAGCCGTAGCCCTAACCCTATTCGTAACCTTAGCTCTAGCCCTAGGACCTTAACCCTAGGCCAACACTAACTCGAGACTTCACCCTAGCCCTAGCCCTAACCCGAGCTTGAACTTTAGCTCCAGCGCTTGCCACTTATATGTAGCCCAAGCCCTAACATTAAACTTAACCTTAGCTCAAGAATTAATTAACTCTAGCTGAAGAACCTAACCCTAACCATAACCATGCCCTAGCCAATTAATCTTAGCCTTTGCTCTAACTCTATGCTTAACATTAGCTATAGCCCTGGCTCCTTAACCCTAACCCAGCTTTTACCCTAGACTTAATTGTAGCTCTATCATTAGCCACATAACCCTAGCTATAGCTCTAAAACTAGCCTTAATCATAGCTCTAGCCATAGCCACTTCACCCTAGCCCTAGCCCTAGCCCTAGACTTAACCTTAGCTGTAGCTCTAGCCCCCTAACCCTAGCCATAGCCTTAACTTTAGCTCCAGTGCTTGCCACTTATACGTATCCTAACCCTAACATTAAACTTAACCTTAGCTCTAGAAGTAGCTAATTAACTCTAGCCGGAGCCCCAACCCTACTTAATATTAGCTCTAGTCCTAGCCATTTAAAACTAGCCCCAGCTCTAACCCTAGCCTTAATGTTAGGTCTAGCTCTATCCACTTAACCCTAGTCTTAATCTTAGCACTAGTCCTAGCCACTTAACCCTAACCTCTGCCCTAACCCTAGGCTTAACATTAGCTCTATCCTTGGCTCCTTAACCAAAGACACAGATTTTACTCCAGACTTAACCGTAGCTCTAGCATTAACCATGTAACCCTAACTATAGCTCTAAAACTAGCCTTAATCTTAGCTCTAGCCTTAGCCACTTAACTCTAACCCAACTCTAACCCTAGCCTTAACTTTAGCTCTAGCGCTAGCCAATTAACCATAGCCCTAGACTTTAACCCTATTCATAGCCCGAAGAGTAGACTTAAACATAGCACCAGCGCTAACCACTTAACCCAAGCTCTAGCCGTAATCCTAGACTTAACCTTAGCTGTAGCCCTAACCCTAGACTAAACATTAGCTCTAGGCCTAGACACTTAACCTAAGCCCTAGCCAAAACCCGAGCCAAAACCTTAACCCTAGCTCTAGCCCTAGTCCCTTAACCCCTAGCACTATACCTAACCCTAACCTTAAACATAGCTCTAACTCTATCCACAACCTTAGCCCTAGCCCGAACCCTAGTCGTAACATTCGCTCTAGCCCTAGCCACTTAACCATAGCACTAGTCCAAACCCTTTTCCTAACCTTATCTCTAGGCCTGGCCCAAAATCCTAGCCGTAGCCTTAACCAAACATTAAACTTAGTCTTTACCCTAGACTTAACGAAAATACAATAAATGCGCAATTTTCTGGCTTTCAAGACACGCATTTACATTGCTCAAATTCAATTTTAAATGAGACCATATGATACGACGCAGCAATTTAAATAAGAATCAGCATTAAAATAGATATGCATGAAAATACACGAAATGCGCAATACCATGGATTTCAATACACTCATTTATTTTGCTCAAATTCAGTTTTAATTTAGACCATATGAATCTAGTCACCAATTTAAATAAGAATCAGCATTAAAATAGGTATGTATGAAAATACACCAAATGCGTAATTTTCTGGCTTTCAATACACTCATTTATATTACTCAAATCCAATTTAAAATGGCACCATATGATTTTGCTTATCAATTTAAATAGAAATCTGCATTAAGATAGATATGCATGTAAATACAGTAAATGCGCAATTTTCTGGCTTTCAAGACACTAATTTATATTGCACAAATTCAATTTAATTTGGATCATATGATTCTACTCATCAAGTTAACAAGAATAAGCATTAAAATAGATATGCATGAAAATACAATAAATGCGCAATTTTCTGGCTTTCAATACACTCATTTATATTGCTCAATTTCAATTATAAATGACACGATATGATTCTACTCATCAATTGAAATAAGAATCAGCATTAATATAGATATGCATCAAAATACATTAAATGCGCAATTTTCTGGATTTCAATACACTCATTTATATTGCTCAAGTTCAATTTTAATTGAGACCAAATGATTCTACTCATCAGATTAAATAAAAATCAGCATTAAAATAGATATGCATTAAAATACAATAAATGCGCAATTTAAATAAGAATCTGCATTAAGATAGATATACATGTAAATACAGTAAATGCCCAATTTTCTGGCTTTCAATACACTCATTTATATTGCATAAAATTTAATTTTAAATGACAGCATATGATTCTACTCATCAATTTATATAAGAATTAACATTAAAAAAGATATGCATGAAAGTACACTAAATGCGCAATATTTTGGGTTGCAATACACTCATTTATATTACTCCAGTTCATTTTTAAATGGGAGCATATGATTCTAATCATCAGTCTATATAAAAATCAGCATTAAAATAGATATGCATAAATATACACTAAATGTGCAATTTTCTGGATTTCAATACACTCATTTATATTGCTCAATTTCAATTTCAAATGACGCCATATGATTCTAATCACTTAAACCTAACCCTACTCCTAACCGTAGACTTAACCTTAACTCTAGTCCTAGCTACTTAACGCTAGCCATAGCTGTAATCCTAGCCTTAAATTTAGTTCTAGACATGGCTCCTTAACCCTAGCCCTAGGCCTAACCATAGACTTAACCTTAGCTCTAGCCATTTAACCAAAGAACCTAGCCCTTACCATAGCCTTAACCTTAGCTATCCCTAGACATTCAACCGTAGCCCTAAACCTAAGCTTAAAACTTAACATTAGTTCTAGACCTGTTCACTTAAAGCTAGTCCTAGCCATAACACTAGTGTTAATCTTAGCTCTAGCACTAGCTACTTAAATCTAACACAAGCCCTAACCCTAGCCTTGACGTGGCTCTAGTCATTTAACCATAGTCGTAGCTGAAAACCTAGCTTAAAATTAGCTCTAGACATGGCCACTTAACTGAGGCCATGCCTAAACCTAGAATTAACATTAGCTATAGCCATAGCAGGCAGACTCGTATCTGTGTATCCAACTCATATATTCAAATAAGTATCAGCATTAAAATAGAGATGCACGAAGATACACTAAATGCGCAAAATTCTGGCTTTCAGTACACACATTTATATTGCTCAAATTCAATTTTAATGTAGAGCATATGATTCTACTCATCAATTTAAATAAGAATCTGCATTAAAATAGATATGCATTAAAATACAATAAATACGCAATTTTCTGGCTTTTAATACAAACATTTATATTGCATAAAATTTCACTATCCCTAGACATTCAACCGTAGCCCTAAACCTAAGCTTAAACTTAACATTAGTTCTAGACCTGTTCACTTAAACCTAGTCCTAGCCATAGCACTAGTGTTAATCTTAGCTCTAGCACTAGCTACTTAAATCTAACACAAGCCCTAACCCTAGCCTTGACGTGGCTCTAGTCATTAAACCATAGTCGTAGCTGAAAACCTAGCTTAAAATTAGCTCTAGACATGGCCACTTAACTGAGGCCATGCCTAAACCTAGAATTAACATTAGCTATAGCCATAGCAGGCAGACTCGTATCTGTGTATCCAACTCATATATTCAAATAAGTATCAGCATTAAAATAGAGATGCACGAAGATACACTAAATGCGCAAAATTCTGGCTTTCAGTACACACATATATATTGCTCAAATTCAATTTTAATGTAGAGCATATGATTCTACTCATCAAATTAAATAAGAATCTGCATTAAAATAGATATGCATTAAAATACAATAAATACGCAATTTTCTGGCTTTTAATACAAACATTTATATTGCATAAAATTTAATTTTAAATGACAGGATATGATTCTACTCATCAATTTAAATAAGAATCAGCATTAAAATAGATATACATTAAAATACAATAAATGCGCAATTTTCTGGCTTTCAATACACACATTTATACTACATAAAATTTAATTTTAAATGTCAGCATATTATTCTACTCATCAATTTATATAAAAATTAACATTAAAATAGATATGAATGAAAATACACTAAAAGCACAATTTTCTGGCTTACAATACACTCATATTCCTCAAATTACAATTGAATTGAGACCAGATGATTCTACTCATCAGTTTAAATAAGAATCAGCATCAAAAGAGATAAATACACTAAATGCGGAATTTCCCGGCTTTCAACACACTCATTTATATTGCTCAAATTCAATTTTAATTTGGATCATATGATTCTACTCACGAATTTAAATAAGAATCAGCAATAAAATAGATATGCATGAAAATACACGAAATACCCAATTTTCTGGCTTTCAATATACTCATTTATATTTATAAAATTCAATTTTAAATAACACCATATGATTCTACTCATCAAATGAAATAAGAATTAGCAGTAAAATAGATATGCATGAATATAAAATAATGCGCAAAATTCTGGCTTTCAATACACTCATTTATAATTCTAAAATTCAATTTTAATTTAGACGACATGATACTACTCATCAATTGAAATAAGAATCAGCATTAAAATAGATATGCATAAAAATACGCCAAATGCGCAATTTTCTGGCTTTCAATACATTCATATATATTGCAGAAATTTAATTTTAATTTCGACTATATGATTCTACTCATAAATTTAAATAAGAATCAGAATTAAAACAGATATGCATTAAAATACACTAAATGCACAATTTTCTGGCTTTTAATACACTCATTTATATTGCTCAAATTCAATTTTATATGACACCATATGATTCTACTCATCAATTTAAATAAGAATCAGAATTAAAACAGATATGCATGAAAATACACTAAATGGACAATTTTCTAGCTTTTAATACACTCATTTATATTGCTCAATTTAGAGCATAGGATTCGACACATAAATTTTAATAAAAATCAGCATTAAATTAGATATGTATGAAAATACATCAAATGCACAATATTCCGGCTTTCAATACACTCACTTAGATTGATCAAATTCAATTGTATATGACACCATATGTATCTACTCATCAATTGAAATTAGAATAAGCATTAAAATAGATATGCTTTAAAATACAGTAAATGCGCAATTTTCTGGATTTCAAGACACTCATTTATATAGCTAAAATTCAGTTTAATTTAGGCCATATGATTATACTCATCAATTTCATTAAGAATCAGAATGAAAATAGATATGCATGAAAATACACTCAATACGCAATTTTCTGGCTTTCAATGCATTCATTTACATTGCTCAAATTCAATTTTAAATGACACGATATGATTCTACTCATGAATTTAAAGAAGAATCAGCATGAAAATAGATATGCATGAAAATACATGAAATGCGCAATTTCCTGGATTTCAATTCACTCATTTATATTGCTCAAGTTCAATTTTAATTGAGACCAAATGATTCTACGCAGCAGTAATAATCTTCATGAAAATAGATATGCATTAAAATACAAGTAATTCGCAATTATCGTGCTTTCAATACACACATTTATATTACATAAAATTCAATTTGAACTGACACAGTATGATCCTACTCATCAATTTATATAATAATTAACATTAAAATAGATATGCTTGAAAATACACTCAATACGCAATCTTCTGGCTTTCAAGACACTCATTTATATTGCTCCAATTCAATTTTAAATGGGAGCATATGATTCTACTCATCGGTTCAAATAAAAATCAGCATTAAAATAGATATGCATGAAAATACACTAAATACGCAATTTTCTACACTCATTTATATTGCTCAATTTCAATTTTAAATGACGGCATACGATTCTAATCGATAATTGAATTAAGAATCAGCATTAAAATAGATATGCATGAAAATACACGAAATGCGCAATACCATGGATTTCAATACACTCATTTATATTGCTCAAATTCAATTTTAATTTCGGCCATATGATTCTACTCACCAATTTAAATAAGAATCAGCATTAAAATAGATATGTATGAAAATACACTAAATGCGCAATTTTCTGGCTTCCAATCCACTCGTTTATATTTCTAAAATTCAATTTTAAATGACACAATATGATTCTACTCATCAATTCAAACAAGAATCAGCATTAAAATAGATATGCATGAATATAAACTAAATGCGCAAATTTCTGGCATCCAATACACTTATTTATAATGACCAAATTCAAGTTTAAATGTCACCGTATAATTTTACTCATCATTTCAAATAACAATCAACATTAAAATAGATAAGCGTGAAAATAGACTAAATGTGCAAATTTCTGGCTTTCAATACATTCATATATATTGCTCAAATTCAATTTTAATTTATGCTATATGATTCTACTCATCAATTTAAATAAGAATCAGCATTAAAATAGATATGCATGAAAATACACTAAATGCGCAATTTTCTGGCTTTCATTACACTCATTTATATTACTAAAATTCAATTTTAAATGAGACCGTGTGATTCTACTCATATATTCAAATAAGAATAAGTATTAAAATATGTTTGCATGACAAAACATTAAATGCGCAAAATTATCCTTTACATTGCTCAAATTCAAATTGAAGTGACACCATCTGATTCTACTGTTCAATTTAAATAAGAATATGCATTAAAATAGATATACATGAAAATACATGAAATGCGCAATTTTTCGGCTTTCAATGCACTCATTTATATTGCTCAAATACAATTTTTTTTAAGACCACATGATTCTACTCAAGAATTTAAATAAGAAACAGCATTAATATAAATATGCATGAAAATACACTAAATGCGCAATTTTCTGGCTTTCAATAAAATCATTTATATTTCTAAAATTCCATTTTAATTTAGCCCATATGATTCTACTCATAAATTTAAATAAGAATCAGCATTAAAATAGATAAGCATGAAAATACACTAAATGCGCAAGTCTCTGGCTTTCAATACACTCATTTATATTGCTCAAATATAATTTTAAATGAAACCATATGATTCTACCCATCAATTTAAATAAAAATCCGAAGTAATATAGATATGGATGAAAATACACTCAATCCGAAATTTACTAGCTTTCAATACACTCATTTATATTGCTCAAATTCAATTTTAAATGACACCATATCATTCTGATCATATGATTCAAATAAGAATCAACATTAAAATAGATATGCATGAAAATACACTAAATGCGCAATTTTCTTGCTTTCAGTACATTCATTTATATTACCCAAATATAATTTTAAATGACACCATATAATTCTGCTCATAAATTTTCGTAAGAATAAGAATTACAATAGATATGTATGAAAATATACTGAACGCGAAAATTTCTGTCTGTCAATACACTCATTTGTATTGCTGAAATTCAATGTTAAATGACACCATATGGTTCTACTCATCCATTTAAATAAGAATCAGCGTTAAAATCGATATGCATGAAAATACACAAAATGCGCAATTATGTGGCTTTCAATAGACTCATTTATATTGCTCAAGTTCAATTTTAAATGACACCATATGATTCTACACATCAATTTAAATAAGAATCAGCATTAAAATAGATATGCATGAAAATACACTAAATGCGCAATTTTCTGGCTTTCAATACAGTAATTTATATTACTCAAGTTCCATTTTAAATGAAACCATAGGATTCTAGTCATCAATTTAAATAAGAATCAGCATTAAAATAGACATGGATGAAAATACGATAAATGAGCAATGTTCTGGTTTTCAATACACACATTTATATTGCTCGAATTCAATTGTAAATGACAGCAGAAGATTCTACACATCAGTTTACATAAGAGTCAGCATTAAAATAGATATGCGTGAAAATAAACTAAATGCGCAATATCTGTCTTTCAATACATTCATTTATATTGCTCAAATGAAAATTTAAGTGACACCATATGATTCTACCCATCAAATTACATAAGAATCAGCATTAAAATATATATGCATCAAAATACACAAAATACGCAATATGTTGGCTTTCATTACACTCATTTATATTGCTCAAGTTCAATATTAAATGAAACCATATGTTTTTACTCATCAATTTACATGAGAATCGGCATTAAAATAGATATGAATGAAAATCACTAAATGCGCAGATGTCTGGCTTTCAATAGACTCATTTATATCGGTCAAATTCAATTGTAAATGACACCATATGATTCCACTCATCAATTTACATAAGAAAAAGAATTAAGATCGATATGCATGAAAATACACTAAATGCGCAATTTTCGGGCTTTCAGTACACACATTTATATTGCTCAGAATCAATTTGAAATGACACCATATGATTCTCCTCATCAATTTACATGAGAGTCGGCATTAAATTATTATGCATGAAAATACACTAAACGCGCAATTTTCAGGCTTTGAATACTCTCATTTATATTGCTCAAATTCAATTTTAAATGACACCATATGATTCTACTCACCAACTTACATAAGAAGAAGCATTAACATAGATATGCATGAAAATACACTAAATGCGCAATTTTCTCTCTTTCAATACACTCATTTGTATTGCTCAAATTCAGTTTTCATTTAGACCATATGATTCTATTCATCAATATCAATAAGAATGAGCATTGAAACAGTTTGCATGGAAATACACGAAATGAGCAATTTTCTAGCTTTCAGTACACTAATTTATATTGCCCAATTCAATTTTAAAAGGCTCCACATGATTCTCTCATTGATTTAAATAAGAATCAGCATTAAAATACATATGCATGAAAATGCAGTAAATGTGCAATTTTCTGGCTTTAAATACACTCATTTATATTGCTCAAAATCAATTCAAATTGGCACCATATGATTCTCCACATCAATGTGCATAAGAATCAGCATTAAAACATACATGCATGAAAATACACTAAATGCGCAATTTTCTTGCTTTCAATACACTCATTTATACTGCTCAAATTCAATTTTCCTCATCAATTTAAATAAGCATAAGCATTAAAATAGATATGCATGAAAAGACACTAAATACGAAATTTTCCGGTGTTCAATACAGACATTTTGCTCAAAATCTATTTGAAATGACACCATATGACTCTACACATCAATTTAAATAGGAATCTGCATTGAATAGATATGCATGAAAATACACTAAATACTCAACATTCTGGCTTTCAATGTACTCATTTATATTGCTCAGATTCAAATTGAAATGACACCATATTATTCTACTTACATAAGAATCAGCATTAAAATAGATATGTATGAAAATACACTAAATGCGCAATTATCAAGCTTTCAATACACTCATTTATATTGCTCAAATTCAATATTAAATGCCACTATATGATTCTATTCATTGATTTACAAAAGAATCAGGATTAAAATAAATATGAATGAAAATAAACTAAATGCGCAATTTTCTGGGTTTCAATGCACGCATTTATATTGCCCAAATTCAATTATAAATGACACCATATTATTTTACTCATGAACTTACATAAGAATCAGCATTAAAATCCATATGCATGAAAATACACAAAATGCGCCATATTCTGGCTATCAATACACTCGTTTTTTTGCTCACATTCAATTTCTAATGACACCATATGATTCTACTCATCAATTTAAATAAGAATCACCATAAAAATAGATACGCACAAAATACATAATATGCGCTATATTCTGATTTTCAATACATTTATTTATATGGCTGAAATTCAATTTTAATTTAGATCATATGATTCTACTCTTCAATTTCAATAGGATTCAGCATTGAAATAGATATGCATGAAAATACACGAACGGCGCAATTTTCTGGCTTTCAATACACTCATTTATCAATTTTGAAATGACAGCATATTATTCTACTCATCAATCTAAATCGGAATCAGCAGTAAAATAGATATGCGCGAAAATACACTAATTGCGCAATTTTCTGGCTTTCTCATTTATATTGCTCAAATTCAATTTTAATTTAGAAGATATGATTCTCTTCATCAATTTACATAAGTATAAACATTAAAATAGACATGCATGAAAATACACGAAATGCGCAATTTTCAGGCTTTCATTACACTCCTTTATATTGCTGAAATTTAATTTGAAATGACACCATATAATTCTACTCATCAACTTACATAAGTATAAGCATTAAAATAGACAGGCATGAAAATACACTAAATGCGCAATGTTCTGCCTTACAATACACAAATTTATATTGCCCATATTCAATTTTAAATGACACCCTTTGATTCTACCCATCAATTTACATGTGAATCAACATTAAAATAGATATGCATGAACATACACTGAATGCGCAATTTTCTGGCTTTCAATACACTCTTTTGTAGTGCTCAAATTCAATTTTAAATGACACAATATGATCGTATTCATAAATTTATATAAGAATAAGCATTAAAATAGATATGCATGAATATATACTAAATACGCAGATTTCTGCTTACAAAACACGCATTTATATGGCTCAATTTTAATTTTAAATGATACCATAAAATTCTAGGGTTAGGGTTAGGGTTAGGGTTAAAGGGTTAGGGTTAGGGTTAGGGTAGGGTTAGGGTTAGGGTTAGAGGTTAGGGTTAGGGGTTAGGGTTAGGCTTAGAGTTGGGGTTGTGGTTAGGGTTAGGGTTAGGGTTATGTTTGGCGTTATTGTTAGCATTTTAGCGTTAATTTAAATACCCTCATTTGAAACTGCATCTCGCAAGGAGTTTCTTTGCTATTTAGCTCACTTTCTTCGACTTGTGCCGTCTGAAGCACCTAGCTGCGGGAGGGAGAAGTTCACTTGGCATTAAAGAGGTTCGGCAGGGGCAAGTCTCCAGGACTTAATAATCTATCCTCTGAATTGTATTTGAGTCTGTGGCATATCCTTGTATAGATTTTGACATAGGTCTACAACAACTGCTTCCGTCAAGGTTCTTTGTCCGATCGGGTTTCCAAGAGTGTGATCACGCTGTAGAAAAAGGTCACGGGTGTGGGGTGTTTAGACGATTACAGGCTCATAACTCTATTAAACACAGAGTTCAAGATTTAGACCAAGATTCTGACGGAGCGCTTTCAGACATTTGCCGAGAGAAAAAGATGTGAAGAAAGAAAGGAAAATTTCTGACACAATTCTTTTCCACGTATCATTTTTTTATTTTTCGACAATTATTTATCTCAACTCATATTGTCAAATAATCAAAAAATCTTTCTAAAAAACAACAGCAAAAATAACTATAATTATTTTTATTTTCAAAAATAAAATAAATCAAAATTTATCTGGTTTAACACTCAATGCATTATGGTTTTTGATAGATTATTTCTAAAGAAACGGGAATCCTCAAGCAAGTCATTAAATTTACGTAATATTTCCATTCGTCGTTAGTGGCTCAGTGTTATGCTGCTAGATAACTTCTATTTCGATGCAGTTTCGATTCCAGGTCTTAGAAGATTTCACTTTCATTTTATTATTACAAATAATCTTCAGTTTATAAGCGCATAAAAGGAGCGTATCCAGTGTGTAGTTCCCTGGTGGGGTAGCGGTAAGACCTATGAGAATGGTTTCAAGCAGTAAGCGTTCGAATATTGTAAGAGTCCGTTCTATAGGTCGGATGCTAAGAGCACAGATTGGTAGGCACAACGTTTGGGGTGGTGGGGGCTCATTCATTAATGGATTCGGGTTTTTTTCCGAATCCATTAATGAATAGTCTTCATCTCTTAAGCGGCGTGCTTAAAGATTAGTGCTGACCAGAGGCAGGCCCCTTTTTACCCAGGTTTTAGCATTTGAACTGCTTTTCGAAAGTATATCACTTAGCGTTTATTAGAATGACTTTATCCATAATATCACATAATCTCTGCCAGGGTTTGTGGTGGATCCAAACCACCTCAGAGATGTTTCTCTGCCCGAGGAAAGGCATGCATTTATTTAACTTTTTTTACAAAAAGTTTATGGCACAAGGCCTAAAAAGGGGAGGGGGTACAAAACTGAGGTTGGTCATGCAGTACTCTATCCTATACCTAGCTAATCAGATTCACGACCCATACATACGTTACAATGTTTCTTACTCACCATAAAAACTTGTCCATCAACACTCATAATATCATGCACCAAAATACCACACCACATTCCGGGGACCTAAAAACACCCCAAATGCACATAAAAAATTTTAAACACAATATACAATAAATACAAAAATATACATAATACTTTAACATGAAATGACAAAGGGGAAGGGGCATGACACAAATTCCCCAAATCAAAATTTTAAAACAAAAAAATAACAACAGAAACATTATGTTAGCTGGACCCAACCTAAACTCAAAACAAAGGGGCCGCTGTATTCTGCCCATGGGACAAAATCAAGAAGCTCTCTTTCTACGGAGAGTGGAGAGGAGAAAATAAATTGGAGCGGGGAAGATATAATGCTGACTCAGACGAGATTAAAACGGGAATAAATTAAAAACGGAAAATGTGAAACTCGAACTGAGTCATAACAAAAGATACAATGCCTGGGAACAGACCGGACAACACACTCACTCACATTAACTAGGTACACAAAAAGGGACTTACCTTAACCACGGGAGAGGTTCCAGAAGAATCCAACCTGATGTGACTAGCAGATTTAAAAGGGAAAATCAAAGCTAGCCCCGGTCACTCTCACCAGGCTTGCCACATATACCCACCTTTTGCTAAAGACTGTCGGTGGCAATCGTTTCCGATCAGTTCTAATCTTCATCTTGAGATGGTGCTCAAAATATCGGATTAGATTCTGATGCGAAAGACGGTCACCCCGCAAGACTTCCTCCAATCGCGTCGTCCACATCACCATTCGAGCCGTGGCTAGTAGCGATAGAAACACCATTCGTCTCACTCAAGTAAACGGGGGCGACGCATTGTCGCAGGCGTATGCACGATCAATGAGCACGAGTTCTCGCGGCGCAATACGAGCAGTCACCTCTCCGACACGGTCCCACAACGGGTGAATGCGTGAACAATGCTAGAAGGCGAGCGCAGACGTCTCCTTTAAACCAAGGACACAACGCTCACAATCTGGCAAATCCGCCAGGTCCATTGCGAAAAGCTTGTCATTGAGCGACAAGCCATTCCGAGCCAATCGCCAGGTCAGAGAAAACTCAGAGTTGCTGAGATACTCCGAACCTGGCGCCCATGACCAATGAGAGCGATACTCCTCCTCCGACATGCCGAGATTCCTCCTGAGAGGATCCTTCACGACACCCTCCACTAATCCCCGATAGAAGATTCTCCTAGTCCGTGAAAGGTCACTGGACCGGGGAATAGCCCGCAAGGCCTTCCTACATTCGAGAAGGAATAACGGTCGCCCCTGAGGCTTGCGGCACCGCCTCACGATCGGGGGAGTGATAGTAAGGCTAGGGAACATGTCCCTCACTACCCCCGCAAGGAAACCATAATCCAATAGCGCGCACCTGAAAAAAGCCACTCTTGAAGCAAGCTTGTGGCTCAACAAGTGCGGCATTCCCAGATCCCCATGACACGGTCGTTGTCAACAGATCTCTTTGTTGACGTAATGTTTGCGTCCTCCCCACAGAAGGGAGAACAGCAAACGCTAGATCGCCTTCTCACGCTCATCACAAACAGGAAGTACAGACAGCCGGTAAAGGGTTGTGGGAAAGATGTATGCAGCACACACCTCAGCCAAACCCTTTAAGGACAAATTCCTTCGACGCCAAGTCTTGACCGACTCGCCGACATTTGCCTGTATATCTGACCAATTTTTCTCCAACTGTAAGTCCAGCCCGTACCACACTCCAAGAATGCGGACGGGACCGTCCGTCCAGTCGAAGGGTCCCGGGATAGTAGAACCCTTCCAGGCGCCTAACCGCAAGTCGGACGACTTGTCGCGGATAATCTTGGCCCCTGTCACCTTTTCGTACCGTTTCAGCGCATTCTGTACCGCTCTTATGTCCCTGCGGGAGGACACAAAAGTCGTTACGTCATCGGCGTACGTAGAGACCCTGGCTCGAGCACCACCAGGGACGGCGATTCCGCGTATGACCGGAAGCCGACGAAGGAGGGGCTCCAACGTCAGGACATAGAGTAAGGACGACAGTGGACAACCCTTTCACACCGACTTAGACAGCGCGAAAGTTCACCTGCACCATAGCCGTGGGGGAGCGATAGAGGAGACTAATCCAGCGGCAGAAGTCGGGTTCGAATTCGGCGGCCTGCAGGACCACAGCCAGGTAGCCATGGTCAACCCTATCAAAAGCCTTGGACTGATCCAAATTGATCAGCGCAGCGTGATCGTCGACATTAAATGGGCAAATTTCGGGCTTTCAGTACACTCATTTCTATTGCACAGAATCAATTTTAAACGAGACCATATGATTCTACACATTAATTTACATAAGAAACAGCATTAATCTTGATATGCATGAAAATACACTAAATGCGCCATTTGTAGGCTTTCAGTACACTCATTTATATTGCTCAGAATCAATTGTATATGAGACCATATGATTCTTCACATCAATTTACATAAGAATCAGCATTAATCTTGATATGCATGAAAATACACTAAATGCGCAATTTTCGGGCTTTTAGTACACTCATTTATATTGCTCAGAATCAATTTTAAATGAGACCATATGATTCTTCACATCAATTTACATAAGAATCAGCCTTAATCTTGATATGCATGAAAATACACTAAATGCGAAATTTTCGGGCTTTCAGTACACTCATTTATATTGCTCAGAATCAATTTTAAATGAGACGATATGATTCTACACATCAATTTACATAAGAATCAGCATTAATCTTGATATGCATGAAAATACACTAAATGCGCCATTTTTAGGCTGTCAGTACACTCATTTATATTGCTCAGAATAAATTTTAAATGAGACCATATGATTCTACACATCAATTGACATAAGAATCAGCATTAATTTGGATATTCAAGAAAATACACTAAATGCGCAATTTTCGGGCTTTCAGTACACTCATTTATTTTGCTCAGAATAAATTTTAAATGTGACCATATGATTCTACACATCAATTTACATAAGAATCAGCATTAATCTTGATATGCATGAAAATACACTAAATGCGCCATTTTTAGGCTTTCAGTACACTCATTTATATTGCTCAGAATCAATTTAAAATGAGACCATATGATTCTACCCATCAATTTACATAAGAATCTGCATTAATCTTGATATGCATGAAAATACACTAAATGCGCAATTTTCGGACTTTTAGTACACTCATTTATATTGCTCAGAATCAATTTTAAATGAGACCATATGATTCTACACAACAATTTACATAAGAATCAGCATTAATCTTGATATGCATGAAAATACACTAAATGGGCAATTGTCGGGCTTTCAGTACACTCATTTCTATTGCACAGAATCAATTTTAAATGAGACCATATGATTCTACACATCAATTTACATAAGAATCAGCATTAATCTTGATATGCATGAAAATACACTAAATGCGCCATTTTAGGGTTTCAGTACACTCATTTATATTGCTCAGAATCAATTTTAAATGAGACCATATGATTCTATACATCAATTTACATAAGAATCAGCATTAATCTTGATATGCATGAAAATACACTAAATGGGCAATTTTCGGGCTTTCAGTACACTCATTTCTATTGCACAGAATCAATTTTAAATGAGACCATATGATTCTACATATCAATTTAGAAAAGAATCAGCATTAATCTTGATATGCATGACAATACACTAAATGCGCAATTTTTGGGCTTTCAGTACATTCATTTATATTGCTCAGAATCAATTTTAAATGAGACCATATGATTCTACACATCAATTTACATAAGAATCAGCATTAATCTTGATATGCATGAAAATACACTAAATGGGCAATTTTCAGGCTTTCAGTACACTCATTTATATTGCTCAGAATCAATTTTAAATGAGACCATATGATTCTTCACATCAATTTACATAAGAATCTGCATTAATCTTGATATGCATGAAAATACATTAATGGGCAATTTTCGGGCTTTAAGAACACTGATTTCTATTGCACAGAATCAATTTTCAATGAGACCATATGATTCTACACATCAATTTACATAAGAATCAGCAGTAATCTTGATATGCATGAAAATACACTAAATGGGCAATTTTTGGGCTTTCAGTACACTCATTTCTGTAGCACAGAATCAATTTTAAATGAGACCATATGATTCTACACATCAATTTACATAAGAATCTGCATTAATCTAGATATGCATGAAAATACACTAAATGCGCAATTTTCGGGCTTTCAGTACACTAATTTATATTGCCCAGAATCAATTTTAAATGAGACCATATGATTCTACACATCAATTTACATAAGAATCAGCATTAATCTTGATATGCATGAAAATACACTAAATGGGCAATTTTCGGGCTTTCAGTACACTCATTTCTATTGCTCAGAATCAATTTTAAATGAGACCATATGATTCTTAATATCAATTTACATAAGAATCAGCATTAATCTTGATATGCATGAAAATACACTAAATGCGCAATTTTCGGGCTTTTAGTACACTCATTTATATTGCTCAGAATAAATTTTAAATGAGACCATATGATTCTACACATCAATTGACATAAGAATCAGCATTAATTTGGATATTCAAGAAAATACACTAAATGCACAATTTTCGGGCTTTCAGTACACTCATTTATTTTGCTCAGAATCAATTTTAAATGTGACCATATGATTCTACACATCAATTTACATAAGAATCAGCATTAATCTTGATATGCATGAAAATACACTAAATGCGCCATTGTTGGGCTTTCAGTACACTCATTTATATTGCTCAGAATCAATTTAAAATGAGACCATATGATTCTACCCATCAATTTACATAAGAATCTGCATTAATCTTGATATGCATGAAAATACACTAAATGCGCAATTTTCGGACTTTTAGTACACTCATTTATATTGCTCAGAATCAATTTTAAATGAGACCATATGATTCTACACAACAATTTACATAAGAATCAGCATTAATCTTGATATGCATGAAAATACACTAAATGCGCAATTTCGGGCTTTCAGTACACTCATTTATATTGCTCAGAATCAATTTTAAATGAGACCATATTATTCTACACATCAATTTACATAAGAATCTGCATTAATCTTGATATGCATGAAAATACATTAATGGGCAATTTTCGGGCTTTAAGAACACTCATTTCTATTGCACAGAATCAATTTTCAATGAGACCATATGAATCTACACATCAATTTACATAAGAATCAGCAGTAATCTTGATATGCATGAAAATACACTAAATGGGCAATTTTTGGGCTTTCAGTACACTCATTTCTGTAGCACAGAATCAATTTTAAATGAGACCATATGATTCTACACATCAATTTACATAAGAATCTGCATTAATCTAGATATGCATGAAAATACACTAAATGCGCAATTTTCGGGCTTTCAGTACACTAATTTATATTGCCCAGAATCAATTTTAAATGAGACCATATGATTCTACACATCAATTTACATAAGAATCTGCAGTAATCTTGATATGCATAAAAATACACAAAATGGGCAATTTTCGGGCTTTCGGTACACTCATTCATATTGCTCAGAATCAATTTTAAATGAGACCATATGATTCTACACATCAATTTACATAAGAATCAGCATTAATCTTGATATGCATGAAAATACACTAAATGCGCCATTTTTAGGCTTTCAGTACACTCATTTCTATTACACAGAATCAATTCTAAATGAGTTCATATGATTCTACTCATCAATTTACATAAGAATCAGCATTAATCTGGATATGCATGAAAATACACTAAATGCGCAATTTTCGGGCTTTCAGTACACTCATTTATATTGCTCAGAATCAATTTTAAATGAGACCATATGATTCTACACATCAATTTACATAAGAATCAGCATTAATCTTGATATGCATGAAAATACACTAAATGGGCAATTGTCGGGCTTTCAGTACACTCATTTCTATTGCACAGAATCAATTTTAAATGAGTCGATATGATTCTACACGTCAATTTACATAAGAATCAGCATTAATCTTGATATGCATGAAAATACACTAAATGCGCTATTTTAGGGTTTCAGTACACTCATTTATATTGCTCAGAATCAATTTTAAATGAGACCATATTATTCTCTACATCAATTTACTTAAGAATCAGCATTAATCTTGATATGCATGAAAATACACTAAATGCGCAATATTCGGGCTTTCAGTACACTCATTTATGTTGCTCAGAATCAATTTTAAATGAGACCATATGATTCTACACATCAATTTACATAAGAATCTGCATTAATCTTGATATGCATGAAAATACACTAAATGCGCAATTTTCGGGCTGTCAGTACACGCATTTATATAGCCCAGAATCAATTTTAAATGAGACCATATGATTCTACACATCAATTTACATAAGAATCAGCATTAATCTTGATATGCATGAAAATAAAACTAAATGGGCAATTTTCGGGCTTTCAGTACACTCATTTCTATTGCACAGAATCAATTTTAAATGAGACCATATGATTCTACATATCAATTTAGAAAAGAATCAGCATTAATCTTGATATGCATGACAATACACTAAATGCGCAATTTTTGGGCTTTCAGTACATTCATTTATATTGCTCAGAATCAATTTTAAATGAGACCATATGATTCTACACATCAATTTACATAAGAATCAGCATTAATCTTGATATGCATGAAAATACACTAAATGCGCAATTTTCGGGCTTTCAGTACACTCATTTCTATTGCTCAGAATCAATTTTAAATGAGACCATATGATTCTACACATCTTTTTACTTAAGAATCAGCATTAATCTTGATATGCATGAAAATACACTAAATGCGCAATTTTCGGGCTTTCAGTACACTCATTTATTTTGCTCAGAATCAATTTTAAATGAGACCATATGATTCTACACATCAATTTACATAAGAATCATCATTAATCTTGATATGCATGAAAATACACTAAATGCGCCATTTTAGGCTTTCATTACACTCATTTATATTGCTCAGAATCAATTTGTAATGAGACCATATGATTCTACACATCAATTTACATAAGAATCAGCATTAATCTTGATATGCATGAAAATACATTAAATGGGCAAATTTCGGGCTTTCAGTACACTCATTTCTATTGCACAGAATCAATTTTAAACGAAACCATATGATTCTACACATCAATTTACATAAGAAACAGCATTAATCTTGATATGCATGAAAATACACTAAATGCGCCATTTGTAGGCTTTCAGTACACTCATTTATATTGCTCAGAATCAATTGTATATGAGACCATATGCTTCTTCAC